>OY253746.1:14111381-14356579 GCA_958009045.1 Oxytorus armatus | reverse complement strand
ATTTCGCATCGGTGGATAGAGAAGCTGAAACAGGAGTTTGAATGAACAATATTATTCTGTAACACTGTGCTTCACGTTACAAAAGCATTCGAGTCAAAAGTCATTTAAATCATTTCGTAATTAATCAGTTTTTGTAAAAAAGAATAACGAACGATTATTCTAAAAAAACATTAATATTCACAATAATTTAAACAATTATAATTCGAAAAAAAGTATTACTATTCATTTATTACTATCCGTAATAAATCATTTTCGATAAAAAAAATGATTACAAACCATTATTTTAAAAAAATTGTAAATATAAATTATAATATTTATAATAAATTGATGAATTCGAGACAGTATTATTAATTGCAGAAACGCAATTATAATATTAATTCTTTTTACAATGATTATTCATAATTATTATTCAAAATAAGTTCACAATAATTATTCATTATTATGGTTGCGTTATGTAATTCGTCGACGTTTGACATACACAAAGATAATCGGAGATTAATAGCAATGTGATTATAGGAGTGTCTGGCCGATCTGGGTCAATTTGCGATTTACGTAATCGTGACAATGCAGGCATTTTTAATGTTTTAGAACGTTTGCACATCACATTATTCGAAATAATTAGCGGATACTTACCAATCGGGCGATATACGTATATACTGTCAGCTATAAATCATCTCATTATCCCTTGGCTAAGAGTTTTGAACATCGCGGACTTTCGAAATATTTAAAATCCCTTTTTTTCAAACAACTTTTATCAATATAGAACGTAATTCCGAACCTTGATCGATTGTCAACGCACATTGATGGATAATTGTGGTTCGACATATGGATTCAATGAAAAATGTAATGGCAAAGAGGTAAATGATGGGGAAAATGCAGCCAAAGGATTCTCAACCCCTCCGGCATTTGCAAAGCAAATACTGGAAAGGTTGCGTCTCAATCGTAACAGTATGTGTGCGTGTGTGCCTGTCGCCTGACATTTACATGATTGAAATTTTGACGTCACCTGCTTTTCCGTCGTGAAACGAGCATTTAATTAAACGCGGCTATGATCATTGGCCAAAATGATGCGCGGCGATTTATTTTTCGAAGGAATCGAACTTGTTAAGAGCGAGGTAAGGTATTTAAACTTTCTTTTTGCATTTTCTTTTATTTTTAAAAATGAATATAACATGTGAAGAATATTGTGTCAAAATTTCAAGTCGATCGGAGCAAAATTAACGGAGTTATGAGAATTTGAGCATCCGTCTTTCCAGACCGGTTTAAGGGAGGAAATAGGGTTAGACGGTTCAAAAAATCGATTTTTTTTTTATTTCATAAATTGTTAGTAAAGCTATTGAAAAATATGTTCCCAAAATTTTAAATGAAAATTCCGACTCGTTCTATTGTTATAAGCCATTAAAGGAGGAAATAGGGTTAGGACAGCGTTTTCTCAATGATTTTCATGAATTTTTTTATCGTATAAAAAATGAATATAATTTATTGAAACTTTGAGAATATTTTATGCATATATTTAAGTATATACTATAAAATTTGTATACATATATTTAAGTATATACTATAAAATATTAGCGACCCCATATTGCTTGTTTTTCTTGGTACTATTTTTTCAAACGCGTTTTTCTGAAAACGACTTTTTTTGAACTTGCGTACACGCTAGTTTCAAAAATTTTCAACCAATCGTTTTGAAAATCGGCAGTTACTTTCTTCATAGTATTGCGCTCTATATGAACCTAAAACCGGAATATTATCATTATTTAAAATAATTTTTTTTTGCAAATAAAGTTGTGAAAAATCGCAAAAAATCATGCTTTTTTGTTTTGACCCCTGTAAAAAATTCAATTTTCTATTTTTTTGATAGCATTTAGGTTCATATAGAAGAGAGACATATAATAAAAATAAATTCCAACCTCGTTTGATTTCAGATGAAAATTGCGGCTTCCAGAATGTACGCAAAATGCTGAGTCTGATTGTGACCTGCAATATGGGGTCGCTAATATCTGCGGTGTTTTTCAAGGAAATTCTTCAAAAATTTTATAGTATATACTTAAATATATGTATAAAATATTCTCAAAGTTTCAATAAATTATATTCATTTTTTATACTATAAAAAAATGTATAAAAATCATTGGGAAAATGCTGTTCTAACCCTATTTCCTCCCTTAAAGCGTTTTTCTGAAACTTGTCAAAACTTTAAAGCGTTTTTCTGAAACTTGTCATTTTTTAAGTCGGTGTACGCTCTAACTCAAAATTTATTGCACCGATTCTTTTGAAATTTTGTACACTATTTCTACACATAAATCGCCAGGTAACGCTGTCGAGTCTTTTTTTTAATTATTTTTTATTTTCCAATAACAAATTTGCCGATTTTTCTAGCGAAAATCGCGTTTTTGACTTGAAAGTGCTACCAAAAATGAAAAAATCGATAAAGAAAAAAAAACTCGACAGCGTTACCTCGAGAAACATCCCACCTAATAAATGCATTTTTATTTTTTTGATTCGGATGATCCAGTGACGAGTTATAGCGTACACCACAAAACAACTTTTTTTCAAGGCGCCTGCGGAGATTTGCTGCCAACGGCTTATTTATCAATATTTTGCAATGAAAATTTAGGCAAATATAGTTCAGATGTTGTATTATTATATGGAAAGTAAATAAATAAACCAGCATTACATGTATCGTCTAAAAAAATTCTTGAAAATATACTTTTATTTCACCGAATGAACCTTACCACCCCGTTAATCCTATCGGTTGAACGGTTATTATACGAAATATCAGAATCGCTGATCGATCATTGAGCCGTTAATTGATAATTTGGAAAATAAATAGAAATAACTAAAAAAATGATAAATTGTTGATTAAAAATTGCTAAATAGTTAATAACAGTGTGATGACGAATTAGTTAAAAATGAATAAGCAAGGGATACTAAATTATTGGGGAAAAATCGATACTTTTGGGTTTGGATAATTCTTCAACGTCTAACCAGTTCCATGAATTATTCCATAGCGTCAATTGAGTAATTCGTTGTGTTGTGTTGAGTTCAGAAAAAAAGTACATTTCATGCTTCTGAATGTCATTTAACTTCTTAATGAATGAAAAACAATTCCAATTTCTTCAATGAATTTTTCATTATGTGAACTTAATTATCTGCTAAGATACATATTAATTGAATTTTCCATAGAATATAAATGTCTATTATAAACGATAAAACTATTTTTCGCAATAATAATAAATAAAATTTCCAAAATCTGCTTCTCGTTAATTTGGCCGACCCGACATAATCGCGTTGGGGTTTTTTTGAAAAAAAAAAAGAAAAGTATCGCAAATCTCAGTGAAAGCAGTTCAAGCTGCTTATCTCCCCAAAACATCTCTTATTCAGTCGGATCCGATTGCAGAGTTTAGAAAAATCCTTCTAACAGAACGAACAAACAGAACACGAGAGGACGAGAAAATGTTTGCAACCCCCTTGTGAACGAAATGTTTTTATTTCCGTCGACGAGTAAAAAGAATATCGATGTAGAACGAAAGATAATTTTGCGTCAGAGAGAAGATACAAGCCACATGCAAGATTCAGGATGATATGAAAAGCTTTGAAATTTTTTTTTAAGATAAACTGGTCTCTCGTTGGAAAGATATATTTTTCTTTTTCGTTTTTTTTTTAATTCTCAGAGGGTTCGTCTCGCTAACTCCGTGTTGAGCTTCATATATAATATATAGATATGCACAGTGAAGGTTTTGTGTCTGAATTCGTTTTTATCTTCCCTTCCACACGAATCATCAGCAAATGCTTTTGAATTATTCAAGGATAAAAAGCTCGCGCGGAAAAGTGGTCGTAAAGCTTACACGTTCTTTTTTTTTATTATAAATGTACAAGTACGATAATACGAGGCTGGTCGTGCCTCATATATTATGTCTTATGTCGTGTAACTTCAATTCCGAGTTTTGTCCCCGAATAACGCGGCTTCGATTGAGCTAATTATAATTCTGAGACAGAAACAACGATCGTATATGTAGGGACGTTAATGTCTTTATCATCGGTATTAGCAACAGACACTCACATTTCCCCTCGTAAATGACGTATGAGAATAGATTGGGGTTTGTGCGAGAAATTGATGTTGAAGGTCAATCTTGATCAATCTAGGACGATCAATAAAAGATAACTTATATACATCCTACACGGTATGATACACGATCTAAGGATATAGTGGGTTGTCTATTTGATAAGGAATAAATGAAATTATAAGAGGGTGGGAAAATATAAATTATAGCGGAAGAGGAGGGGTTGACAGGATGAGTAAAAATGAGAAGCAGAAACTTGGGATTTTCTTTGTTTTTGCTTTTTTTTTTCTTTCGCCTGGAGGAAACGCGACCTTACGAAGCTACTTAGCGACGGGTAAAGATATCGACTTGCATCAAAGTTTCATGTTTCGACGAACGGATGTGATCGGAGTTGTTAATGGCTTTCTCATATATATTTTTCTGTTTGTTGTTATACTAACTGGACCGAGTTTCGCGAGTCGTAATGTATGACGTATAGAAGTTAGCAATGGTCGTCGAAAGATATCATTGATAGCTGTCAGCTTATCGTAAGCTTTGGGGAAGATAATGGCGAACAACTAAATGGTGATACATTTTTCTGATAATATTCAACCGTTCGAATGTCCTAAAAAAATGATGATCTGCTAAGTTTTCTTCGTACAATGTCAGTCGTGACACTTGAAGCAAGCGAATTGTCACCTTTTAGGGTTGAGTACCGAAAACTTCAAGTCTTTTATATCCACAAACCGGCTGTCCGTTCGTCCGTCTGTTTTTCGAATCTTTTACACTAATTTTTAACATCGTTTATGTAAAGTTTCGTGGATAAATTGATTGTGGTCAATTATGATTTATATTGCAGCTTTTGTTCTTAACCAAGAAAAACATTAGTAACAATGGATCTGCAAAAATATTAATTGGTTTCTGCCAATTTACAGATAGATAAATATACGCTCAGTTTTTTCCAAGAATAATCCACATTCTTTCCACGATTTTTCAATTTCATAAATAATTCTATTGATTTTTTTATACAACAGCTTTAAAAAAAAATGTTTCATGCTGTTAAGACAGAGACAATTTTTGTTGTTGCTCTTTCAAGCTTATATTGCTTGTTGCGTGTTTATTTATACTCACCGTGATCGTGAATGGTATCGTGTTCACCAGTTCCAGGATGAAGTGGAAGGATAGGAGCTGCTGCCAGATGTTTCCCTGTGGACATTAGGAGGACAGCTCAACATACCCAGCGGCATACTTAACAATGTTAAGCGCGCGGATTGATCGTTAAATAATCAACTATTTTATCTAATTTCGTCATAATTCGTCTATTACGTCTTGTACACTGAAAAATTCGGAATGTCCAATTACAAACTTGCCTCGTGAAACTGAAAGTTCATTATGAAAATTGGCTATTGCCGTTCTCTCCGGAAATATAATAACTAACAAAAAAAGAACTCATTTTTTTTCAGTGTACACGAAAGAGAAGCATTTACATATAGCAAAAAATCTATTATATGGGCAATGGCAAGATGAAAAATCGATAAATTGCCAATTCGAAAATATGAATAACAAATTTACGAGCTCTGTATTCAATAATTCGGACGATTTGTCGCATACGGTTTTATTCGATTTGGCCGATATTGTCAATTGAATCGAGCATAGATCGTGTTTATACGTCGAGAAAAGGTTTAAAAAAAAACACTATAACGCGCGCTCGCCTCTCGATATCAAACGCGAATATATATTTCTCTCACAATTTATACGCACAGAATCTTGAGATCCAACCACGCGGAAGATCTTGTCGAAAAAGCTCGACGATCGTCTCTCTGGTATATATCCTCGTCATATAGAATTGTCGTATTCTCTCGGACATGGGGATGAGAAGTGGGAGGGGAGAAAACCGTCGTTTCGTCCGTTCATCCCTTATCTCATGTTTTGTCTCCAATGTCATACAGATGGATACTTCGTGGCGTAGACGCAACGGAATCGCATCACGACCGTCAAACATCGATACAGGCTTTATCGATATAGCCACGTCTATATACGAGGTCTGTTCAAAAAGTATCGCAAATTTTGAATTTCCGCGGGCTACGTATATTCGATTTTCGATTTTATTGTGGCGTTAGGTTGGTACTCATGTCCCTCACTTATTGTTGACAGCTGTTTTGGTTAGACGTGTTTTGGCTTGTCTTCGATTTTTGCCTATTCCAAAAAATGGCTCAAAGAATCTGTATGAAATTTTGTGTGAAAAACAAAATTAAGTGCGCGGACGCATTCCGAATGTTGACTGTGGCATATGGTGAAGCTACCTTGGACCAAAGCAACGTTTATCGGTGGTACAAAATGTTCTCAGAGGGCCGAGAAGATGCGAACAACGAAATGCGTTCCGGACGCTCGAGCACATCAACAACAGACGAAAACATTGATGAAGTGAAGAAAATAATATTGGCCAATCGTCGAATCACCGTTAGAGAAGTTGCTGAGGAACTAAACATATCGATTCGCTCGTGCTATTCGATTTTTACCAATGATTTGGGCATGAGACGGGTCGCCGCGAAATTCGTGCCAAAATTGCTCAATTTCGAACAAAAACAGTGTCGCGTTAACATTGCTAAGGAGCTGTTGGACTCGGTCCGCGACGATCCAAATTTGGCCCAGAGGGTCATAACTGGTGACGAATCATGGGTTTATGGTTATGACGTGGAAACAAAAGCTCAATCATCGCAATGGAAGCTGCTTTTTGGAATAGGCAAAAATCGAAGACAAGTCAAAATACGTCTAACCAAAACAGCTGTCAACAATTAACTAAACATTCAAAATGGCCGATTTTTTTAGCATAAGTGAGGGACATGAGTACCAACCTAACGGCACAAAAAAATCGAAAATTCAATATACGTAGCACGCGGAAATTCAAAATTCGCGATACTTTTTGAACAGACCTCGTATACACGATATATATCTACACAAATCGGTTATTGTAACTTTGAAAGCTTTGTATCCTTGTATTTTCACAAAACGAACAAAAATGTGTTCATTCAAATTTTCTTCATCACCGACGAAGCTTTCTTTTCATGAAAAATGCTTTTTTCCCCGTTTCCAATGCCAGTTCAAAATATATCAGGAGAGCGGAAAAACAAATTTCTTAAAAAATGTCCGTATAGATGAATGTGTACGATGAGGTTCCAAAAATCAAAATTAACTCCGGTATGACTTAACCGATCAGGTGAAAATTTTGTAGGCACATAGGGCTGGCAGCTCTCTTTGTCTGATAAAATTTTCATGAAGTTTGATCGACTCGCTCGGATGTTATAGGATTTTGATTTTTTTTCAGAAACTTCTATTAACAGCATAACTCGTGCTATCACGGTAAAACTTTTTATGCCAATGGACTTGTCATGGAATATTATTCGCTGTTTAACTTGAAGGAAATCGTTCGCGCGTTCTAAATTTATGGAATTTTTAATTTTTCGAAAAATCACTGTTTAGCTAGATAGCTGAAAATTTGCGAAAAATATCACAGTGATTTTCTATACGTGTTTTCTCGACGTATTCAAATATTTTAAGAGATCTGTCGTTATCATCTTGACAAAAAAAAATGTTGTTCACCAAAAGAAAGCTTCCTTCATGAGGAACTAAGGACATCTCGATTTCGCAATATAACATGATATAACTAGAGTCTCTACTCTAGTTCTTACATTCGTACATTTTTCAGTCCGATCACGTTTTGTAGGAGACGCAAAAAAAAAGACTGTACGTATGTATAGATCGGTCGTTTCTGAAGCTGAAATAAAAATGTTCCACGATCGTGTAAAGGCATCTTGGCGGGGGAGGGGTTTCATGAAAACGTTATAGAAACGTCACGACGTTGAGCGTATATACACGCGTATTATCCGCAGAACCGAGTGAGAACCGTAAAGCAAAATACCGTTATAATCTGAGAGTAGAATGGAAGGGAAAAATGGCAAGCCCGTCTCGAAGCTACTGGAAATTCTCTTTTTTCCTCTCTCGCCCACTACCCTCTCTCCTTTCTATCCCCTCGTCGTCACTTTGCTCTTACGAGTGAGCTTTTCTTCTTGTATTTCGCGCACTGGCATTCTCTTTCTATCGCTCCCGCTCATTCTCGTTCACTCGTTTGCCCTTTCCTTCCTCAAGTACCGCAGAAACGTAACCTCCATCTTGAACAACCTCTCTGTAAGTTTTTTGAGTGTTCACTGACGTCTAACCTTTGCATCACCGACCTCTTACCATCGTAACCTCTCTCTCCCTCTCTCTTTTCTGTCATATCATTGGTGACGTTGCCTTTACGTATTCTCTTCTCGGATGTATGAGAGCTTGAGAGTTTTCACCTCTTTCAATTGGCTCTCTCGAATCACCCGATAAAGCGTCAAAACATAAAAAGGGTTCCCAACATCCATCCGTCCACTTACACGCAAACACGAGACTGCCAGAGACTCGTCTACTACACAGGCTACTGTAGTCGACTCTCCCGACAACTTTGACGTGGGCCTCGAGGTTATATAACTCGATGCTATAACGGTAAAAGGCCGTATTTTCTGTTTATGAGGTAAGGTAATACAACGTTTTTATTGTAACCCTTTTGGCGTAATGTTTAGGCGTTATAGGGCAACGGAAAGCCTTGAGAAATAACGTTATAGCGCTTACCTATATCGGTTTCACCGTCGTACCTTAAAAGAAACGATAGAGACAATATATATGTTTATATATATTTATATATATGTATATTGTCGATCAGATAAATCGGAGGGTCAATTTGCCTCCTTTAGTCTGTATATGCTTACTCTTTCAAAATAGCTGTTTTCGACAAGTCAATGTGTCTACGTTTTGCTGAAAAAAATCTGTGAAAAAAATGTCCTGAGGAACGCGAAACGTCAACGTTTCATACACGATCTCCAAGACCATGTGTTAGAATGAGTGACGGTAAGAAAAAATTGTAATCATTGATGTTTTTTGTTGGAAGGTGCCTTGAGTTTTCTGGGAAGCGTTAAATCTTACGAACTACTTCCAATCAATTGTAGCTTTTGTAAAATTGTACTTTTTTCCCCAATAACGCAATACACAAAATAGTGAATCTTAAACATTGTCAAAAATGCTTTCTGACAGATTCAAAGAGAAAACTCTCCTCGGATATCTCATCAAATAATATTCAATGGTTCCGTCACAGAAATTTCAAGTTCAATTGAATGAAAAAAATGCTGAATCTTTTGACAAAGCCCTTTGTTCATTCGAAAAGTTATACTTCCATCATAATTCAGCCCTTAAATAAAACGACATCGTTTTTCTCGTATCATAAACTCGTTTTAAGCTCCAGTGTTATTGGCTTCCTGTAAATCAATGACTGTAACGTTATCGTTGTGACATCGTGAGATTACGATGGAGTTTGTCTTCGTGGAACGTAACAGCCTTATGTATAAGCCACCGGAAACCCCTTCTATATTACTCGATGTTTTCTCATGGGACACGACTTCTCAATATAGAACTTTTCCTGAGACCGAATAGAAAGTTCTGATGAAGACACTCCAAACGCGATAAGTGAAGGACAAACGCACACCCAGGTACTACGAGGGGGAGAGAGAGAGAGGGAGATGTTCAGGGTTGAATTAATCCCAGGGATTTCAGGATTCTCACTATATACATGTGTGCCACTGGCTGGAAGTGTGATCGAAAAATCAGATGAACGTCCTTCGAAATGTCTCTTTGCCTGCTTCCCTTGTGGAATCACAAGCGATATCGATTCATCGAAATCGCAATCTTTCAAACCCTCCACATCGTGTCGCAAGGGCGTAAATTGGCTGTTATAATGCAAAAGGGCGTAAGTCACACCATTCAACATGCAACGATGCTGTGGAGACTTTTCCTCGTCTCTTCGCGAGTAATTGATGGTATTCAGAGAAAGATTTAGAATGAGGAATTTAATTACCCTTTCATCGTACCCAATTCCTGAAGGGAGTTTCGACTCGATAGCTCAAAAATTGGACGAGAAAAAATCTCAACAAACACGCGTGATATATTGTGGCTCAAAAATTGCACTAGTTATATATGCTCTTAAGGGGCAAAATAGGGTAAGACGGTTCAAAAAATCGATTTTTTTTTAATGTCATAAATTGTTAGCAAAACTATTGAAAAATATGTTCCCAAAATTTTAAATGAAAATTCCGACTCGTTCTATTGTTATAAGCCATTAAGGGGGGAAATAGGTTTTGGACAGCGTTTTCTCAATGATTTTCATGAATTATTTTATAGTATGAAAAATGAATATAATTTATTGAAACTTTGAGAATATTTTATTCATATACCATATTTAAGTATATACCGTAACATTTTTGAAGAATTTCCTTGAAAAACACCGAAGATATTAGCGACCCCATATTGCAGGTTACAATCAGACTCAGCATTTTGCTATTTTTTCAAACGCATTTTTCTGAAAATGACTTTTTTTGAACTTGCGTACACGCTAGTTTGAAAAGTTTTCAACCAATCGATTTGAAAATTGGCAGTTACTTTCTTCATAGTATTGCGCTCTATATGAACCTAAAATTGGAATATTATCAATTGGAAAATTCCAACCTCGTTTGATTTCAGATGAAAATTGCGGCTTCCAGAATGTACGCAAAATGCTGAGTCTGATTGTGACCTGCAATATGGGGTCGCTAATATCTTCGGTGTTTTTCAAGGAAATTCTTCGAAAATTGTATAGTATATACGTATATATGTATAAAATATTCTCAAAGTTTCAATGAATTATATTCATTTTTTATACTATAAAACAATTCATGAAAATCATTGAGAAAATGCTGTCCTAACCCTATTTCCCCCCTTAACAGAGATTTTTGGGGAAAAGAATTAAAATCGTGTATAATCTGAACGTGTCGTTCAAACTTGAATATTATATTAGACAAAGGGGATTGAGAGTTCCACTGGCGCGCAAAATTCCGGCCTGATCGGTTAAGGGTGAACACCACTGTGACCCCCTGTTTTTTTTCACATTTTTCAAGAATTTTTTTTTGTGGGAAAAAAAAGAGATATTCGAAAAAAATTTTTGGGTTTTGTTCCTTGTTTATTAAAAAATAGGTACGCCTTTGAAATTAACTTTAATTTCAAAGGCGTACCTATTTTTTTTAAAACAATATGTTTCCAAATCCCTATGTACTTCTCTTCAAAATATCATATTATTAACGAAAACACTCGGTATTTTTTTTCAGATCAACGTTGAAGAGAGTTCTGCTGCGTGCCGCGGAGATGACAGCACCTGACGCGAGATCTTCCCCAGCGCCACCATACGGCGTGAAAAATGTGAAAAAAATGTTTTTTGATACATTAATAAACAAGGAACAAAACCCAAAAAAATTTTTCGAAAATCTCTTTTTTTTCCCACAAAAAAAAATTCTTGAAAAATGTGAAAAAAAAACAGGGGGTCACAGTGGTGTTCACCCTTAAGCCATTGCAGAGTTATAGAACTTTGGTTTTTTCAACTCTGTGACGGACATATAGAGTCATGGTTTTTTTTTTCGTAAATATGTTTCTCCGACGTTTTTAATAAAATTTAAGTACATTGACATTGATGAGGGGAAATGATTTTTTTCATCTAAACAAAGCTTACTTCACGAGGAAACAAAAAAATTGTTGTCAATTTTGGAAAGCTGCTCAGTATAGTTTTTGCCCAGAGCAATCCATTAGAAATCGTCGAAAATCGAGTGTCGACGATACTGTCATTGATTTTGAATCACTCTGTATATATATACAGAGAAAGGGTGAGAGTAGAGATAATATACAATGCGTATGTAAATTCATATATGCATTTATATTTGTGCATCAAATACCCTAAAGCATTGAAGTCTCTATCTCCTCTTTCGCATCAAATCTCTTCTATCTATCCGTCTATCTCTTTACCAATTCCAGCATATACGTCCTCGTGGGCGCAAATTCTATGTATTTATATACGCAAACATGCTTGCAATCCGAGCAAACATAAAGAACGAGAAGAAAAATCACTATCTCGGAACTGTTCAGTGCTTTAATCTTGTTTTCTTTGCTCAAATACGAGAGAAATGGTTTCAAGAGGGTGAGAAATATCTCTCGTTTTGAATCCCGACTGTGCGGTCAACGACCTCAGTAAGGGAATCTTCAAGTCCTCTGGAGCTCTGCGTCAATGTTGGACCTGTGTAGAAAACGAATTTATCTAGATTCTCATTCTGTTTGTCTGACAGTGTTTGCTCATCCGTGTATTTATTCTCGATTTTATTATTTTTTTGAATGAAAACGAAAAACATTAGAAATAATTTTCTTTCGGTAGTTCTAAAAAAGTATTAATGTTTTTATTAGCTTGGAATATTTTTTTTTCAATTGCTTTTTACAAGGGTTATTAACAGGGATGTACGAAATTATTTTTATCATTCATATCCGAAAAATTGTAGTGTCCGTTTTTTTTATTATTTTAATTGTTGTTCGATAAGTTCTCTAGTAATAATAGTAATGAAAAGCCTTCAATTGCAATAAACAATAATTGGAAGATTAAAATAAAAACTTGAGATTTAAAATATCATTTGAAAATTGAGTTTTATTCATTTTTTATTATTATTGACAATAATGTTCTTGTAATTTTAATACGGTCATAATAGTTACTTTATAACGATTTTTATAACGATAATGATTATTCATAATTTACTTCTGTCATGAAATCGTGTTGAGTGGTTTTTCGTTTATTCGAACGATGTTCAACCCTCATATCGTACATACTTTTTTTTGTATATCCGTGAGATTTTGAGAGGAAGAAACGAGGGTTTTGATGTTATTCACAAATCTCAACTGGTAACCGACACAGGGCAGTGAGCGGAATAAGAGATCAGAACACGATTTCTCTGGTTTATATAGCCGTGGCTGTTATACGATTCTTCTACTGACAAACGGCCGTTACGACTCCGTTATTAATGATCCTCTGTTTCGCTCAAAGGGTGCGTTGTATTTTTCCCCAATGCGCCGTAATATTGAATGGCTTTTTCCTCACTCGGTATTTTTTTAGGACTGTTGTTACATGAATAACCAATGTACTTGGTGCGAGAGCTGAAGAGCTCGAAAATCTCGAGGGTCTGGTACAATTTATTTTTTAATCACGTTATTAATGTGCCCGGGGAAGTTGAGAGAATTGGAGGGGTAAAACAAGTATTAATTAATTATCCTAAGGTATTTTTCGTTGATCGTCATTTATTAGTCTCTTTTACTCTATACCCTCAAAGGTGTTTGTGAATAATTAAAGAGTGCAATATTTCGAGTTTTTTGGGAGAGAGGGCTGATAAAATAAATCAACTCGTACATTTCAATATGTCTTGAGTTATAACGGTATAAAAAATGAATTAATACTGATTTCAAGGTATCACTCATTGAATTCCCTTTAGACGACTCTGTTTTTTATTAATTTATTAATTTAATGTCTGAAGTTTCCCACATTAGTTTTCGTTTGAACATTTTTGGCATCTTTGCTGTATTAACAGGAATTACGAGTGTAAAGAAAATTATTTACTTTACTCTGATTGTCAGATGTTTCCCGTTGAACCGCTTTTAATCCTCTTTTTCACTCTCCATCTATCATTAATAGCCATGAATAATTGAAAAATGTGATATGTGGAGCTTGCAGAGGTGCGATATAATGTTTGCATATTCTAAGCTCTTTATTAATACGTCTGACAATACAGCTCGACGCCTTGGATAAGGCTTAAAAAATGCTTGTTGAATGAAACTAAAATATCTTTTATCGAATATGAAAATTTTTTTTAACACATTTGTTTTACAAGTCATTTTCAAAGAGATAAAAATCGAATAAAATAGAAGCAACCGCATTTTTAATGGCACAAACATGTGACATTAGAAACATGATTTTGCCGAAATTTTTCAGGATTCTAAATTACGTCAAACCCATTATTGTACATAAAACACTTTTCAAAAAATCATTACTAAATACCGGTTAGCGGAGAAAAATCAAGAAAAAAACTGCATGCCTATTACCATCGCAACAACAATATAAAAAAATTCTTAACTAAATCCAAGATGGTGAGGATCACAGGCAGTCCGATTTAATGTGGTATGCTCCGTATAAATGTTTCTTGCCTGTGTGTGCTTTTTTTGTTCCATCTGGTGTGCTTAATAAACGATAGAAAACCGTCTGCGTTATATCGACCATAAAATTACGTCCGACACCGTGCGATTGTCCGTGGTGAAATTGATTTGAACACGAACTTGCTCTTTTTTCACGTGGCTGAGATACATGAGAAAATGATAGATGGACATTGTTTTACAAAACTGGTAATAAGATTTACACGTAAAGATTAACTCTTAGTCTTAAATCCACTTCCGGACTAATAAAACCACGTGACAGAGCGTCAGAAAATTTCGACGCATTGTAATAATCGAACATTTTGCGGATGGATCCTTAATCTTCTGCTGATTAATAATGTCAATGAATTTTCATCAACAGCTCGGAAGATCAATGTGAAAACGTAAAAAATTAAATAAACCTGATGTTTTTTAATCATTCTGCGAAAATTTGAGGGTGCAAAATACCCAAACAACACTTATCTTCTAGTAGTACGTTAATAATTGAAATTTCACCATAGCCCATCTCTAAATTGTCTAAAACCCGCATTAGACCCTTTGACAAATCGCTCTA
Source organism: Oxytorus armatus (assembly GCA_958009045.1). NCBI lineage: Eukaryota > Metazoa > Arthropoda > Insecta > Hymenoptera > Ichneumonidae > Oxytorus > Oxytorus armatus. Next base: position 14,341,867 of record OY253746.1, on the reverse strand, counting down.
CCATCGCTTTAACTTTCCATAATCCAATACTCGATAATTTACAACGGCATGGTCGTGAAACCATGAGAAATAGCTTATATAAATTGTCAGCAGAGCTCATTAACTTCTGTATATACGTATACATTGAACAAAGCCGGTTTTAAGGGGTGAAAATATTTGCCAATTACGCTGTTAATGAAGCTCCCACTCCTATCGCCCCGGTACACCGAACCGTGAACTTCGGGGTTTTAATGAACACTGGAACGCTCTTGAGTAACACACCCGAGTAAACAGATACGTATACACGAGAATAAACGGATATCATGAAAATTGCCGCTAAAATAGGGCAAAGTATTCGGTAAAATGATGTCTTTGAGAGGCTCGAGTTTATTCTCGGCGATTGAAGGTCTTTGCGCTTGGGTGATCTTGTTTTTTTTTTAAATTGGTCTTTGTAACTCCACTAACGGTGTTTTACATTTTTTTTTCTCGTGAATTACAATTAATTCGTTGGCAATTTTTACAGTCGGCGAAAGAAAAAAAAAACTTTTACATAATTTTTCGTTCATCGAAAAAACGTTTTCAAATAAGAATTGTTCATAAATTATTTATTCAAACGTCAATGTTAAAATGAATAATAATTATAACAGTAATAATTATATTTTGTTGAAAATATTTGTAAAATTAGTATTTTACTATTGTACTTTAAAAAAATTATGAACTTACTTAATTGTTATTATTATAAATAAAAAATATTGTTTTATCAATTATTCTCTTTCTCACCGTTTTATCGAAGTTTAAGTTTTTTTTTTTTTTTTCTAAAATGTTGTAATTGAAATTTTTCATTTTCATTTGTGCTATCCTGACAAAACAAACTGTTGCGCTTTTGACTTGATACGAGAGACGAGGGCGCGTGGAAATTTTTCGACGCAATATATATATATATACAGGTAGAACAAAACAGAAACGTAAACAAATATCCTCGTAACGATAATATCCTCGTACCTTGTAACCGAGATAGGCGAGCAGTAGAGCTTCCGTAAGCGATACCATCGCCAGTATCACCTGAACGACCCACAATTCCAATGGTCTTCTCACCCATAATATAGCGTCCCAGTTGATGGTCGAATTTTCCCGAAACTCCTCCTCCGTTAGGCTCTGAGATGCCAGTATCTCCGATTTGTTACCCGCCTGGCAACCGTAACTGAAATAATAAAAAATAAAGATAAACAAATTAATGAAAGATTGGAACCTTACGTAAAAAAAGATTTTGTTTTAGTACGAATGGCGCGTGTACTTTTACATTGAAAAGAAAAAAAAGCAACAGCAATTGTCGTTGCGTTGGATTTTAAATGACATTTAAAAAATAATTAATAGAAATCAAGAATATTCATTGTCGATAGTTTATTAATAATTTTTTTTGCATAATGTAAAAAAGTTTAAAAATGTTGGTTAACCCGATAATCTGAAAAATATCCTTTTTACTTCTATAAATTATAATATCTAACATTTTTCAATGTATGTTAGGTTATAATTTCTTCATAATTTACGTATTAATTGTTCTGTTACATTCGGAAAATCTTGAAATTTTACGATTGCAAGATGGCGATTCTTTTTGGAAATATGTCGATACTTCGCTAAATTATTTTAATTTTTGAGCCCGACGTAATTTTTAACAAAACTTTGCGTCGAAACTCACCACGAGGCCTGAGTAGGAACGGTGTCCGTGATAACCCTGAATATGTAGAGGAAGCATGTTAGCAGCTTGAAGAATAGATTGGCGACCCTTATCCTCAAACCTGAAACAAAATTCAATTTTTTTCCATCCTTCGCGTGCATATTGAAGTTTCATAAGGAAAAACATGTTACATAAGATATAAAGATAGTGTAATAAGAGGTACGCGTAACAATCGAAAGTCCACGAGAGAAATAGACCGAGAAAGAGAGCAGGGGATGATTTAAAAGTGAAAGAGATCGTAAGAGGATCGTAGAAAAGAATGATTGATTGGATGCGGAAAATTCACCGTATTTTCGATTTACGCGGGTTAAATATTTGAAGCTGTCACGAACTACAAAGGAAATCTCGCCGATACAACCCGCTGCTACCACATATAAAGCCAACAACCCTCCCTAATCGCGCTACGTCTGGGTGTCATTGACAGAACAGGCCAAAGGATAAATCGAGCCTGTTTGTTCTGCCTTTGAATCCAGTCCTTTGTATCCGATCAGAAATTCTGCAGCTGACGTCAAAAGAATGTTTTGCGAAAATGGAAATATACCCGGATACATTTACCCACAACACGTATGAAAGTTACTGTGACTTCTCCGTCATATTTTAGTCAGTTTTGAGCTTTTTTTACTTGTCTACTCCTCCAGTATCAATTCAGTGATGCCCTGAATCATTTAGTTTGTTGGGCAATTAGCGAGAGCACCCTTCTGGTCAGATAAAATTTAACGAATGGTTTAACGACTATCAGAAATGCTAATGGCACGGAAGACCAAAGTTTATCGACGATTCGTATCTACATATACATAAATTTGTACATAGAAATTATATATTTGTATATATTGGCATCTGTATACGAGGTCTGTTCAAAAAGTATCGCGAATTTTAAATTTCCACGGGCTACGTATATTCGATTTTCGATTTTTTTGTGGCGTTAGGTTGGTACTCATGTCCCTCACTGATGCTGAAAAAATCGGCCATTTTGAATGTTTAGTTAATTGTTGACAGCTGTTTTGGTTAGACGTGTTTTGGCTTGTCTTCGATTTTTGTCTATTCCAAAAAATGGATCAAAGAATCCGTATCAAATTTTGTGTGAAAAACAAAATTAAGTGCGCGGACGCATTCCAAATGTTGACTGTGGCATATGGTGAAGCTACCTTGGACCAAAGCAACGTTTATCGGTGGTACAAAATGTTCTCAGAGGGCCGAGAAGATGCGAACAACGAAATGAGTTCCGGACGCCCGAGCACATCAACAACAAACAAAAACATTGATGAAGTGAAGAAAATAATATTGGACAATCGTCGAATCACCGTTAGAGAAGTTGCTGAGGAACTAAACATATCGATTGGCTCGGGCTATTCGATTTTTACCAATGATTTGGGCATGAGACGGGTCGCCGCGAAATTCGTGCCAAAATTGCTCAATTTCGAACAAAAACAGTGTCGCGTTAACATTGCTAAAGAGCTGTTGGACTCGGTCCGCGACGACCCAAATTTGCTCCAGGGGGTCATAACTGTTGACGAATCATGGGTTTATGGTTATGACGTGGAAACCAAAGCTCAATCATCGCAATGGATCTGCTTTTTTGGCATAGGCAAAAATCGAAGACAAGCCAAAACACGTCTAACCAAAACAGCTGTCAACAATTAACTAATCATGCAAAATGGCCGATTTTTTCAGCATAAGTGAGGGACATGGGTACCAACTTAACGCCACAAAAAAATCGAAAATCGAATATAAGTAGCCCGCGGAAATTCAAAATTCGTGATACTTTTTGAACAGACCTCGTATATATGGAATATGGTATTCAATATATGCTGGTATTTCGTGGGTGATTTGCCCGGGGAGGATTTATTCGCGCGTTAAATTTAACGAGCCACTCTTTGTACAAGCGCATATAAACCGAGATAACTGTATACAGAGCGAGAGATAACGAGAGAGAAAGAAATAGTTAAATTCCCTTCGTATTTGCGATGATAATGAAAACAATCGAGTGAACGAAAAATTATGACCATTCGCAAAAACTGTACCTCTCGCGATTGTTTCGAATCGATGTTAAATTCTCTCTGTGGGTACTTTTGTGCAACGAGAGAATAGGAGAGAAAGGTCGATACGCAATTATCAGAGGTTTTTCGTTTTCGCACCACATCGTTCGGAATAATAGATCCCATAATATAAATAAAAAAAATATATATTCTAATACACAGTAAATTTATAGATGTACAAATAACACGACTACGTGTGTGATTATTAAAGTTGTAAATATGGTCCTTTCTACTTCCCGATGGAGAGTGCGTTTTGTTGTGAAGAAAGTGTCGAATTTTTAATATCAATGTACGAGAAAATGTGGCAAAACATCGGAAAATCGTGGTTAGAATCATGTTCAAAATGTCTATGTGTATGTGTGGGGACAACTTTGAATAATTTAACTTGCTATATCTCGAGAATGGCTTGATCGATTTGGTGCAAACTTTGCAAGTATTTTGAGCATCTATCCGTTTTTGTTCGCTGCAATTTTTGTTGAAACAACGCGAGGATTCGACATTTTACGAGATTTCGAAACATTTCAAAAATTTCGGCGAACGTTCTAAATTTTGGAAATTTTCACAGCTACGAGTCAAAATTTTCTGCATCAATGGGTCAGGGGACAAGAATATTTGATATTGAATTAGCAAGAATCACTAAAGGGGCTTAGATACTATAATATTCAGAAATTTTCGAAAAACGTGATCGATGTGAATTTCCACAAATTTTAAGATTCCGATTTTTTTTCACGTACAGAGTATCGTTGAAGAATAATCGATATTGAATTCGGCATGAATTGGTGAAAAAGATTAAGATTATATAGAACTTTGAATTTTTGGGAAATTTCAATATTCTATGGGAAATTGTATATTTGCTTAAACTTTTTAAATGTATGACTATAGAGGCGTTTATTGCTATAAGGATAAGAAGCTGAGAGGGTCACCATATTGGGTATTGAGTGTGAAGTGAATTGATGAAGAGGTTCAAGATTGTAAAAAATGTTGGGCGATCAAATTTTTGTATATTCCATAAAATTAGTGAACTTGCTCTAAATTTAGTACATTTTGGAAAATGATAATGAAGACCAACAAAACTTTGTAATCCGCGGTATCTTAGAATTTTTCCGATCGAATATAGAAAAAAAAGTGCAAATTCGAAAGTTGCACATCACTTCCACATCATTTTATCTAACTAACAAAGCTTCCTGTACGGGGAAGCCAAGATTGGATAACTAACTTAATCATGGGGGGGATTGACGAGCGGCATAAAATAATGAAGAAGCAATGTCTATGTTTCTAATTTGCGCGTTTTTTCTAAATATACATAGTATGTGTTTATACACATCGTATTTTTCTCTGTGATACAATTTTTTTAAGTTCGAATTTTTATCAAATTCTAATGTAATTTCCCATTACCACATATGGCTTGATCTTTACTGTGCAACGAGACGCGTGAAAAATCGGTCAAAAGTTTGCAGGAGGCAATTTTTGGATTTTTCACTCGAGTTCATCTCGTGAGGGCTGACTACATACATGGACTTACTACTGTACAGCTAGCTCGAAATCTCATCAGGGAGTGTCGAGAGTAGTTCTTTCAGCATCCGGGCAATGTTTTTTTTCTTCTTCTTCCACATCGCACACAGTTTCACGTCTATATGTATACATATGTATATATATATATATTTTCATTTCGTTGAATATATTTTCATCAAAATTTGCGCAAAACTCTTCGTCCCTTGGGCATTCGGTAAAGCTCGGTACGAGGATCGTTATGGTAATCAACTTTATTTATGAGTCACAGACGAAGAGAGTAAAGCGTGATAAAAAAAAATTAACATGTTGCACTGTAAATCGTATATTCAGGATAGAACGATATACACAACGTTGTATATCTATTGTAGGGAGGGGAAGGGTCAAAAGAACGAGTTATCCAGGTTCTCGTATTCAATGAGTACTAGACGGCAAAAGAGAGAAACAGAAAGAAAGAGAGAAAGAGAGGGAAAAGCGAAGAGTTAGGTACGTTAGTAATTAACTCACTTGAGCGCTGGTTCTTGATGAAGTAGAGCTGAAGGCGTTCCTTGAACGTGTTCTCGTTGACGTAATACTCGACTCGAACTCTGTAACACAATGAAAAAAAAATGTTTGCATATCATAATTACGCAAAATGTATACATGTAAATAAAATCGTCAAGAACCAAAAGAACGTGTATTAATGAAGTAGCACCCCTCGAATAATGGGTTGAATGAGTAACAATTGCATTCACAGTAAGTAAAAACGTGAAAACACGTTGAGAACAATATTGTTTTGTCTCGTGGATTATACTTAGGCTTGAGTTTCTCGTTCATCAATTCAAACGACGAAAGAATACGAAAGATCCGAGCCTATCTACATATACGGATTATCTGTGTACACGTGGCATCGTCGTAAAACCCATATGTAGGCCATTTCCATTGACCGAGCAGGTACAACGCCTCGATTCGATTCATTCGCATAGCCAAAGGCATACATTTGCATATACATATATATATATGCAAATGTATGCCTTTGGCTATCTATATCTATATATATGTATTGTGTGGGGATGAAAACAGTAAGTATATGAACCCAACCGTTGTATATAACCGGTGCTATTTTTAGAAAATGGCAAATGCGTTGGCGTGTCTGTAAATAGCATCGCGTGACGTCACACGGCGATACCTTCATCCCCTCCCGGCGTGGCTTATGAGGCGTAGCAGGGGGAGGGGACGATGAAGCTTTAGTTTGCACCCTATTCGTTTTTCCCATTCTCGTCTGAACTGGTTCTTTGACCCTAAAAGCACAATCTCGCGAACCGTTGATCAGGTAATTTTTATAAGTATATATTTTATGTATAATGTATTTTTTGATAAATTTTATACATCCTCCCTGTAGCCGTGACATTATTCAGTATTTTTGTTTCAACAGCATTGTTTTTTCGGCGATTTTGTTGGAATTTTAGGGACTTGGCCAACTGTGCGAGGAATTTCAACAATTTAAAGTAATCTTGAGGACTATAATGTCATTGAGGTGATTTGTGATCTCTCAAGCTGTGTCCGTTATTGTGAAAAGATGTAGACCCAATTTAACAATAAAAGAGAAATAAAATGAAACTCATTTTATAAAATGAAAAACGATTAATTTAATTAACGCCCTGACTGTTACTTTCGCATTTATTGTAGAAAAATTAAGTAAACAGAATTACTTATTTTATTCATTTACGCCGAAACTCATAGACATTTTAATGTGAGAAATTCTATTTGCAAAAATCTCGAACAAAACTGAAATAAACATATTAGTCGTAATATTAGTTTCTATTGACAAAAGCAAGATAAAGTATTTTTTTTGTAATTATCTCAGGTTTTCAGGGCTTTTTAAAATCATTATCGAATTAATGATGATTTTATTTCAATTATGAGATCATTATATAAAGATTTATGTAAACAAATTTTCAATAGTTTTAAATTTAATTAATTAAATTATAATAGTTCTGAAAAGAAACCGACAACAGTGGACGCGCGCTTGGTGCGCGCCTCTGGCGAAATAGGGTTAGACGGTTCAAAAAATCGATTTTTTTTAGTTTCATAAATTGTTAGCAAAACTATTGAAAAATATGTTCTCAAAATTTTAAATGAAAATTCCGACTCGTTCTATTGTTATAACCCATTAAGGGGGTAAATAGGGTTAGGACAGCGTTTTCTCAATGTTTTCATGAATTTTTTTATAGTATATAAAATGAATATAATTTATTGAAACTTTGAGAATATTTTATACATATATTTAAGTATATGCTATGAAATTTTTGAAGAATTTCCTTGAAAAACACCGAAGATATTAGCGACCCCATATTGCAGGTCACAATCAGACTCAGCATTTTGCTATTTTTGCAAACGCGTTTTTCTGAAAACGACTTTTTTTTAACTTGCGTACACGCTAGTTTGAAAAGTTTTCAACCAATCATTTTGAAAATTGGCTGTTACTTTCTTCATTGTATTGCGCTCTATATGAACCTAAAATCGGAATATTATCATTATTTAAAATAATTTTTTTTTTTCAATTAAAGTTGTAAAAAAATGGCAAAAAATCATGCTTTTTTGTTTTGACCCCTGCAAAAAATTCAATTTTCTATTTTTTTGATAGCATTTAGGTTCATATAGAAGAGAGACATAATAAAAGTAAATTCCAACCTCGTTTGATTTTGGATGAAAATTGCGGCTTCCAGAATGTACGCAAAATGCTGAGTCTGATTGTGACCTGCAATATGGGGTCGCTAATATTTTCGATGTTTTTCACGGAAATTCTTCAAAAATTTTATAGTATATACTTAAATATATGTATAAAATATTCTCAAAGTTTCAATAAATTATATGCATTTTTTATACGATAAAAAAATTCATGAAAATCATTGAGAAAACGCTGTCCTAATCCTATTTCGCCCCTCAAGCAGCTTTGGCTACAGTCACTATTTGGATGGGTGACCGCTTAGACGTGCACAGACTGGTGCGCCGACTGTCGAGCGGGAGGTAGTTTTATTGAGTTCCTGATGTAGTAAATATAACTGAAACTCGGTAAAAACAAAGTCGTCTGTGTCGACACAGGTTTTCTGGACGTTCCCTGTGCCCATGGCAAATGTGATAGAGTGTAGCAAAGACGCTGCGGGTGCAATGGAAGTTAGGTTAGCTTAGTGAAGTGCGGGTAGGGAGTGATAGGGGCAAAAAATGGAAAAAGTGGAATTGGAAAAGGCCATACTAAAAAACCGGAAAGGGTATACGTTGGAATAAAAGAAAAAAAAATAAATAAATTGTCGCAAAAAGAATTTGCAACAATTTTTTTGAAAAAGTACTGTAAATATAACAGCGCGCTACAGCCAAACGGGCGGTTATCAATAAAAAACTATAAAAAAAATATATGGTTGTCGATTTTTAAAAGAATGCCTGATATACAAAGACACTCTGGCGAGCTTTTGTTCGCCTCGTCTTTCCGCCGGAGGGCGCTATGGACGAAGAAGTTGCCACTCGCAGCGCTCTCACGCGAGAGCGTCACTGAATTTAAAAAAAACTTCTTCAGGACACATATTAGTTCATGATTGATTAAAAAAACTCTAAATGGCCACAGGGAGAAAAGAAAAATGCACTCGGGGTTCGTCAAGTGTCACGTTTATCGAGCTTCGAGCTATTGTATCCGAACGATGTATATAAGTATAGACTGTAAAGTCCCCTCGTATGAAACTCAGAACTTTTCTCTCCTTGAATTTTTCCGACGATTATAAGAAAGTAAATTGATTGAACGATGAAAATAAAATTCCGATTAACGTTCTCGTCCTAGTTGCTATAATAATTTCATTATTTTCTTGCTTTCTCCAATATTGCGGATCTTTTTCATGCTCATTTTATTTTTGTTATAACACGATGGCTGATCGATTTTATTACGATTCATTGAGTACATTGTTGCAGTTCTCGTGACTGATATATCGTAATAAATCGTATGAAAATTAAAATCGACGTTTTAATGAAGTATGCAGAACAAATGTTAGCAATGATAATTTCACGGATACACATATGACGGTCATTGATTTTGTTGGAAGAGACGAACGAAGGTAACACTGGTCTGCAATGAAATCCTCCTTTAAAAAATTTTGTCATAAATATGACGATTCAAATGTTCTGAATCAATCCCCGTTGGCCGATTTTTTCCATCACGTCTAGATTTTTTTATATGAATTTTTTTTTTATTTCAAAAATTTGGGTTTTTTTAAATTTTTTTGCGCGTCAATGTTACAAACAGTGTATATACAAACAGTGAATGTACAAAATAAGTTTTAGCGAGTTGTAAGAGAAAGAAGGGAAGTGCCGAAGGTGATTTTTATGGTAGTACATACGCGCATGCGCAGTATTCGCTGTGACTTCACAACAGTTGAGTGAAAACTTGTCTCTTAATTGTTTACATTTTGTATCAAATATTTTGGTAAGTTTTGCATAAAGTTCATGTTCTGTATATTGGTTTTGAGTATTTTATGTGTAGTTTATGTATTTTTTGATGAGCAGAGCCAATAAATATAAAATAGATGTTTGAAAATTATTTTAATAAAATTTTATGTAATTTTAGGTTATAAAATGCCTCGAACTTGTAAAAATTCTACCGACTGTTTTTGCTACATTTGTGGGGAATTCGTACTAAAAACACAGCGAAATGTCATGACTGATCTTGTTAAAACAGCTTATAAGCTATATTTTGGATTTTCTATCGATGAGCGAGATAAGAGTTGGTTGCCAAAATTATGTTGCAATAGCTGCTCAAGAACGTTGAGAGGTTGGCTTGAAGGAAGCCACAAATCCATGCCGTTTACAATGCCAATGATTTGGAGTGAGCCTCAGAATCATGAAAATGATTGTTATTTCTGCATGACATCAACACGAGGATTCTCGAAAAAAAATAAAAATAAGATTGTATACCCGAACGTCCCATCTGCAAAGAGACCAATTCCTCGTGGTGAAGGTACTTTACCTCCAATTCCACCAATTAATGAGAAGGTGGAAAATAAAAATATTTCTGGTCTTCAATCTCAATCGAGTTTTCTTTCTGCCGGTACATCTTCATCTTCATACACTTTGTCTGGATCTTCCAGTCCATCTAAAGAACCTCATTTACTTAAACAAGGTGACTTAAATGATCTTGTTAGAGACTTGGGACTTTCAAAATCTAAGGCGCAATTACTTGGATCAAGATTAAAACAGTGGAATCTATTGGATAAAAGTACCAGAGTTTCATATTTTCGTACGAGGCAAGAAGATTTTACGAGTTACTTTTCCAACGAAGATGATTTGGTATATTGTAATGATGCTGCAGGGCTTTTTCAAGAACTGAGTTTTCCAGAAGATTCTAGTGAATGGAGACTTTTTATTGATGCTTCAAAAATAAGCTTAAAAGCCGTTCTACTCCATAATGGTAATAAATACCCATCTGTGCCCGTTGCACATGCTACAAACATGAAGGAAAATTATGCAAACCTAGAGGTATTACTCGAAAAAATTGAATATTCTCAATACTTATGGAATATTTGTGCTGATTTAAAAGTCGTCGCTATACTCACTGGATTACAAGGAGGATACACAAAGTTTTGCTGTTTTCTTTGTGAGTGGGACAGTCGCGCAAGAGAAAAACATTACAAAATAAAAACTTGGCCACTAAGAAAAAGTTTAACTCCTGGGCTTAAAAATGTGTCTCAGAAACCTTTAGTGCCAAGTGAGAAAATTTTTCTGCCACCACTTCACATAAAGTTGGGACTCATGAAAAACTTTGTGAAAGCTATGAATAAAGATGGTGCAGGTTTTCAATATCTAAAAACAAAATTTCCTCGAATCAGTGACGCAAAATTGAAGGAAGGAATTTTTGTAGGTCCGCAGATACGTGAGCTAATGAAAGATGAAGCTTTTGATTCGAAGTTGAGCGAAGCAGAAAAAAGAGCTTGGGTGGCTTTTGTGGAAGTTTGTCATAATTTTCTTGGGAATACAAAAAGTGAGAACTACCGACAGATCATTCGGGAGCTTCTTTCTGCTTATAAAGCCTTAGGATGCAATATGTCACTCAAGATTCATTTTTTGGACTCTCATTTAGATTTCTTTCCTGAAAATCTTGGAGCCGTATCAGATGAGCATGGTGAAAGGTTTCATCAGGATATAATGCAGATTGAAAAACGCTACAGTGGGAAATGGTCAGCAGCAATGCTTGCTGATTTCTGTTGGTCAATTCGCCGAGAAACTCCAATAGAAACGATGAAAAGGAAAAAAACCACAAAATAACAAATTTTCTCACCATATAATGAGATAACTGACCGATATTTATTCATTTTGTGACTATAATTTAGGATTTTTCACTGTAAAACTTAGACCGTAATATTTTTTCATTTCGTTATGATAATCGATATTTCAATAATATTGTTTGTTAATTAAATAAATATTATATTGGAAATCTACGTGTGGTACTTAATTGTATGTCAGATTCCGTGGTTAGAGCACAAAATATGATGAATTCATGCATGAAAACAAGAAGGAGAAAAATAAAAATTTTTTTTGCAGACCAGTGTAATTAGAGTGGAACACGTAATGATAAACCTTTATGTAAGTATTGAACGCGAGGTTCAATCGCATTTTATCGAACTCTATTGACTGTGAAAAGCTCATACAGGATGGTCTGTTGTATTTTACTGATTTACGATAACAACGCTCTGTAACGTATTTTATATGCCTATATACGTGTTCCGTGTGGGTGAAATAGCCCTGTTAAAACCGCGTAACCGTGGAATCGTCTATTCGGATGATCGGCGGGGCGCGAAACCGATCGAACCACCTTTCTATCGTACAGGCAGGAAATTGAAATATCCAATCTCGATTCCCAAGTCTGACCACCACTTGCAAACTTTACATATCAGCGAGCACGAAAGTTTAAAGCTCATTGAACGCTTGACGTGTGACGAACCGAAGTAGAGTATAATATTACAGCAATAATAATAATAATAATAATAATAATAATAACAATAATAATAATAATAATAATAATATGGCAAGTTGTCGATACAAATTAGTTGTGATAAAACTGATTGATAAAATTTGTTTAATATTTACTGTTTTTTAATTATGAAAAAAAAGTTACGTAGCCCGTTTTAATTTATTGAGAAATATGATTTTCAAGAATTCGTCCTTGAAACAAAGAATTTTTTAGATAAAATATTCCTCTGTCAATTTGTAGAGTACATTTTTTCGCAGATAAATCGTACCAAAATTTTAATAATTTTAATAATTAAAAAAATTTTATAGTATATACTGAAATATATGTATAAAATATTCTCAAAGTTTTTATAAATTATATTCATTTTTTATACTATAAAAAAATTCATGAAAATCATTGGGAAAACGCTGTCCTAACCCGACTTCTCCCCTTAAAGGAGCGAAATATCTTGCACATTGAAACTTGCATATTCCTTCAGCATCATTTTTCCGAGTACACAAATGTTTCCTCAACGGGGAAGCCAAAATTGTAAAATCAGTTAGTCATTGAGAAAATTTGTGGAATGCGCAAGAATAATAACGAAGCAAAATGGAAGTTTGAGATTGCACGATTTTTTCATAAATAAAATCAAGTCAATTTAACGAAATATTTTCTACAAATAATTTTCATGTGCACATCCCTCTTCAATTCCGCAAATTGAATGAATTTTTTTGTCTTCAGAAAATCCGTTAAATTTTAAATATTCGCACTGAATTACTAGCGCATTTATATCATTCTGTACGAGCACTTGAGCTTCGTTCCGAAGGAAATTCAAGTGGAAAACTCGACCACTGTACATTCAAGAAGTTAAATCGATTCCACATAAAGCCTCGTCACTATTCCGTTTTCTCACAATTCATGACGTTTAACTCTCTATACGACATGTATCTCGAAATATTGGGTGTTTCACTCAGGTTCTTTATTGAGTTAGTGAACTTTTAGCAATTGAAAATTTCGTAAACAATACATGGACAACAACGAAATTTACAAAAGGCTGTATTCCTTAATTTTCTCAGTTCTGAGGCGGCTATTTTTTAATTAAATTTTTCCAAGTCACTGTATTCGAATTAAACAGCAGGAATCCCCAAAAATGTTCTCGACTAAAAATCGTACCAATTCGAATAGAATCCTCCGCCGCCTCTCCCGCTCCCTCCTCCTCGTATGGAACTGTAACGAGAACCATGAATCCACGCCAGGTTGAAAATTACACTCGGTCTGTCGAAGAAATCACCGTGTGATAGAAAGAAATTGGTTTTCCTTCTAGTGGAAAATTCCATGTGACAACGCATCTCGAACGGACATGTCTCTATACCGCGCGATTCAATAAAAATAGAAAGCTCCCTCTCTCTCTCTCTCGTTCCATCACTCACAATATATAGCTTATGCTCTCTATAGCCGTAACGGAACTATCCACTTTCATCTCGTTCGCGATCGCAGACGAGGAAAAAGAGAGGTAGCTATAGTAGGAGAGAGAGAGAGAGAGAGAGTGAGAGAGAGAGTCTCCTAACTTTTCGAGATTACGATGAGAGTGGCAAGTCGGTAGGTAGTTGTAGTTTCACGTTAAAGTCAACTCTGTGTTAAATGGCGAAGGTTTGTACAACGGGGGTTGATGGGGGGGGGGGGGGTGAAGAAGTAGAGACTCCACTGGACCGAGTCAACCAATTGATTTTGAATGGTATTAGCTCCGCTGATCGTTGGTCAGGTATCGGGCAAAAAAAAAGGAGAAAAAAAACTTTGGCCTCAATCAACTGGGAAAAAACTTTCGAGGATGACCGCGACCGAGGGTGCAAACAGTGGCAGGACCTGTCCAGAACACGAGATGAATCGTCCAAGAGCCAGAACCGAGAGCAATAATTTCGTGGAAAGTTTTTCCTCTTTCTTTCTCTCATCCTATTTCTATGCTGGTTAGGCTATGTTACGAAATTTGTTGTATTCGCGTTCGTGCTAATCGCCCATTGCCCCGCGGCACCAATAGCTAACCTCTCACTGAAACCTCATTTATCGTTGATATTCTGACTCGAGTCTTCCTCGAGTCACATTTCATCCTAACGTCCTTTTTTGATTTGCCAGTTTTTCAGCAAGGTTGCCAATTTGTCTACAATGAAATCATTCACTAGCTTATACCCAACCCTCGAACTACTGTAACCGATCATTAACCTCGTCTAATCCAAGTGGATGTTTGAGACATAGTGGAATTTCAATTTACAGATTGGCTTGCCAGATCACGCGATTTCCCCATGCAATGTGGTGTAAAAGTCGTCCAAATCTGGCGACCGTGGTTACAGATACCTGTTATCGTTGCCGCTGACATTTGGAAATGCTTGGAGGCATTTGCTCTGAGATCTCAAGGATCGTTCGGATCGAACAGTCGATCATTTTAAATGTTTTTTTCGAAACAAGCAACGTTCAAAGCACTTTTGGAAATTTTAAGAATGTCCTAAGAAGTTTTTGGATGGTTATACACCCGAAGTCTTTTAAGGGAGGGAATAGGGTTAGACGGTCCAAAAAATCGATTTTTTTTTAATTTCATAAATTGGTAGTAAAACTATTGAAAAATATGTTCCCAAAATTTTAAATGAAAATTCCAACTCGTGCTATTGTTATAAGCCATTAAGGGGGGAAATAGGGTTAGGACAGCGTTTTCTCAATGATTTTCATGAATTTTTTTATAGTATGAAAAATGAATATAATTTATTGAAACTTTGAGAATATTTTATACATATATTTAAGTATATACTATAAAATTTTTGAAGAATTTCCTTGAAAAACATCGAAGATATTAGCGACCCCATATTGCAGGTCACAATCAGACTCAGCATTTTGCTATTTTTGCAAACGCGTTTTTCTGAAAACGACTTTTTTTTAACTTGCGTACACGCTAGTTTGAAAAGTTTTCAACCAATCGTTTTGAAAATTGGCAGTTACTTTCTTCATATTATTGCGCTCTATATGAACCTAAAATCGGAATATTATCACTATTTAAAATAATTTTTTTTTTGCAAATAAAGTTGTAAAAAATGGCAAAAAATCATGCTTTTTGTTTTGACCCCTGTAAATTCAATTTTCTATTTTTTTTATGGCATTTCGGTTCATATAGAAGAGATACATATAATAAAAGTAAATTTCAACCTCGTTTGATTTCAGATGAAAATTGCGGCTTCCAGAATGTACGCAAACTGCTGAGTCTGATTGTGGACCTGCAATATGGGGTCGCTAATATCTTCGGTGTTTTTCAAGGAAATTCTTCAAAAATTTTATAGTATATACTTAAATATATGTATAAAATATTCTCAAAGTTTGAATAAAATATATTCATTTTTTATACTATAAAAAAATTCATGAAAATCATTGAGAAAACACTGTCCTAACTCTATTTTCACCCTTAATATTCATTTTATTGTACCGATTATTTTGGTAATGTCCATTCATCGGGTAACGTTAATTCCATTACGTTTAACATATGATTTTCCGTTCCAAAACCAATGGCTCGTACAGGAAGTTTTGTGATAAATGAAAAATTTATCAGGAAATAATCTGGCAAATTCTAACTGTCAAAATTTTTATACAATCCTTTCTGTAAATTGTAAACAATGATTATTATCATAAATATATAACAGCTAATTTCATAGGTGATATTTCGAGAAACAGAATGACGTGTTACTCAATAAAGTCCACGCGATGAACACAAATGCTATTTTCAACACATTATTCTGTCATTATTCTGTAGAATATTTTTTTCTATGTTACATAACCATCCTTTAATCCAATCTCAGTTTCATCTACACCAGCTTTCTCGTCGTAAACTATGAACAAACAATGTTTCAAGGCTACTACGATTAGACTGACCTGCTTGGTTATACAAAGACTTTGTTAAAAGGGGCTAGACGAAAGGAGAAAAAAAAACCATTGTGGATGGGTAAAACATTGGATATTAAAAACCCTTTGCTTCCAAGCAGCGTCCAAAGAGTTTCCAATGTTCGTTTTATTTCTCATGTTATTACCAGCCGACACATATTTTTAGACTGCCTGTAGGGACGTAATTATTTTGACGCGAATATTTTTTTCATTATTCGTCGTCCTGCGTATTAATTCTATTTTTTTTTGTTTTTTTTCTTTACTCGCCGCTGGTGCCAATGAGATTGGCTCGAGAACAGAAAGTCCACTTATGAGCAACTTTATTCCCGTGGTATCTTTATCCGTTGAAGTCATTGCAGCATGAGTCACACGCTTAAGTCGTACACTGGTCATGTCGCACACGTTGCCGCAGTGAAATGACGTTTCGTGGAGCACCAGTATGCAGTCGAAAGAGAGAGAGAGAGAGAGAAAGGGAAAGGGACTCGGAGTAGAGGCCGTCGCGTTGCGACGGTTGCAATACGCCTTGTCGGCTCGAAACTTCCGAAACGTTAAAGCTCTCTTCGTCCCTCTATACGACCGCAAACTTCCTTCTCTCTCCCTTTCTCTCTGTCTCTCTTTCACTTTAAATGGTTCTCCTGCCTGCTATTCCGTCATTGGCTTTCCCTTTGCGAAAGAGAAAGAGAGAGAGGGAGAGAGCTTACGGTATCAACGGCCCCGTAAAACCCCGACGACGTCTTGCGACGTCGGTCGCAGCCAATTTACCTCGGTCAACCCGCCCTGTACGCGCTCGTCACGCGAACTTGCATGCATAGCGTCAAAAGCCTTCTTCGTCTCTTCGTTTGAAACTTATATATATATATATATATATATATATATATATATATCCCGTTTACCTATATATCCATATGAAGGAGCATTGTCATTTTTTTTTTTCAACGGTGTTGCAGTTTTCAGGAGCAAGGTATTGAAATTGTCGGATTCCAGTGTCCTTGAGTTCAACAGTGTGATTTAGGATAGTGCAATACTGAATTCGGATTGTAAATTCTCGCCTTTGCTGATTTATTACTTTAAGCAAGCGCTATATCGTATTTAACACACTACATATCGTAAAAAATTCTCTAGATAATGAGTACAATTTGCGTGCAAAGCATTTTTATGGATTTCATCATTAAGAATCTCTTTGTAGCGTCCCGAGGTGCTAATGGACGATTGTTCCAGAAACAAAACAACGAAGGTGTGAATTTTGCAGCTTGAATATCCTATTATCGTGCCTTTCCAGATGTAATTCCATTTTTATTGCCGGTAATTCAGGATCATTAAAAAATTCGACCTTCTCGATTTGTCACTACTTTGCTAAACTGTAATTAATTTTGTTATTTTATTGTCGCACTAATGTTTTTTGTACTCTTGATTTTTTCGTTCATTAGGTAACCCTTTCTTCAAATCTGATTTTATTCAGTGTGAGAATCGCTAAAAAAATCGAAGTGAAAAAAAAGTTATTCAAAGTAATTCTCAAAAATATTGTACAATTTCTCTCCTTTGGCTAAAAATGTCTTCTCTCGACTTCAGTTTTTACGATAGGATATTTCGATCTTGAAATGAAAATACATTTGTATATTCATTCGGTAATAAATATTTTAACGGAAGGAGCAGTGGATTGAATTAATTGTGACGTTAGAGATAGACATTGGAGCTTTTTTGGTTTAATCAAATGATGAATTAAAGGATGGTAATCGATTGATCCATTCGAGAGAATGTAATACGAACTAAATTGTAACTGGCAGTTAGTGCGCGTAGGTGGAAATTAGTTGGACGAAAGGGGCGATTGTTAGCTACATGGCTTAGCCGCACGATGCCGAGAAATCCTGTTCAAGGCATATGGTCAGTTTGCACATTTACATTGTCCGAGGAAACTCGGTATACCCGATCAATATTGACTTGTAGTACGGCACGTGTTGCCCCACAGGTTACTAACGTCCGAGAGCTCCGGTAACTTGAACAAGATCCGATCGTATACAATGCTCGTCGCTTTCTAAAGCTTCAATAAAATTTAGATTCTATATAATGTAAAAATCAATGCCCAACACGGTTCAAATAACGAATCACTAATAAAACTCTTATAACAACAGTAAGGAAACAATTTCACGACAGTAAAGTGAAAGAAACTTCAATATTTCATAAAACCTCGAACCTTTCAACGATTCTCGCCAAATTCAATTACTGTATTAATGTAAAAACAATTTAGAAGGATATCTTAAAATTTGCGAAAAGTGTCACAGTCATTTTTCAAAAAAATTCGAATATTTATAACGATCACACGCTTTAATCGATTTTTGCCAAATTTATTATCAACCGTACTTTAATAATGTTCTATTTATAAAACCAAACTCGATATCTCAATATTTACGAAAGTTAGAGCAACCACAAGCACTTTTTGACAATTCAAAGCCCTGTCAAACTTGACAGCCGTGTAAAAAAAATTTTTATGGATATTATAAAATTTGGGTATAGTGTCACAGTCATTTAAAAAAAAAATTTGAATATTTATATCGATCACACGCTTTAATCGATTTTTGCCAAATTTATTACCAACCATACTTTAGTAATGTCCTATTTATAAAAAAAACTCGATGTCTCAATATTTACGAAAGTTAGAGCAACCACAAGCACTTTTTGACAATTCAAAGCCCTGTAAAATTTGATAGTCGTTAGAAAAATTTTCCGAAATTTAAATTTAAACAAATAGAGGAATATGATGCTAAGGATGTGTGCAAAGTTTGACCGAGATCGTTCTAGTCTTTCTTGAGAAATTGACTTTTTAAGCTGTCACACACACACACACATACATACGTTCAGACATTTTTTCTGAATATGTGTTCCTTACGCTTTGGAACATATCCGGTATGGAAATCTGGAAAATTTTGTTCTTTTTACCTAACACCAAGCTGCCTCTACATGAGGAAGCAATAATCGTGAATAATTATTATGAATAAGATAAAAATGATATCTCGAAGTATAAAGAGAATTTTCAAATTGTTATTCCATTAAATGGAATCGTTCTTGGAATTCCCGAAAATGACCGGAAATGCATCACTGCATTTGCGGTCATTTTCGGCGGGATAAGCTTCACCAAACGGGTAAGAGGTCGCTGCGTAAGGGGAAGCTGACCGTTTTCCCTTTACCATAAAGGGAAAATCGTAAGCTTCACGGACAAAGTCATTTCCCGTACAGTGAAGCTGACCTCTTCAACTCTTGTAGACGGCGGCAGCTGTGGCGGCGGCGATATATATAACCTCGGTCAGACATTGATTGCACGTGGGAAAAAGCGTCGAATCGTGTGTGCGAGGTCTGTTCAAAAAGTATCGCGAATTTTTAATTTCCGCGGGCTACGTATATTCGATTTTCGATTTTTTAGTGGCGTTAGGTTGGTACTCGTGTCCCTCACTTATGCTGAAAAAATCGGCCATTTTGAATGTTTAGTTAATTGTTGACAGCTGTTTTGGTTAGACGTGTTTTGGCTTGTCTTCGATTTTTGCCTATTCCAAAAAATGGATCAAAGAATCTGTATCAAATTTTGTGTGAAAAACAAAATTAAGTGCGCGGACGCATTCCGAACGTTGACTGTGGCATATGGTGAAGCTACCTTGGACCAAAGCGACGTTTATCAGTGGTACAAAATGTTCTCAGAGGGCCGAGAAGATGCGAACAACGAAATGCGTTCCGGACGCCCGAGCACATCAACAACAGACGAAAACATTGATGAAGTGAAGAAAATAATATTGGCCAATCGTCGAATCACCGTTAGAGAAGTTCCTTCGATTCGATTTTTACCAATGATTTGGGCATGAGACGGGTCGCCGCGAAATTCGTGCCAAAATTGCTCAATTTCGAACAGAAACAGTGTCGCGTTAACATTGCTAAGGAGCTGTTGGACTCGATTTGCGACGATCCAAATTTGCTCCAGAGGGTCATAACTGGTGACGAATCATGGGTTTATGGTTATGACGTGGAAACCAAAGCTCAATCATCGCAATGGAAGCTGCTTTTTTTGGAATAGGCAAAAATCGAAGACAAGCCAAAACACGTCTAACCAAAATAGCTGTCAACAATTAACTAAACATTCAAAATAGCCGATTTTTTCAACATAAGTGAGGGACATGAGTACCAACCTAATGCCACAAAAAAATCGAAAATCGAATATACGTAGCCCGCGAAAATTCAAAATTCGCGATACTTTTTGAACAGACCTCGTATGTATATTTGGACAATGGAGAAAAATGCGTGGAAAAGAGTTCCGGGGATCCCCGGAGTAAGAGGATCGCGTGTTCATGATGGTATACAAAGCTTTTCAATCGTTCTCTCTCGCTATGGTAGATAGACGTTAAAGCGTAACGCAAAAACTAAATGAAACCTGTGTGTATATAGCTTATACGCTTTCATTACCTCTTTTCTGACGCCTTTTGTACGAACATTATTTTCCGTTCTACTGGCTAGGGAACGAGCGCTGTTTGAACAAAAAGCCATCAAACATGATTTTACGAAAGACCAATAGTATACTCGAATAAATTGAATTTCGTTAGAGCAATTAAATCTATTTTCAGTTCATTGATATTCTTTTTTTTTATGATTTTCAATATCCTATTAATTACGAGGAATCGATTGAGCAAAGTAGAAATAACACTTGACGAATAATCAGGAATTTTTGGAAATAATTGTTCGTTTGCAATAAACATATTGTTATTATAACGGATATTTTTTTCATAATTATATTGTCGAAAAATTGTTTCCTACCCTTCTACGTCTGTTCATTTGGGGTGCCTTATCTGACGGTCAAAAGCGGTTGAAAATTATTCCACAAGTGAACAGGGCTCTGGAACGTGGATAATAACATCTATTTTCGTTATATTTCTCTCGACGATTTTAGGGTATCCAAGCTATCGTTAGAGGAAGCTTTATTTTCTACTAAATATACAGATTGTTCCGAAAATAGAAGGATAAAGGCGAAGGATACAGAGTGAGTGGTATAAGAGTGAAGCAATTTTCCACACGCGGCTCCTCGAAGAAAGTCTAACGACCGAACTTTCTAATGACGGGATGGGGAGGGGGGGGGGGGAGACGAACAAGAAGGAACAGAAGAGAAGAGATGACAGGAGGGGGGATAGTGGACGTAAAGACGAGGACAAGAAAAGGAGTCTCTTCCTTGGTCTCGTTGTATGTCGCCCCGGATGACGGAATCTCACAAATTGCGAGAAAGAAATAGGGAGAGGGTACGTGAAAACCGAGTAATTGGCACTTCAAGAGTAGCCATGGTCTGGTCGATTCTCAACGAGGACCAGGGAGGAGACGAGACGAAACACTCGAGTAGCTTTCACCATCTCACAAAAGTCTAACTACTACTTTCCTATTTCTTGAAGCACCACAACCTCGTCACAAATCTGGTCATCGCCTTCAGAGTTGCCAGGCTTCGATTCATTTTAAAATCCATTACTTCCCTGCTCCGACAATATTTTTCATAGCATCGTTATTTCTGTCTCATTGTCTTTAAAAATCTGAATATATTTTGGTTCAGACTGGTACCGGTTGGCAAAAAAGTTATTCTTATTAAATCAGATTGCGGCAAATCGTAGGAATTTAACTAATCAAAATAATAATCCCTTCATCTCCTTGAATCGTCGATGATCGTAACAGCTGCCAATCCTAGCCACCCTTGTTATTTATTTCTCAAGCCATAAAGACATCAAACCCTTAACACAGATGCGAATCGTGATTTCTACATTTTGTCGTAAATTAACGGAATGTAAACAATATTTTCTAAAGGAAAAATTTCTCAGCAATTGAATTGTCAAATAAAAATTCGAGAAAAATAATATCTTATACAAACAAATTATTTTCCGAAAGTGCGACTTCCAGAAATCGAATCGGAAATCAGTTTCGAATGATGAAAATTGGCAACCGTATGATGATTAAGAGGGGAAATAGCGTAGACGGTTCAAAAAATCGATTTTTTTTAATTTTCATAAATTGTTAGTAAAACTATTGAAAAATATGTTCCTAAAATTTTAAATGAAAATTCCGACTCGTTCTATTGTTATAAGCCATTAAAGTGAGTAGCTCTCTTTCAGGCCCCGAGCTCGCCACGTGTATAACCGAGCGGTCACTATTTTTTCAAACGCGTTTTTCTGAAAACGACTTTTTTTGAACTTGCGTACAAGCTAGTTTGAAAAGTTTTCCACCAATCGTTTTGAAAATTGTGCAGTTACTTTCTTCATAGTATTGCGCTCTATATGAACCTAAAATCGGAATATTATCATCATTTAAAATATTTTTTTTTTGCAAATAAAGTTGTAAACAATGGCAAAAAATCATGCTTTTTTTATTTAACCCCTGTAAAAAATTCAATTTTCTATTTTTTTGATAGCATTTAGGTTTATATAGAAGAGAGACATATAATAAAAGTAAATTCCAATCTCGTTTGATTTCAGATGAAAATTGCGGCTTCCAGAATGTACGCAAAATGCTGAGTCTGATTGTGACCTGCAATATGGGGTCGCTAATATCCCCGGTGTTTTTCAAGAAAATTCTTCAAAAATTTTATAGTATATACTTAAATATATGTATAAAATATTCTCAAAGTTTCAATAAATTATATTAATTTTTTATACTATAAAAAAATTCATGAAAATCATTGAGAAAAAGCTGTCCTAACTCTATTTCCACCCTTAAGGTTTAATCAATAAGACCAATACTACTGCACAACGTAAATTCGAGCTGGAAATGCAAACCGTTTAGTAATGTGTGATAACAGATGCATGTATCAGTCGTGTTTTACTCCTCTTGTAGCTTCTCCCGACTCATCACAAAATCACTCTCCACACGTCACAATATATATATATTGTATATAGATATGCACATCCCCCCTCATTCGTCCTGAGAATTTATGTATTTCGAGAAACGTCTGGTTGACATTACACGTTCCCGTAGGTCTGCATAACATGACATTAGTGTGAACGCACAGCATCCCTTGCGTCTACAACGACGACAAGGACATTCTCCTATACAACGCGAGTTTCCACTGCGTACTCGGTTTTACAGTCACATGGGCGCTCTCCATCCGGGAAATTAGGAAACGAAGAAAGAGAAGGCGAGATAGAGAGAGAAAGCGAGCAAAAAAATAAGAAAAAGAGGCGAAAGTTTGCGAGGAAACGACAACAAAAGGAGAAAGAATAAAAGACCGTTATGAAAATTGTGCGAACGCAGTGCGAAGGTTATTCATCAAGATCTGCGTGTCTAACAAAAAGATTCTCATAATAGCCGAGTTATAAGAAGAAAATTTCTTTAGAAAATGAGAATACTGAGAAAAATCTTCAAATTGAATAATGCGAGAGAAAAGAGGACTGATCGCATTACAGTCCCTGTATCTGAATGACATCAGAATAAGGGTTCAGGGTATTATATTCAATAGATTTTTTTTGTTTTCAATCGACTGGCGTGACCTTCGCGACATCTCGTTCAAAATTTAATCGAAACGATAGACTCCAAGATGATGGATAAAAGCTACCGCAAAAATGAATGAAATGACAACGAAAAAATTATTCCTTCGGCAAATGAATTTGTTTAAAGAAATTTTTTACAGAGCGTTATACCCGCGCATTGTTCAATTAAAAATCATGCTTCCTATTACACCCTTCACGTAACATATTCCTTACAAGAAAACTATCCCGCTTGTTCTCTCCTCGTCTCTCTTTTCAACATAAAAACTTTACGCTCACCGATGAATTGTTACATCCCAACTCCGCAGTAAGTCGTAACTCGATTTTCAGCTAAACAAACGAATGTTGTATGACACGTTTTTGCGGTTTATCCGAGTCGTGAATATATATACAGTAAAGTGCGAGGACAACCACGTAGAAAGTCGAGAGTATGATCGCACCCCGAAACTTATTTCCCACAGGTACTATGATTCGATTCGATGGAGCGAAGGTAACCCTCTATCCCGAGCAACACTTTTCTCTGTCTCCTTCGTTACAATTTTCCCTCCTTGCTTTGCCCCCACCCTCTTTCTTACTTCTTCTTCGTCTTCTTCTTTCCCCTTTTATTCCAGGAAGTACGAGGAAGAGAAACGACGTTGTATAACTCTCCCGAGATCAGTATCTCGTTGTTCTCGAGAATTCGGACATCTTCACAGTTTTCTCGACTTTCTCACACTCTCTCTCTCTCTCTCTTTCTCTCTCTCTCTCTCTCTCTCTCTCTCTCTCTCTCTCTCTCTCTCTCTCTCTCCCCTCCCTTTCTCTTTCTGCCAGGATGAGAATCCCTACGTAATATCTCGAGTCCGGCGGACAAAAAGTCAGGGGAAAATGGCGCGCGCTTCGAGCAACGAGAACCGCGTGAAAAAACGTGATGGCATACCGAGAGCAAAAGGACTTTTGTCTTCAAACCTTTTTCTCCTCGTCCAATTTATCATCGATACTCTTTGTCCAACGAGAAAACTCTTGGCATTTGTACGTGATGGGAATATCAGTGAATGAGAGGGATTAAGCGTAATTAGTAGTGGTCGCGTGGAAGAGAATAAGGGGAGAAAAAGCAATATATAGATAATTCGTGACGTTTGCACTGGTCGTAAAAAAAAAAAAAAAATTTGAAATTGTGTAGCTTCAACGTGTCTTTTGATCGAGACTCTCACTACAGCGGTTTTTACATAAGGGATATAACGAGCCCGTTTGACAGCTTTTGATAACTCGGACAGGAGTATAATACTTCAAAATACGTTTTGTAAAACAATCGAATAAAGAGTAAATCTATTTGTTTCACGATGAGAAATTAGAAAATCAATGTCTTTTGATATAATAGCCAATGAGCGATTAAAATTAATATATGTCTCGAGGGTATATAAAATGACCTGAAAATTAAATAATTGTCTTACCATCTGTGATTCGATTTCGAACATTTTTTGATAAAGTTTTCGGTCCTTCGTTAGATCTTCATTATTAAAAAAACCTTCTTTCCATATCCTATCCGATAAAGCGTGCGCGCACCCTTAACGAGGGGTTAGAGCACTTTTTTTTTAGAGCAAAGGGGAAAATCTGCTGTTTCTCTTGATGGAGAGAAAACTTGACATACGCGCTAACGAAGTCCGGCGCTCTCACGTGTTTTAATTGTGAACGAGTCTGTACACTCTGCGACCTCGCGCCTAGTAGCTCGTCCTCTTGCCGACATTTAAAGAGTTTTGATTGATCCTCTGGTTCAATAACACCCACAGGGCCTCTAGTTATCAACTGATAGATGAAGAGCCAATGGCTCGAGGGCTTGTAAAACGCTCGATGGTGATAAAATAATTTTCACTACCCCTGCAATATCGTTAACTTGAGAGATTGGAGAGATTGATTGGAGGGTGATGTGAGCATTTTTATAAAGAAAAAAAAGTTTTAGTTTCGTATTTTTCTTCCTCATGAAGAAATCCTTGTTTATACATATGAGGTCTGTTCAAAAAGTATCGCGAATTTTGAATTTCCGTGGGCTACGTATATTCGATTTTTGATTTTTTTATGGCGTTAGGTTGGTACTCATGTCCCTCACTTATGCTGAAAAAATCGGCCATTTTGAATGTTTAGTTAATTGTTGACAGCTGTTTTGGTTAGACGTGTTTTGGCTTGTCTTCGATTTTTGCCTATTCCAAAAAATGGATCAATGAATCTGTATCAAATTTTGTGTGAAAAACAAAATTAAGTGCGCGGATGCATTCCGATTGTTGACTGTGGCATATGGTGAAGCTACCTTGGACCAAAGCAACGTTTATCGGTGGTGCAAAATGTTCTCAGAGGGCCGAGAAGATGCGAACAGCGAACTGCGTTCCGGACGCCCGAGCACATCAACAACAGACGAAAACATTGATGAAGTGAAGAAAATAATTTTGGCCAATCGTCGAATCACCGTTAGAGAAGTTGCTGAGGAACTAAACATATCGATTGGCTCGCACTATTCGATTTTTACCAATGATTCGGGCATGAGACGGGTCGCCGCGAAATTCGTGCCAAAATTGCTCAATTTCGAACAAAAACAGTGTCGCGTTAAGGCCTTACATACGTCGAGAATTTTCAAAAAATCGATTTTTTTTTGTTTACAGATTATTATTCCTTATAGTCTTAGGCGTATTTCTGTGTAAGCTGATTGTAAAAATTCCCCATAGTTCAAAAGTTATTGTAGATAATGTGACTGCCCGACGAAAGGACAAAGGTCTGACGCGACCAAAGCAACAAAAGAGGCCAGAACAATTCGTCGATTAGAAAAAAATAAACAACAACAATTTTTTACTGACAAGGAAGGCGTACAATATGAAGCTGGAGTGGGAGATTAGACGTAAGTTAACTAAATAAATTAAAAAAATTCATAAAGTTCTTGCTCCAGCCGCGCGCGACTTCGAGCGAAACGCGCTTGAAACTTTAAACGCGTTTTTCTCAAAACTACTTCTTCTGACACGGTCGGCATGATAACTCGTACGGTTTTTAATATTTTTGATGATTTTTTTTTTAAATATTCGGAATTGTTTTTTCTATAGTTTGTCGAGCCGGATTTTTAAAATTATAATTAGAAAATTTTATAAAAACAATTGAAGTGTGACTTTTTGACACAAACTTAACATTTTTTTTAAATTACCGTAAATTGTTTAATTTTTCGAATTTCAAAAATCCGGCTCGACAGACTATAACTACTACCTTATTTTACAAGAATTTCTTTACATTTTGCAGATCCGTCAACATTTGAGGAAGAAATACTGCCGACCGTGGAGCAACTTTTTTTTTACAGTACTTCAAAAAATGTGATTTTTCATGTTGTAATTTTTGGAAAAAAAAATTGAAATAAATTTTTTTACAAACTTAACACAGTAATAAACAATGTGTAAGAATTTTTTTATCAATTTCTATTTCTATCCCTCCTAAAAACAGTTTTTCTTTTGGTACGTTTTCGGTACCGCTGGACGTATGTAAGGCCTTAACATTGCTAAGGAGCTGTTGGACTCGGTTCCCGACGACCCAAATTTGCTCCAGAGGGTCATAACCGGTGACGAATCATGGGTTTATGGTTATGACGTGGAAACCAAAGCTCAATCATCGCAATGGAAGCTGCTTTTTTGGAATAGGCAAAAATCGATGACAAACCAAAACACGTCTAACCAAAACGGCTGTCAACAATTAACTAAACATTCAAAATGGCCGATTTTTTCAGCATAAGTGAGGGGCATGAGTACCGACCTAACGCCACAAAAAAATTGAAAATCGAATATACGTAGCCCGCGGAAATTCAAAATTCGCGATACTCTTTGAACAGACCTCGTACAGATTAAGAATTTTTGATATTGAGTTTGTCGAGTAGAAATACACGTTTGCCTTTACCCAAGACTATCTTGAATAAACTAAAAATTTGCTTTGTACATCCTTGATTGTCGATTCTGTTGAACCAAAGAAATATTTTTTTTTTCGTACACGAGTATCTTCACGGACGCGTCTTTTTTCTGGGCGTGGTTTTCTTTATCAAAAGCGTGGTCAACGAAGAGTTAAAGGATACTTTAGCCGCACAGTAAAAAATCTTTTGAAAATGCGTGTTCGGAGACGCCTTTGTAAACGCGGAGAAAATATGGTCGAAAGTATGTTACAAAGGTGTCAGCTATAATTAGGTAATGGAAGTGATTAGACGAGACATTAGATAATGGCGCAATAGCGAATAATATGTAATAATAATAAAAAAATGTTATCTAAATTTTTATTTTTTCCAGATTATGAAGGTCTTTTTCTTCTTGGTCCAACTGTATATAGTAGATTCACGAACTCAATGAAGTACAGTTAATCAAAAGCTCAGGCTCTTATTGCGACTCCCGTGAACGTACAATTTCGAAGATTAAAGCTTATCCGGCTCTCTTTTTTTCCGCTCTTAGCCCCACACAAACACACACACACACACACACACACACACACACACACACACACACACACACACACACACACACACACACACACATTCTATGAGTCCAAGGGCAAAAAAGAATATCCGACTGAATGAGAAATAACGAGATTTCCTTGAATGCATTTTTTTTTTCATTTTGAGCTCGTTGGCTTCCGGAGCCAGAGGAACACGAGAAAATTTGCCGATGAAAAGAATAATTGACTGTGAGAAAATCCTGGAATACAAAAAAGAAAAAGTTCGTTGAGGAATAATTTTTTTTAATTAGAAAAGAAAAAAATTGATCGCACTCGCTGAAAAATGTAGCTCGCGTGGTGATACGCATTGAGGCAATAGGCATTCTCGTGGCATCGAGAAAATACATTTTTCGCTCGAGTACCCGTGAATTTGATGAACTTCGCAACGTCGCGACACGCACACGGGCATAACTGAAAGCTTTTACGCCGAGGAGGAATCGGCGAGGCGGGATATCGGGCCGTATTTTCTCCCGTTTTTCTATCCAGCAATAGCCGCCGGTATACATATACGTTTATATGGTGTTCACTTAACCGTGGGGCAAAAAAGCTCACGGGAGACCGTCTCGCGACGATCGACAAATGCTATTTGAATTTCTCCACTCTCTGCGAGAGCTTTAATCCGTTTTTCTCCCTCGTATAGTATTCCAACAGCCTTTTTCGTCTCGTCTCGATGTGTGAGAACGAATTAAAAAAAAGAGCCGGATAAAGTACGACAGTTCAACAAAGAGATTTTTTTTATTAGAGAGAGAATAACACGGAACGGATCTCAAATTAATATTTGCCATTTTTGTTGATCCAACGATGAGTCTCGAATTTTCACAAATTCGCGCAGGCATTTTTACCGAAATATTCAACGTTGCTCGGGGGTAATTTGGAAAACGCTAGAGGAATTGGGACAGTGATCTCGTTGAATGGATATAGAGGTGGAGTGAGTAACGGGCATCGTTCCTATGCAACGCTTTTTAACAGATTTTATAATTAAAACTAGCATTGAAAATAAAAAATTTCGATGAACTTCCACGAACTTGTCGTAATTATTTCGACAGCGAGCTTTTCTGATGGAAATGTGGAGAACGCTAACAGAAAAACGTTGACACGTTTGCGTATGAATGAAATGCAAAAAAAAACACAAATTTGTGAATAATTTAAAAAAATATTTGTTCCATTCAAATAAAAATTATTAAGTGATTTTTATGAAATTTG
This sequence comes from Oxytorus armatus, assembly GCA_958009045.1. Lineage (NCBI taxonomy): Eukaryota > Metazoa > Arthropoda > Insecta > Hymenoptera > Ichneumonidae > Oxytorus > Oxytorus armatus. The sequence continues at coordinate 14,312,551 of OY253746.1, read as the reverse complement.
AATTCGTTCCTTAGTGATTTATTTATTTTGCAGTTATTCGAAAAATTTCATTTGTTTCCCATAATATCTGGTCGGCTGAGTTGACAGCTAAAAAATTTTATTCGATATCAATTGTATTTCAATTCATTTGAAGTAGAATGATAATTATAATTTGTTAAATACAATTTGTTATATATGCATTTTGGTTTCAAATTTATTTGTTAAAGTACAATTAATCGGGTTAGATTTATGAACATTTTCATGGCGAATTTCTGAATTTTACTTCCTCGTGGAGGAAGCGTTGTTTTCGTGAAAAAATATCGATTTCTTATTGTCGATGTGCATGTGAGAAGCTTGAATGAATTAACTGGCTATATCTCGAAAACAACTTGACCAATTTCGAGCAAACTTTCACCTCCATTTTTTTTCGGCAATCTTTACTGAAATTTGTTGTTGAAATTTCAGTTATCGAGTCGAAACGATTTATATAAATAGATCGGGGACAAGGATATGCGGTATTAAATTTGTCGAGAATCGTTTAGAGGATTAAAGATTTAAGAATTTTTGAATTTTTCAAAAAATGTTTGTGATTGATTTTGCTTTCTCAAATTCAACTTTAGTAAAATTTGCAAAATCATAATGAAAAATCATAAAACTCTCTGACCCTTAGTGCTTTACAATAGTTTAGATCGAATTCGGTAAAAAAATAATGTGCCAACTAGAAACTTGCACATTGCTTATCCATTAATTTATCTCGTTGATAAAGATTTCTCTATGAGGAAACCAAAATTGAAAAAGTAACTGGATCATGGAGAGCAATTTGTGAGTGAGATAAATTAATGAGGAAGCAATATGCAGGTTTCTCATTTTTTATATTAATTCTTAAAGACACGAAGAAATCGATATTTTATTTGACATCGTTTTCCAATAATGAGCTCAGACTGTAAGCATCTTGAATTATGTAGCCATTAAACCGACATATCAAAATTTCGTGGTGTTTTTGTTTCGAATAGTTAACGAGTATGAGGCAGAGGTTGAACGGTAATTTATCTGCGATCGTGAAACTTTGTTCCTTATGCGAGCGATAAACGACGGAAGCTCGAAAGCTCTCGTACGCCGGAGAACATCCGGCGGTACGTGACGTGAGGTAAAAAGGCTTAGGAACAAAACCCCCGGCTATAGATCGTGGCTGTATCATTTCGTACATCGCAGTAGGGGTTTCCTGTACGTCGATCGATTTAATAGGTGGATTCTCGGGGGAGCTTGAAGTTTGATGATGAACAAACTCAAAGAAAAAACGTTCAAAGTTTTGAACAATTATTGAAAGGTAGACTATCAAAATTTATCGGATCCAATTAATATATGACAGACGAATTAATTATTCATCCGAATTCACCGATAAAAATAATAGTTTTAAATAGTTTTATTTAATTGGACAGCATTAAGGTGGCTAATTTGCATATTTCGAATTTATAGCCTCATACACTAATAACTAAAGAAATAAATAAACTAATTAGTAACCGAATTGCTACGGAATGTCATAATCGACACAAACAAATGACGTATTGTTAATTTCAGTCTTAAATATATAATGAAATTAAAAATAAACTTTGCGGAACTAATCGTTGTATACAGTTTATCTGTACGAGGCGTGAGCTTTCTGACAAATGAAGAAATGCCAGTCTGACCACATACTGACACTTTCTACTTCGCCCATGTAGTGTTATTGATTAATTCTAAAATACGATCGATAGGCCACGATTATTGACTCTATCCAATCTTTTTAGCCACACTAAACATAACATACACACACACACACTCGAACACACATTAGCACCTGTTGCCTATCGGATATTATTGTATGACGTTTACCTAAACGTACAAAATACGATTTACACCGTCTTGTATATTCTTACTCAACAAAGCTCCCTCCAGTCATGATTTAGCGAAGAGCTCGCGGAATGGTGGATGGAAAATAGGGGTAAGGGATGTTGCTCATTCGCGTTTGCTGTAGGTATGACCGGCGGCTTCTACGAGTATAGACAAGAAAAAAAAATAGTGAGGATAACGGCGAAAAGCTTATATACCGGTGTGCCGCGTGATCGCGTGCGATAGAATTGAACGACGAAACTTCGATGTGAATCGATTTTTCGTCGCGACGAAATGATATATACCGGTGGCACACGGGCATCGTCCTATTTTTATATTTTTATAGCGTTTCACCAACGGCTTTTATCGTTGAATACCATTCGCAAGATGGGGAATTCGCCAAGTACCCCGACAAAGACAAAAAATAAATTGTTCGACAAAAGTTGGTGTGAAAAATTGTTGACGGCTCAAAGTCTGAATTTCATACATGCCAAAAAAATGTTTATTGTATATGTATATTGGCGTGACCAGTTATTATAGTGACGACGATATTCGATCGGATATTAAGAAAAAAAAAGTAGACATTGAAACTTGCACATCAATTCGTCCTCGCTTTCAAAGATTTACAAATCTCCGTCATGGGCTAGTGGCTTTTTTCATTTCGGCTTCCTGATAGGGGAAGCAATGTGAATTTCCTAAAACTAGGAGTTGGCGATGTACAAGTGTAAATTTCGACCTTTTCCCCCACCGTCTTTAATATGTTGTACAATAATGCATTTCGGCTTCGGCCCTTCAAGTTCTGTGCTTCAAGGTCAAAATCATCCTTTGGAAGATTCAAGATTTAATAAAGGGTTAAACGTTTTTGTCGATTCTCACCAAGTTTGTCATTAAACAATCTATAAAGTCAACGTACTTGTGGATAAAATGACGCATTGATGGCTCAAAATCTACTCGATTTAAATCGCTGACATTCGTTTTTTGAAAAATACTAAATTTCACAAAATACCGCCTGAATTGATTCTCGCCAAATAAAGATGGCTGTCTTTTCTAGCTGTGTATAAAATCTGAATGCGATTACTGAAGGAATTCTGGAAATATGGCAAATTGAATTTTCGAACCCTGTCACACACACACACACACACACACACACACACGCGCGCGCGCGCGCGCGCGCACGCACGCACGCACGCACACGTACGAAGGCGTCCATGTCGGCATTTTTTTCTAAATATGATTTTCCGAAGTTTTGGCTAATTGTAACACATTGACAAACAAAATTCGAAATAATATAATTATTCACAAAACCAGAGCTTCCACCACGAGAAAGCAAAGAATGAATGTAGTTTATTGCAATACAATTTTTTTAGAATTTACCACTGAGAAAAATAGTTGAATATGTGCAAAAGCTGCTCGAACGATCTGTATCGAAAAAGAGGGTTAAAATTGTTAAAATCGATATCCTTACGTTATGAGTGATAACATTGACGATAACAATGACGTCAGCCATTGTAATAAATGACGAATTATTATTTCGAATGGAAATGAAATTTCAGGCATATCACAACTGGTATGTGATGTGCCACTAGTGGCTTTGTGCATGTACGCGAATCCCCCAGTAGCGGGCTACCATGTGCCCAATAGCCATGAGACCGAAATTAGTTCGATAATTGAGTCCACGTGTATTAAGCATGATATTCCCGGAGCCGGATAATTATCAGAGGGGCTTAATCCTTTCTCCTCCCACGAAGCCGCGAGGGTTAAATTGCCAATGTCGAAACCAGAATTGTAACTATATATCGAGGATGCGCGTATTGCCGTGCGTGGCACAAAATACCGTCCCGGTTAAGTCCTTTGTTCTGTACGTACTAGAACAAAATAAAAGAGCGATTGGCCAACGAACCGAATGAAAAAAAAAACAGAATAAAACAGCTATCGACATATCTGTATCTCTTTATGTTCAATGTGTACTTCCAGATGTTGCCAATCACTGTTAAGGATAGCCAATAATTCTCGTCCATCACCACGGACTGTAAAGCTAAAAAGTTTTTTTTAGGTATTGATCCGTTATTCGCGTTTCTCTCAGTTTTTAAGGACTTTTAAGTACTGCGAAACTTTATTCGAAAACTCGCTCTTTTTCTTTGCCTTCAACCTTTGATTTTCTATACGCTCGCCAATATCGTATTGCTTCTGGCAAAGGGTGGGGGGGGGGGGGGGGGGTGAATAGGCAAAACCGATGCAATCGCTGCAATTTGCTTCGATTTCAGAGTACAAGTGTATCGGAGGAACGTGACTCATCAACTACGTATTTTTGAGGAGAAGGTCGAGGGGCCATTGTAAATTGAATTCAGAAATGGTTCAACCCCTTATAATAGAAAATTATCGATTTTTTTACATCTCATATTTATGAAATACGAATTATCTTATGTGATTTGCATTGTACGTTTAAATATATTGTTGAGAATGCAAATGAAATTGTTTGTTCAGAAAATTTCGCGAAAAAAAACTCGCAAGATCACTTATGTTTCTTAATTCTTTCGGTGTACTCCTCACGAAACTTTACTCACAAAATTTTGTTACTAATTAAGTTATAAAATAATTCGTAATGTGGTTATTTCGCAGTTTTGGAAAGTAACGAATGCTGAATGAAATTATGTTTAACGATCTCTAAATAATTATATTGACAAAAATTTATTAAGAAGTGTTTGTTTTCTTTCTTGCATTTTTTATTAATCATCTAATAATTTGTTGATTCTCCGCCCTCTGGCATTTATTAGTGTAACGAAGATTAATATTTCGTCGAGAAGTGTACTGATCACATTGACAGGAATTATACGGAGGTGTACTCGTAACTTCTATCAAAATCGTCCACGAGAGATGACACTCAGGTTTGCCCCTATTTATAAGTTCTTGAAATATGAATGAGTATTTTTTGCATCCATTTACATTGGATTTTACGTGAATGACTGGTATTTGGAAAAATACGAATAGCGTTGAAATATTCATTAAATTGAAAGAAGGATGACTCGAGTGTGATTTGAAAAAAAAAAATGATAATAACGCTGCTGCACTGACGTGACTTGGAAATATTTGCGAGATATTTGAATATTTGCTAGATACTTTCGTGGTAAGAATGCTCTTGGTTTGTGTATCACTAAATTCATTATGAAATACATCATTCTTAACTCACTATGTTCAAGTTAGTACGTAAATATTTCTGTAAACATTTCGTAATAACCAAACTTTCATAATTTGCAATCGAATTTAAATTCAATTGAATTGAAATCATGGTAAATGTTCATCCTTAATAAATATTGAAAAATTATCAATAAATATCAATTACCTCCTTGTTCCATTTAAAAAATAATGGACGTTAGAGATGAGCCTTATATGTCCGGTTAAAGAAATTTAGACAATGAAACTACGCCCCATTTTCCATTTTCAAAAAGAAATATCGTTTTGTTATTTATTTTTCTAACTAAAAATTTGATGCCCCATAAACATGAACCCCGTTTCTTATTTTCGAACGAAACTGTTTAATAGAGAGTTCGGCACAATTGTTCATTATTTTAAATAAATGAATAATATCGATGAAGCACCATTAGAGATTATTGGACAAATGACACATTCTCTTCCTTCAAAAAAGAAAAAATGGTGCAAACTGAAACATGCATATCTCTTCATCTTCATTTTTCCGCAAACATAAAGCGTTCTCTGTGAGAATATCAACATTGAAATAGTCTCTTGTTTACAGACGACAATTTGAAAGCCCAAAAATAATAAGTCAACAATATAGAAGTTACGATTTGCGTAATTTTTCGAAAACGAAAAATGGATCATATATGTGGTTTCCCTTTTTTTAAAAATATGTATAGAACCGATAATGGTACAGTTGTTGCATATATTTGCGAAAATGCAAAATATAACAAAGTTTCGAAGCCATTGTATTATCATTTCAATGAAAATTTAATGACAAAAGCTTATCACCGAAACGTTTTCATCGTACAGGTTGATAAATCTATTACACTGGAGACAAACATTTATCCCACGTAAATCTCAGAGTTTGTGTACTACAGCACATACATATATATATATATATATATATATATATATATGTGTGTATCCATTTACTTATACATATGTATTTTATATACCTTGGTATACGATCGTAGCTGTCCCAGCTCGTGAGACAATTGTAACTGCTGTATCTACTCGAGGTCGCCATCGCTACCATTCCCAACGTCGATCGCGCACGTTCGGGAACTCGAGAAAGTAAGCAATCACCTACCACCCTCTCTCGACCCGTCAACTTGGTTTGCCGCAATCGCTCTTTTTTTCCCACCCTCGTGTCTCTCTCGCTACGTATCGATCATTATCATTTATTCAAAGGACATCGACTTTCCAACAAGAGTACCCCTTTGCTCCTCTCGTTCCTTCACAATTCGCGAACTGCACTGCACCGATATCTCACGAAAGTACGGAATTTCGAAATAATTCGTTTTTTTATTTTTTTTTTAATTTAACAAACAAATTGTCAATTAAAATGATTAAATGAACTTTTTAATTGACTTTTTAAACTAACTTGTAGGCAATTTTTTAAATTAATCGTTAATTGACTTGTCAAATTAATTCTCAATCAATACACCGTTGAGTCACTCGATTAGTTCGATGAAGATGAGTGTTGATTAAAAAAATATTTCACGATCATTAATTCACGATGTTCGCGTGGAACTTTTTCGTAAAATCACGAGTCACTCGAGTTATAATTACGTAAAACATTTGTAAAAAATACAACCTCGAAAATCTCGTCGTTAAATATCTCACACTACGCCACTATAGTTTTAGATTTATTTATCGTTTTTTTTTTTTTTTTTTTTTTGGACCACGACACTATTTCATCTTTGGACCATTTTTTGCGAATCGCAATAAGCTCTAAAGCTCGTTTTTTCTCCCCTCGTGCTATTCTTCTCGGCGAAACCCCACTTTCGTTTTGCACCTTGGGGAGAATTTTTTTTTCTGTTTGTTAATTTTTGTTAACCGTATTCTACGTTTTTGGACCCGCCAACCAGCGTTCAATTGTAATATAAATATATTTCCACACCCATACGAATTATTTAAGCATTCATTTCTCGTGTTTTACTCGCAAAAACGACAACGATTTTCTGCAGCTTGTTCGCCAGCTTTTTATCATCGAGGAAATAAACAAATATATATATATGTATATATAGTCATATGTCATATGTATAATAACAAAAATCGTCTATGTAAATTCTGTTCACTCTCGGTAACTTCGTTAAACATCGAAACTTTGCAAAAACCAAAAAAGAAAGACAAAACCGAACGTTCACTTTCTATTGAATTCGTCTAATTCAAATTACTTATTTTTTTAAGGTTCTCTAACGACGCACTTTGAAATTTATCGCGCTTATCTGATCGTGCACTGGTCGTTACTACTAGCGCTCTACGATTTCCCGCGACGCTCGTCGCTCATTTTTGTATTTTTTAATCCTTGGTCCTTCTTTCATCCCCAACATTTATCTCATTATGACATTTTTGTTCAGTCAACCGGGGGAAAAAAAAATTCTCGTTGTGATTTCAATTGTTCCGTAAACTTGTTGTTGTTCCCTCGTTTCGTTCCTCGTAATGTTGAGTGCCTTTTTCTTTATAACGTTTGTTTTTTCTTCGCAATTTTCCGAATCCTTTCGTTATCGCACTTTCACATTACAAATATCACCGATTTGCGCCGCGTCAATGCGATCTTTGGAACTATTTCGTACACGAGACAACGGCACTTTCTCTTCAGGAATTGCATTTCCGTGGGTATGGGAAAAAAGAAAGAGATGAAAATAAAAATTTGTTTCTCTCTCTCGTTGTCGTCGTCGTCGTCGTCGTCGTCGCCGTCGTTACCGGCGCGTTTCGAAGCCGGTCAAGCGGCGAGTACGAGACGCGCCGCGATTTAACAGCGAAAGCTCGAACTCACCAGGAGCCTGCTCCTCGCCGTACGCTCTCGTACCGCGCGCTATCATTTGCGCGCGGGTGAACAACGGGTGAGGCGGACCGGAGAGAGAGAGCTTCGCGGTAGAGAGTGAGAGAGAGACGGAGAGAATGATTTTCATACAGCGCCGTCTAGCGGCCGTTTTCCACGCCACACGACGCGCAGAAAAGCTTCGCGCAAGCTCCATTCGCCCCCTCTCTCACCTATCTCCTACCACATGACACTAAGGTTAGAAGGGGAAGAGGACAATGGGATGGGGAGAATAGTGGATGAATAAACATTGGGGACAGAATGAAAAATCATAAATTTCCAACGCAACCTCTTGCAAGCTCCTCATCCCTCGTGTCGTCGTGAGGAAGACTCGAGGAGTCTTGCACTCTCTGTTCTCGTTTTGTTAAAAAAAAAAACCTCGACAGGTTAAAGTAAATGGATTGGTAGACACAAAGTATCACAATTTCTTGTTGAATAGAGAGAGATGTTGTTAAATAATTATTAAAAAATATGTTCTAAGTTCACCCAAACATCGTGAACAGAATAGAAAAAGACCCAAATTTCCAACCCTTATTTGCAAGCTCTTCATCCTTGCACTTTCTGTTATTTTTTCATAAATCAAGTAATATTGGTGAATAACTTTTTTAGCAGATAAATTGTTAACGATATTTTGTGGATTAACCCTCTCGATGTTTTGAGTGGGAGGAATAACGAATGAAATGTTGTGCACAGAATGAAAATTCATAAATTCCAAATTTCCTCTTGCAAGTTCCTCGTCTTCAGAACAGGAGAGGGACCCGTTACTGTTGTATTTTGTACCCTTGTGCTGCACCGAAAAAAGCACGATGCGACGCATCATCATTTTTTTTTGTTCATCTCAAAAGATATCGGTGAATACTTTCGTGAAAATGACGTTCTTCTCCATTCGAACGAAAAAGGCTTCATAATCATTTTTCGCTGAATTATCATTCTTCATTATTTATTATACGGTGGAAATGCTCGATCAAAAAGCACGGCCCAAAACAATATAATAAAGACTAAAATAAAATAAAATTACTGATTCCGTTGATTGGTCGAATGAGGCGTTTAAAATGGGAGCAACGAAGGAAAAAATTCTTAAATAAGAATTAATTCATTAATCCATAAATGTTCAGACATGCTATAATTTTAATTTTTTCATTACAGAAATTAGCACCAATCGAATAATTATAAATAATATTATAGTTCTTAAAAAGATACTGTCTGTAATAATTCTTTAGTTGTCAAATCATTTTCTATCCTTTTTCCCATTTCATCATTTTTTTTCTCGTAATTCTATTTTTTTCAGTATGAAAAATCAAATAATTTCTCTGATTATGCAATTTTTGCGGTTTAAAAACAAGAAATTACCCGAGCAAAAAACTGCTGGAATATGTGCAGATTTCGTTAAAATTTTTCATTACATTTTTTTTCTCGTTAATTTCTCGAACGAGTCAGCGAAAATGGAAAGAGTTGAAAGCTGATACTCCCCGAGGATACTGTTCTCATCCTTTGCGAAGGCTTTCCCCGCAAGTTTACGATTTCCTGAGCAGTTTTCGAAGCGCGGCAATTAAGCGAGCACGATTTATCCATAGAGAGTTTAGAAGCTCTATCTATTTGTATATGTACTAATACTATTTGCTGTAACTATACACATATAAATCCCCACTCCTCTTAATACACATAAATTTAAACGAATGTAAATGAATTATATATGTATATATTAAGAGGAGCGTTAAATATCGCGACCTTAATTCTCAACCCCGGCACAGAGAATGAAAGTAATTATCCTCGTTCGTATATAAACTCACCCCTAACACGTCAACCGAAATTGGATCCGTAGTTCCGGGCAGGACCTCGTGTATACAAACCATCATGACGAGAATCTCCGGTTTCACGTTACGTACAGGAACCATGATAGTTTGTTGTTGCAAGTGAAATCGTTAATTACGAGAATCATTGACGTGTTATTCCATCTTATATTCACAAACATCGACAACCCTTCACTCTGGGTGATCGAACTTTTTTGTAGGAAACCCCGTTGCCGATTTATACTTTCGTGATAATTATTTCGATGGTAAAGCAAAATCAACGTTCGCGGTACGGTACCGCCCATTTGTTTAACCAAAAATGACGAAAGCGGATGCCCGAGGGGATAATAAGCGAATTTACATGCGCGCCACATCCCACCATAAAGGAAGGCCTTTAACGAGTGGGATGTAAAGGAAGATCATGGACGGTAATGGTATTCATGGAAATAGGGAGTGACAGGCTTCCGTAGAAAGCGTTCCGAAATTCCCCGAATTCGGATATACTCTCTAAAGCGGACTTTTGTGTTTCCGTAATATGGTTGGAATTTTGACGTTCATAAAGATTGCCAAATTTAATTATCCTCTGGAGCTTGTGTCTAACAAGCTCTATATCTTGAATCTTGAATCTTTGTCACAAAGTGGCAAAGATTTTTGACGATTTTCGTTCATTTTCACAAACGGCCAATACGCCGAAACAGATGTTGTTTTGGAGAGTGGCCTGCAATGGAAATGAAGAAACAAAAAATGATTTCTCTTTCAACACATCCATTGGGACAAAAAAGGAATAGTTTTGCTTCCTTATAGAGAAAGCTTTGTTGTCGTGAAAATGTAATTTATTTTCCAATTTTCATTACCAAAGTGTTTTCAAAATGTGTTACATTTTTTTACCAACTCACATTTGGAAAAAAAATGTCCTCCTAGGTGTGTATAAGGATTTAAGGGGGAAATAGGGTTAGACGGTTCAAAAAATCGATTTTTTTAAATTTCATAAATCGTTAGTAAAACTATTGAAAAATATGTTCCCAAAATTTTAAATGAAAAGTCCGACTCCTTCTATTGTTATAAGCCATTAAAGTGAGTAGCTCTCCTTTAGGCCCCGACCGCGCTATTTTTTCAAACGCGTTATTCTGAAAACGACTTTTTCTGAACTTGCGTACACGCTAGTTTGAAAAGTTTTCAACCAATCGTTCTGAAAATGGGCAGTTACTTACTTCATAGTATTGCGCTTTATATGAACCTAAAATCGGAATATTATCATTATTTAAAATAATTTTTTTTTGCAAATAAAGTTGTAAAAATTGGCAAAAAATCATGCTTTTTTGTTTTGACCCCTGTAAAAAATTCAATTTTCTATTTTTTTGATAGGATTTAGGTTCATATAGAAGAGAGAAATATAATAAAAGTAAATTCCAACCTCGTTTGATTTCAGATGAAAATTGCGGCTTCCAGAATGTACGCAAAATGCTGAGTCTGATTGTAACCTGCAATATGGGGTCGCTAATATCTTCGGTGTTTTTCAAGGAAATTCTTCAAAAATTGTATAGTATATACTTAAATATATGTATAAAATATTCTCAAAGTTTCAATAAATTTTACTCATTTTTTATACTATAAAAAAATTCATGAAAATCATTGAGAAAACGCTGTCCTAACCCTATTTCCCCCCTTAAGATGCTTTATACATTTATATTTCTTCTCTGACTCCGCACAATCATTGGAAATGTTAATTGGTTAGGTCAATTTCCATCTCGCCAATGAACCTTTATCCCGTAGATTCACAAGTTATTTGACTGCTTCTGGGAATCTTTCGCGGCATATTGATCTCAATTCATGTCCGAACATTCCTGAGAGTAGAATATCTGCTCAGCACTAGTTTTTAATATCAATTTCACCACCCATTAACCGAATGAACTGTAATCAAAGACCCTTCGAGCCACAAACTCGAATCGTAGCTCACCGAACGCGACATACCCATAGATCTTGAATAATCAATCCTCGAGAAGTTCATGTTTTTTTTTCCCCTGAGACAGGGTTACACAGGGTTAACTCGGTGTGAAGGGGAAAAAGCACATGTGTTCGTAGTTTGATCTGAAGGTCACGTATTCTCGTCAATTCGATCTCTAACGCGTGGATACAGTTGCGTCGGTACTTTATCATTCAAAAAAGTGCGGTAAAACTGTTACTAGACATTCACCTCAAACTTACTAAGCATTCACCTCAAACTTACTAGGTATTCACCTTAAACATTTATATATATGTTGTGCGTTGTTTAACCTTCAAAATATCGTTGTTTATCGATGTCGAGATTCTCGGTATATGGATTAGGAAATAAATGTTAACCAATTAAATGGGATTGTCAATAAATAAGTGACTAGGAGTGGCCATCGATAGCTTATAAGATTTTCGTTCACTTTTACCCATGAATTCATCATTTGATTGCTTTAGTAATATGCTTATTAACATTCGTTACGTTTTAGGTTCATCATTTTCTCAATTCGCTGCACTGTGTTGAAAATATCTGTTTTACCGACTGCGTATTATCGACAGAAAAAACCTAAACTAAAAACCTAAACTTTCCTAAACTAATTGAATAATTTGAAATTTATTCAAGCAATTTCGGACGCTTCTGTCGATATCTCTAAATTCAGTAAATGTTGAAATACAAAATGGAAATGTAAATTTTCAGCTAAGAACTAAGAGGTCTGAAACATAAATAGACATAGTTATTATTGTATAAGGTTATATTTTAAAAACTTGACCCTCACGATATGGACGGATAACGATCCTTACTAACAAGCCATTATTTGCGACTGTATGTGCAAAATTAAGGAAATGTCCTTTAGCAAAAAAATATCCGGTAATCGTGAAAAGTCGATGTTAAAAGAAGTATTTGCTGCAGTGATCAAATGATCAATTCTACAATCAATATTATGACAAAGTAAAATCTGAATCTGTATATATATTTTTAGATGGGCGACGAAAGGCCTCTATATGATAAAATAGACGTCTATTTTGATGAAAATACCTCGATTTAAGCCGATCGAAAGCCAAGATTAATTTACAATTTGGCCAAGGAGCTTTTCCCATCCTCTGTCTCTGCTCTTCAAGTTCCTGGCATATCCTTCATTCCCACTGGAATGGTTGGGATTCATTTATCGAATATGCCACGAGAGGATTGAATCAATTTCGATCTACTTGGGTCTTTCCAAGTGGGATTGCTCCATGTACTATTTCGTGCAATCTTCGAGGTCTGCTCGTCATTGTACATATAGTTCATCGAAATATGGTACTCGAAATTTTGACCTCCTTGAAAACACTCGAAGGATAAGATCGACAGGTCTGATATTCGATAACACTTGGGAGGATGTCTGAGATTAAACTCGACAATACAACCTTTGCGCAAGGCTAATCGAGGTCATCTGCGAACAATAAGGGTGGATTTAGGACGAATGCATTTACGTGGTTTTGAAATCGTCTAGCATCTTGATATAATACCTCTCCGGGCTAATTAGCAGTTAATCAGAATCCTTTGAATGAGAGACAACGTCAAGGAAACGTGAGACAATCCGATAGAGGATAAACATCAGGATGCCGCATTTTTTAACCCTTCAAGGAGGAAGAACTTTTATTAGGTTAAGCAACGTGACCTGCTTTCATTTGCATTAATATTATATATTTGTCGAATTAACGTTTTTTTAACTCACTGAGGAAAATAGACTCAGGGTCCCTAACGATTTTGTTTCAAAATTCTCCAACGACTACGCTAATTAAACGACTATTTGAAAATCGCTAATTAGGGGAATTTATACGAATTATACAGTAAGTTGTTCGATCTAGAACGGTTAATCTTTTCACACACAATGGCCCAATATCATTTGCACAGAACGTGACATTTTTACTAAGATCAGGAAGCATCTCGTTCAGTAAAATCTGTAAATAAGTGTGAAGATTGGAATGACTTAATCATCAAAGTTTCAGAAGAAGTATGTTGTTTGTTCTTTATTGTGCAAGAAAAATGTTAGATGTATCAAACTTTATAATATACCATATTTTTCGACACGAATTTCACGAATTTTTGCGCCCTACAAGTTGCGTCGAAAGATCTTGATTTAATTTTTTCTTCCGCAATTCTTCATCGCCATGTTCTTTTATAAGTTTCACAGAGTGCCTTCATCGTATCATGAATCACTCGGGCGATATCTCGAGAAAGTTGATTATTCGCGAAGACAAGAAATTACGATATTACATTGCGAGATGAATAATGCGGCTTGCGTTACTCTTATACACAAAACATTCACTGGAATGACTTTCAACGCATTTTCTCGCTTGCACTCAAACTTGTAAAGGTCGAAACTTTATTTTCCCTCGTAAATATGGAGTTATCCGTTGTCGAAGTATTTCTTACGAGCTTACGGTTCGTCAGTTGTCGTTCTGTACTCAGAGTTTTAAGGGGGAAATAGGGTTAGACGGTTCAAAAAATCGATTTTTTTTTTATTTCTTAAATTGTTAGTATAACTATTGAAAAATATGTTCCCAAAATTTTAATTGAAAATTCCGACTCGTTCTATTGTTATAAGCCATTAAGGCGGGAAATAGCGTTAGGACAGCGTTTTCTCAATGATTTTCATGAATTTTTTTATAGTATAAAAAATGAATATAATTTATTGAAACTTTGAGAATATTTTATACATATATTTAAGTATATACTATAAAATTTTTATACATATATTTAAGTATATACTATAAAATATTAGCAACCCCATATTGCTTGTTTTTCTTGGTACTATTTTTTCAAACGCGTTTTTCTGAAAACGACTTTTTTTGAACTTGCGTAGACGCTAGTTTGAAAAGTTTTCAACCAATCGTTTTGAAAATTGGCAGTTACTTTCTTCATAGTATTGCGCTCTATATGAACCTAAAATCGGAATATTATCATTATTTAAAATAATTTTTTTTTTGCAAATAATGTTGTAAAAAATGGCAAAAAATTATGCTTTTTTGTTTTGACCCCTGTAAAAAATTGAATTTTCTATTTTTTTGATAGCATTTAGGTTCATATAGAAGAGAGACATATAATAAAAGTAAATTCCAACCTCGTTTGATTCCAGATGAAAATTGCGGCTTTCAGAATGTACGCAAAATACTGAGTCTGATTGTGACCTGCAATATGGGGTCGCTAATATTTTATAGTATATACTTAAACATATGTATAAAAATTTTATAGTATATACTTAAATATATGTATAAAATATTCTCAAAGTTTCAATAAATTATATTCATTTTTTTATACTATAAAAAAATTCATGAAAATCATTGAGAAAACGCTGTGCTAACCCTATTTCCTCCTTTAAAGCTGATTTCCAGTTCAATTTTTGTGGGAAAATGTTACTCAAAGAACAAATATATGAAAAGCTATTTCAGACATTTACGGGGAAAATTAGCGATTTTTGTCGTCGTTTATTTTAGTGAGCATCAAAGAGAAAACGTCGACGAAGCTTCGCTTCTTTTTTCAATTAAGCGATGAAGCCGATAAGATAAAAAAAATTCTAGGGTGACTAAGAGGCGTGGTTAGTCAATGAATGCCGGAAAAGTCCTACTTCGGTTATCTAACAAATGACATGAACATGGATCGAACGAACATTCAGCTAGGGGTCGATGGCAAATGAACGACACAAAAAGGGCATAAAGTCGAAGGTTTGGCCCTCTAATGACATGTCAATCAATATCACACTGAACTAATATTTATCACTTAATGACAATCGGATATAACTTCAACGTTAATAATACTGATAAAAATAATAATAATAAAAATAATAATAATAATAATAATAATAATAACGAAAAATATAGATGAAGTAGTATTTTCAGGGATAGCACTCGAAATATATCTTCATTTATGCTTGACGCATTTTGCAAGCACAATGTCTTGTTGCCAAAGACTGTCGATAAATTCCGCCAGAAGAGGGAGAGACAGAGAAAGAGAGAGAGAGAGGGACAGGATGCACGAACGAATAAAACGAAATAAAATAAGGGTAGTCTTTGCTTCGCATCATCCCCGACTAGGAGAGACCATAAATAATTTATGGGAATGGAAATATATTGAATTCTGACGCGCACGCTCAACCCACAATTTTCTCGATATTCCGAGCTTTCGCGAAATTCAAATTTCGACGTTGAAAAAAGAGAAAAAAACAGAAAATGGCTAAGGGTGCGAAGACATAAAATTGTTAGGACATTGGAAATAGAAAGAGAGAGAGAGAGAGAGAGAGAGAGAGAGAGAGAGAGAGAGAGAAAAGGTATACGATAGAATTATTATTTCGTCAAGACTCGACGTTTTTCGAACCCGATAAATTAGGTCAAAAAGTTCATACAGCATGGAAAATTGTTAGTAATCAATTACTTATAAAATCGATGAATTTATCTAATTATTGAAAATGATATTAAAAAATAATGCTATGTGTTTTCGTAACGATTTTTTATTACTTAAGTTTTATTCGATCCGGCACTTTTTAAAATTGTATCAAGTACATGAAAATTGTTATTATTACATATTGTAAATGAATGGGTCCTTTAATGAAACATGACTTTTCTTTAGTTCCTCCCATTCTTACGATTTTACCTGCACAGTGCAATACAACTAATTACTTTTAAAAGAAGAAATAAGATTTTTTAAAATAGTAACTGAAAATAATAAACAAATAAAAATACCGTTAAAATAATACAACTCTCGTTTGTTTATCTTAAAGAAACGTGAGAGACGCGCCTTAGAAGTGGCGTTTGACTATATCGAAGTGGTAACATGAAAAATGATCAAAAATCTTTAATTTCTGTTAAAAATCTCCAAACACATGAAAAAAATTATTTATCATAATTTAATTACCACTAATTTACTTATTGTATTCAGTAGAAAGAAATAAAAATGTTCGAAATAAAAAATAAACACTCCATTCAACCAATAATTAATTATCCTCATTATTTTACGATTTTATTTGCAGCTCGGAATAAAAATAATTACTTTTGGATCAATTGCAGATAGTTTAAAGTCGACAACAATCGATAAATCAAAATATTGTAAGAATAACACAAAATTCGTATGTTTGTCGTAAGGGAACATAGAATGACGCGCCTCAGAGCAGCGTTTAGTGGCATTGAAGTAGTTTATGTCTCGCGGGTAGCATGAGAGTCCGAGTTTGTCGATGCGATGGTGTGTTCACGCTCGCCCCTACCGGCAGCAGCACACTGTACGAGTTTTGCCGCGGATCTTCGTAGTTCCACCCTCTCGCGCCCTCTATGGGAATTCACAAGTTCTCTCACAAGCTTGGAAGCCTCATGTCCTCTCTTATTTACCCTCAGAATTATACCTTCCCGATGAAACCGAGAGAGAGAGAGAGAGAGAGAGAGAGAGAGAGAGAGAGAGAGAGAGAGAGAGAGAAAGAGAGAGAGAGAGAGAGAGAGAGAGAGAGAAAGAGAGAGAGAGAGAGAGAGAAAGAGAGAGAGAGAGAGAGAGAGAATGAGAGAGAACGGAAGACAAAATAAACTTCTCCCCACTAAAACTCAATTCAAATGACAAAATCTTAATTGGACTTGTGGGAAAAGCCTTCGCGTACAAAAGCTCATCGATCCTATTATGCTTATATTCACGAAGACAACACAAAGGACGTTGTGGCAATTTTATTTTCAAGATAAAACGCAAAAACAAAGTTTATGAGGGGAAAAGGGAGCTTTTACTTGCGACAGGGACAAAGCTTCGAGAGCCAAGGAAAGTGATGCTTATCCCAGCAAACTGCGATAGTTAACAAACTCGACAGTCACTGAGCAATCTTGGTGCAATTATTTTGAATTACTTTCGAGAGAAAACTTTTATACAACCGAAAAGTTAAAAGATGCAGACGTTTCGCGAAAACTTGTTTTTCACTTTTTTTTTCAGTTCACCGCAAGTGCCAACTATACTCGTGTCAACAATTTTTTAAATATACAGCATTAATAACTCACTTTGTGACGTGAAAAGCAAATTAATTTAATTAAAATTTTTGTTTAATTCAAGAAAATTTATTTTCAATTAAGCAATAACGTATTTTAATCAAGCAATGTATTCAGATTAAATTAAATTTATTCGGGACAGTAATTGATGAATTTGCAATATGGTCAAGTGGATTTTATTTAATTGAAATAAATTAACGAATAAATTCGAGTTAGAATGAATTAATTTGTTCTTCTCGGGATAAATCGATTTTATCGAAACCGACGATTTACGTGTTAATGAATACCGTTTGGCGAGGACCATATTCGAATGATTCCTATTATCCGCGTGCTTACAACACCATAATTCCAGAATTCCCGTGCGTGATTTAGGGTAATGTTGGATGTGTGCCAATACGGGACATTCCTCAAACCCCAGCGAAGGAATGGTCAATTAACAATTAGGAAAGTCCGGAGATACGAAGGCTTTCGTTGAGAGAATAGTAGTGGCTGAATTAAGGGGGGAAATAGGGTTAGACGGTTCAAAAAATCGATTTTTTTTTATTTCATAAATTGTTAGTAAAACTATTGAAAAATATGTTCCCAAAATTTTAAATGAAAATTCCGACTCGTTCTATTGTTATAAGCCATTAAAGTGGGTAGCTCTCCTTCAGGCCCCGACCGCGCCACGTGTATAACCGCGTTTTTCTGAAAACGACTTTTTTTGAACTTGCGTACACGCTAGTTTGAAATGTTTTCAACCAATCGTTTCGAAAATTGGCAATTACTTTCTTCATAGTATTGCGCTCTATATGAACCTAAAATCGGAATATTATCATTATTTAAAATAATTTTTTATTTGCAAATAAAGTTGTAAAAATTGGCAAAAAATCATGCTCTTTTGTTTTGACCCCTGTTAAAAATTCAATTTTCTATTTTTTTGATAGCATTTAGGTTCATATAGAAGAGAGACATATAATAAAAGTAAATTCCAACCTCGTTTGATTTCAGATGAAAATTGCGGCTTCCAGAATGTACGCAAAATGCTGAGTGTGATTGTGACCTGCAATATGGGGTCGCTAATATCTGCGGTGTTTTTCAAGAAAATTCTTCGAAAATTTTATAGTATATACTTAAATATATGTAGAAAATATTCTCAAAGTTTCAATAAATTATATTCATTTTTGATACTATAAAAAAATTCATGAAAATCATTGAGAAAACGCTGTCCTAATCCTATTTCCACCCTTAAAACTCGCAATTTTCCGTAGACTTTTACCCCTATAGACGCATACTTGTACGAGTATCATGAAATTTGGGTCACCAATTGGAGTTGAAATTTTCGGAATATGCGGCAAAAGGTTTATGCATATTTATACGATTCTGTAACTAAACGGATAATCCATATTTATAGGCGTTCAGAAAGCTCAGAGTCTCAAGTATAAATTGAAGAATTGATTCGTTTAGTATAAATTAAATTTTATTAAATAAAAGATAATTAAACATTTGTTTATTCTCGTTTACATAGTATTATTTTGTTACAAAAGTATTGTTTTTATTATTGTGTATCCCAATGTATACCCTCGCGGGTTTTTACGTGTGACACTTCCCAATTTCCTTCCTGTCACTTTCTACCCGCTCCATGCTAAGCTAATCTCATTTCCGTAGCATCCGCAGCAGCTGCTTTTTAGCTACACTGTATCGCATTCGACGTGGGCGAGGATAAACTGCGGAAAACCGGTGCCGATACAGACGGTTTTTATTTTTTTACTGAGTTTCAGTGGTCTTATCGTCGGGAACTCAGAAAAACTGCCTCCCGCTCATTAGTCGGTGTGTGAGCCAGTACACGGTTAAACTGTTAACCATCCCAGTACTGACCACGGTCAATACTGCTTAACATGGGAGATGAAGCCGTGCACTGACCACGCGTTCACTGCTGTCGGTCTTTTTATTACAAATGTATGATTTAATTGAACTTTATCTTGTATTTTTTTCAATTACTTTATATGTCTAAAAAAATTGTTAAATTCAAATAAATTTTCATTTATTCATGTGTCCGTTGTATAAGTGAAATACATTTTTTTCTCCTCCAACTGCTGAGTTTCTTTTATTCACGATTCCGCACAAATGGAATACGATGATTTGGGAGTTAATGGAAAATGAGAAAACTCCCTATTGGAAACCACCGAACATCCAACAGAATTCCGACAATCTCGGGTAACACGAGCTTTACATGTTATAGGTGTACTGCAGGATTCATGGGCAAAACACCACTGCTCCATCATGTTTACCTCTGACCTCAACGTTGTCGTCGTTGTCGTTCGTTGTCGTCACCGTCGTTTCACCTCGCAAATATTTTACGAGCCCACCGCAAGTCGGATACCAACTACTTGTCGTTAAATCCTCAACGAGCTTAGAAAGCTATAGTTTTCCCTCACTTTTTCTTCATTCACAAAGTATTGCCATTCTGAGAATTGAATTAAGAGTATGGGTTAAGTTTCAAATTGTCTAAAAAAAAAAATCTCGCTTACACGCAATCTGTGTTCAGATACATTAGACTAAATGTTCAAATTGCTTCATTATTTTATCGATCGTTTTTTTAATTTGTGTAAATTGATCAAGGTCAATCTGAAATTTTGAAGAACAATTTGTTTCTGACGTTACTAAACGTCACTGGACTAAATACATTTTTTTTAAATACAAAAAACATATAAATATTACAGTTTTGCGATTTCCTCGAAATTAACGACCATCTGAAATATTGGAAGAAAATTTCTTTTTAATATTCCATTGAGAATCTCATAATCAACGAAATTCAGCATTGAATAGAAATTTCACGTTGGCATGTAATGGCATTACAAGCGCGGAAAATTGACAATTCTATCGATTCATTCATGTTGCGAGATTATTTTTTTCGAGACTGAACAAATTGTCTTCGAATCGTCGTTAAATCAATTAAATCAATAACGAGGTTAGGGCGTTTGTTGAACGTCCTGAAGAAACCTGCAGTCTTTAATTGTTGCAATAAAATCCACGTTTGTCACTTTTACTAGTAAACGCAATAAGAGATGTGTGCACAATTGAATTTTTCAAATGCACAATTAGATTTCCAAATTGTTTGCTAATTAATTGTCAAAAGGTTCCAACAAATTTGTTGATACATAAAATGTCTATTAAAAATGTAATATGGCGTGAAACGATAAAAAAAAACAGTATATTTCCATGATGAAAATAAAAATTTCGATTTCCAAATGTAATTGAAAAGTGGGATGTTACCTATTTCTGGATGCAATCATCTTTCCATATTGCTATACTAGTTGGAAAATCCAAGTACGTTATTTTAGCACGAGCTATTTCAGTACAATAATAGAATCATAGTCAGTAATAAGGTCATTCACCTTGTACAACCGTATTAGTAATTGTATTTTTCTCCGTGTTGTTCTAGAGGAAATTGACAACCCTTTATGATGCCTTTATCTCGCAGTCGATTGAAGTATCTTGCGTGAGATTGAGCGTTGAAATAGCTGCCTAAGTAATATAAAAGTTCCTAAACCACAATGCTATATATATATATATATATGTATACATATGTATACGATGAAGAGTTCACTTGGAGCTTCCATGAGGCTGCTCTTCTGTTGGTACCCTGACGAGAAAAAGCAATCTCCTGGAGGAAAGCTTCCTCTCCCTTCGAACACGACGAGAGACACGAGAAAAGCACGAGAAGTATTGCACGACATAGAAGTCTTTTGCGTCACATAATGAAGAGCAGGCAACGGGATAGCGTTAGCGAAGCTTTCGCATCCGGCCGGATTCAGGATTCAGTTGCCCAGGGGCCGTTTCGCCTTTCGTACAACCTCTCGGTTGCACGTATATATACACGTCGACAAGTTGATTCCGCTTGTAGTATACCGAAAACTCGAGAGTGTCGCACATTTGGTCGTTATCCTGAAGAAGCGCACTCGGGAAAGGACAAAAAAAATAATATAACAGCCCAGAGAGAAAGAGAAAATATAACGTATAAAGAGAAATAGAGAAAAAGAGAACAGAGAGGGATAGAGAGAGAGAATAGCGGAGTCAAGTTCTGAGCTTGCGGGACTTTCGTTTACTTCTCTTCATATGCATGGCCTTAACGAACCTTGCGCACTTATATTCGCAAAGTTTTATCTTGTTTTCTTGACGAGAAAAGAATGAGTCGTGAAATACGGGCGTTCGCGAAAAGTTATGACCGAGAGCCCTGGGAGCGAGCAAGTAGTTGAAAAGTGGATAGAGGTCTATAGGGGGAAGCGTATGCTTGTCAGACAGCTTCTTGACCTTTGAAAAATCCTTAATTCTGAAAAATCCTCTACCTAATAGAGAAAAATTTTAAACCAACGTTTGGCTGACTTCGGGTATTTTTCAAATAAAAATAAGTCGAGAAGAAGCTACAGACGACCGACGCTCCACTCCAGGTTGATATCTGTTGAATATTTTGATATTAGACCGAGGATTTTTCAGAATTTTTTCCGAATTTTCGATTGTGGCAAAACTTTTGTGTTATGCAAAATAATTTTTTTACCGTTACTAAGTATAGTTGAGCAAAAAAATGTACAAAAAAAATCGCATGCCATTTAGGATTGAAACGCCAATAGGGAGGAATTATTGATCAAATCCCAAAGGGTGACGATCACAGTCTGGTCGAGTTCACGTGGAATGATCTATATGCTATTTGATTGATTTTTTTTTCAAATGCAAAGTTACTGAGAAAATGTACTATTTGGTGAAGTTTCAAATACCTATACATATTTATTTTCTATCCAATTATTACAGCTTTATTTGTAAACAATAATCCATTCTCCACTACTTTAATTAACAATTGATCTTCATTATTACTTGTTATTTCATATTCTTATTCGTAAATTACAATAAAATTAATGATATTTGTATTTAGTACAAAAAAAATTTCTTGCCAAACGTTAAGGGTAACGTTTTGAATATCACAGGTTAGAACGTGGATTGAAAAAAAACTCGATACTAAAGATATCCCTCGAATAAGCAAACGATTAATTCCGATGATATAATTCGTGTGGTTCGTCTACGTGATTGTGTCGTTGTATAACCATAAACTCACCTGGGTATCTGAAAGGCGATCTCGTCGAGGGAATCGCTAGGTTGAAGGGGTGCACGCTCAAAGAGCTTGCTCGGTCCTCGATGAACTCTATTGCAGCATTGCATTGATCCGGCGATTGGTTGGGATTGATCGGTCGAACAATTGGTACCTCTCTGACCTCCCTGTCCGGTTCCTCGTCGCTCCTTCTTCTTGCGAGCTTGCTCCGCCTGGCGGCGAAGATTGTGGAGACGAAAGAAGAAGACCGACATCTCTGTATGATTCCGAGGAGGGAGGTAATCCGATTATAACGTTACCCTAAGTGATTGAAATATAATCCAAATCCATCGAGATAAACGGTACGATTGTTTTGTACGTCCGATATACCAAGGTTCATTGATGTGATATTTTATCGTGATCGGGATGAAGATATAGCATAAAAGTCAATTTGAGATAACTGGATATAACCCGATGAAGGGGGGAAATTGGGTTAGACGGTTAAAAAAATCGATTTTTTTTTAATTTCATAAATTGTTAGTAAAACTATTGAAAAATATGTTCCCAAAATTTTAAATGAAAATTCCGACTCGTTTTATTGTTATCAGCCATTAACGGGGGAAATAGGGTTAGGACAGCGTTTTCTCAATGATTTTCATGAATTTTTATATAGTATAAAAAATGAATATAATTTATTGAAACTTTGAGAATATTTTATACATATATTTAAGTATATACTATAAAATTTTTGAAGAATTTCCTTGAAAAACACCGAAGATATTTGCGACCCCATATTGCAGGTCACAATCAGACTCAGCATTTTGCTATTTTTTCAAACGCGTTTTTCTGAAAACGACTTTTTTTTAACTCGCGTACACGGTAGTTTAAAAAGTTTTCAACCAATCGTTTCGAAAATTGACAGTTACTTTCTTCATAGTATTGCGCTCTATATGAACCTAAAATCGGAACATTATCATTATTTAAAATAATTTTTTTTTGCAAATAAAGTTGTAAAAACGGACAAAAATTCATGCTTTTTTGTTTTGACCCTTGTAAAAAATTCAATTTTCTATTTTTTTGATAGCATTTAGGTATCATATAGAAGAGAGACATATAATAAAAGTAAATTCCAACCCGTTTGATTTCAGATGAAAATTGCGGCTTCCAGAATGTACGCAAAATGCTGAGTCTGATTGTGACCTGCAATATGGGGGCGCTAATATCGCCGGTGTTTTTCAAGGAAATTCTTCAAAAATGTTATACTATATACTTAAATATATGTATAAAATATTCTCGAAGTTTCAATAAATTATATTCATTTTTTATACTATAAAAAAATTCATGAAAATCATTGAGGAAACGCTGTCCTAACCCAATTTCCCCCCTTAACGAGCGTAGAGTTTAAGGATGAATTACTTAACCGTTTATCTGATCATTTGTCTTATAAAATCTGTACAGAAGTTATACTGGATCAAGGAGGGACAAAACGATTGCCACACAGAGGGAATAGACGTGCCGATGCGAGAAACAATCATAATATTAAAAAGTACTATTGAGTACGAAAACGAGTACTTTGGGTACGAATCGTTGGAACATTTCCTAAGAATGATTATTTCAATTGGAAATAATAAAATAATGATAAAACATCGAAAAAAATTAATAAAAGTTACGCAAATAATTTATTTTCTCGCTTTATTCATTCGTGACGATATTTTTCTCTTATCGATAAAAACTTTATATTGTTGCATTTAATCCTGAGATTTAAATAATTGATAAATAAAAATAAACAGTAGTTCATTGTTGCAAAAATATTAATACAATAATTGAATTGTCAATTAGGGAAGTAAGTCAATTTTACGGGGACAGCGAATGAAGACAATGTAAACAAGTAGTACAACAGCGAAAAGTCAGGCAGCATTCAATATACAATCAATATTTCAGAGCACACACGATGTATCCGGAACAAGACAATTCTTTTACAGACTGGTCCCTTTTAAGAGTACAATGCTTAACAATACGAATACTTAAAAGAAAAACAAATGAGTAACTAATACAAATATGTTGGAGAGGTTTTTATTGAGAATGTATGTATGTTAAGCAGGACATTGTGCAGCGAACATTGTGCAGCGAACATTGTGCAGCGAACATTGTGCAATTGGGAACGTGACACACTCGATTTACCATACACCATGAAAGGGTCAAAACGTGCAGTTTCGTGGGAGGGAATTCGGTGAACTCTGAATTCTCCTCTCTCTCTCTCTCTCTCTCTCTCTCTCTATTGTGTTGTGTCGCTCGCGATTACATAGAATATCCGATTTCAATTCACAACTCGAGTTTCTCTACCTCGGGGCTACATTTGGATACAATGGAATATTCTTGTTATTCTGATCGGTAATAGCTCGTATATAATTCGAACCCTCCTTTCGCTGAAATTGGATATTCAGAATTTATTAAAATGAACTAATCGTGTACGATATTTTAAAAAGACACCTTTATTATTATTATTATTGTTAAGAAACGTGTGTATATTAATAACAAAAATTGGATTATTTAAATGAAATAATGTTGGTTCATGTAAAAAAAATTAACAATGCTAATGAGCAATTGGCAACTTGGTCAAATGAAATATTGTAGAAAAATTAGATTTTTACAAAAATCTTTTCTACCATACGAAAAAAATTGATTTCAGTCTAATAAATCGATTTTCCTAGTCCCTGCGGTGTTTCTTTACACATCGTACGGACTTTCATGAATCTTCGATGAATATTTCGCGATGACTTTGACGAGGATATGCTGTCGAGGGATGGCTGCACAGCGGCAGTTTCTGAATCCGAAAATTATCCTTCTCGCGCGGAAATAGAGCACACTCGATCGAATTGGGATTTGGACACTTCGTTCTCCGCTGTAACGAGATAATGATTTTTTTATCACGAGATCAAAGGATCGAAAGTCCTTTTTCTTATTCTCTTCTATAACAAAAACTTTTACGTTCCGCGATCTTTCGAAACTCATTCGTAACGGATGAAAAGTAAAAATGATCGACCCTCGATACAAGAGTATAAAAGTTTTGTATTCCTACCGCGAAAGTCTGATGGAAAATGGCGTGAGAAATAAGACGAGATCGGGATAAATCCCCGGAGAATCGAAGGTCGAAAAGTTTATATCCGGGCGTACCTTTCGTCGGTATTTCTTTTGTACTCTATTCAATATATGGTAGATACGGGACATTCTACGTCAAATTGACTCGGACCAATGCTAACAGGTACGCAGTTTTTTTAAATTATTTTTTTTTCTAACCGCCATTTAGTAATGAGTTGAAAAAATATATTTTACATTGATACAATAAGTTAGCTGTAATTTAAAAATCTGAAAAATTCTACCAAATCCTTTGTTTAATACCAAACTTTTTATGACATAATCCAAAGTAAGGCGTCGTTTGTCTCTATTTTTTGTGATTTATTTTTCTGTTCGAAAAATACTTGGAAGAAATAGATCCTAACGTCGATCCATGCACTGCGGGATGTGGTTTAACAATGTTGACATTAGACAGGGGATTTTTGAGAATTACTTCCGATTTTTTTAACAAGATTTTATTTCATTTCGAAAAATCAGAATTTAATTATGGTTAGCGGAAAGACTTGATTAAAAAATCGGAAAACGAACCTGAGAAATCCTTTGTGCAAAATAAAAAATGTTAAACTCCATCCCGGAATAAACCAGTGTGTAGTACCATTTTTTTTTTTTTTCAAGTATTCCGGACACAGAAAAGAAGTCGATAAACAAATAGAAGCGGATACCATTCCACTCTGGGGTATGGCTTAAAAATGTTGATATTAAACAAAGGATTTGTCAGAATTTTTTCAGATTTTCAAATTACGCCAAACTTATTGTTTGATGTAAAATAATTTATTTTTGGTCCTTAGTAAATAGCGTCAGAGAAGCAAACTTAAAAATTACTAATCCCATGTCATTTAGAGTTGTAACAATATTATGAAAAATTGTTCACCAAATTCAAGAATGTGTGGCGACCAGATCTACCGCAATGCCAATCTGAAACTTCCATACTGTTCAAAATCGAACTTTTTTGCACTCTAATTCTATTGAAAAACGATGAAAATCTAATGGATAATGTTTGTCTTCGGAAAATTTCAATCTCTCGATGTGGTGAATGTCTTTAAAAAACAAGTGTTTGCATTGTACCCAAAAGAAAAAAGTTTTATTAGTCTTATTCGAACAACCTTCAGTAACGTGTAAACAAATTTTTACGCAGTACATCAAAGTCCTCGTTTAAGGGGGGAAATAGGGTTAGACGGTTAAAAAAATCGACTTTTTTTTTATTTCATAAATTGTTGGTGAAACTAATGAAAAATATGTTCCCAAAATTTGTTATGAAAATTCCGACTTGTTCTATTGTTATAAGCCATTAAAGTGAGTAGCTCTCCTTCAGGCCCCGAGTGCGCCACGTGTATAACCGAGCGGTACTATTTTGTCAAACGCGTTTTTCTGAAAACGACTTTTTCGAACTTGCGTACACGCTAGTTTGAAAAGTTTTAAACCAATCGTTTTGAAAATTGGCAGTTACTTTCTTCATAGTATTGCGCTCTATATGAACCTAAAATCGGAATATTATCATTATTTAAAATAATTTTTTTTTGCAAATAGAGTTGTAAAAAATGGCAAAAAATCATGCTTTTTTGTTTTGACCCCTGTAAAAAATTCAATTTTGTATTTTTTTGATAGCATTTAGGTTCATATGGAAGAGAGACATATAATAAAAGTAAATTCCAACCTCGTTTGATTTCAGATGAAAATTGCGGCTTCCAGAATGTACGCAAAATGCTGAGTCTGATTGTGACCTGCAATCTTCGGTGTTTTTCAAGAAAATTCTTTAAAAATTTTATAGTATATACTTAAATATATGTATAAAATATTCTCAAAGTTTCAATAAATTATATTTATTTTTTATACTATAAAAAAATTTATGAAAATCATTGAGAAAACGCTGTCCTAACCCTATTTCCCCCCTTAACGGAAACGTATATATTTTACATTTTTACATTACAGCTGTCGATTGCGCGACTTATCCGATAAAGAGAAACTATACATTTTGCTTCAACAAAATTTAATATTTATTTCAATGTCCCTGACCGTACATTTGCTTTATACATTTTTCTTTCATACATAGGCTTTTCATTTTATGGAACGTTTATCATTTTTATATATTTTTCACGCAGCTTTATTCCCATCGGTAGAGCAGGGACTTTATAAAAGCTTTATTCCCCAGGCCAACTCCAGAAATACTTTCTCGAAGTGAACTTTACCGAGATGTACGTCATTTCAGACGATTGAATTTTGCTGACAGAAGTGGATACCAATAGCCCGGCCTTTCGTCGAAAATTTTTACGAATATATGTATATATGTATAAAGAATGTAAGCTTCCTGATTTTCAGGCTCAGCTATCTATTCCACTTCCATGGTTTTCTCTGTCTCCCTTGCTATTTCGACGATATCGAACAATTCTCCGACTGCTTTCCTACTAACTCGATCAAGTGGAATATCGGATACGAGACATTCATCCGGCATGTCGAGATCGCACATCGAAGGTTAGTTTCCGTATTAAAGGGATCGTGGCATCCTACTACGTTTATTGGGTGGGTTGCATATTTCGTATTGCATCTCAACTCGATCGTCGTCAGAATCGAATTTGAAGCATACATTGAAACAAATTGAAAACAAATTGGAATTTATTTGAATAAAAAAATCAAAATCCTCTTACAATTCCTGATGATACCCGCTGTTTCGAGTTTTACAAATATTCAAGAAATTTATTTCAATATTGGTATTACGTTTTATGAACAAACATTTCTTAAAAATGTTCTTATAACTATTGAAGAGGTATCCACTCTCGAATGTGGATTGAAATAATCATCGTCCGAGGTATTTACGATTTCAACAGCTTCGAAAGTTCAAGAGGGCTAACTTTGTCGTACACAACATTTTGAACCAAATTACATTTTTTCTTTTGGGTTCACAAATTTACAAACCAAAGATTATCGTGCAAGCAAAAAAGAACGCAACTTTAAGCGAAAGCTATAAATTACCACGATTTTAGGGTAAATATGGAGCAAAGGGGACCCACTTCCGATGACCTTTGGAATAGGCCCATTCGACGCATTTTTGCACGAGAAACAACTTTTTCCTCTGACAAAATTGGGGGTCGTTATTTATTTAAAAGTTATTAACAAATAAAGTTAATAATTCATATAGCTATTTTCCTTATACCAGTCAGTCCTAATCATCTTGCCCTTCACATGTGTTGTTAAGAATACCACCATGAGTAACATACAAAAAGGTTTATCCGTCGCTCATTGTTTGTTAAAAAATTATTACTATAAATTATTGTTAAAAATGTACTGTTCGCCACTAGTAAAAGTATTTCATGTTCGATTTATGAACTTTATTTGTTAATAACATTTAAATAAATAACGGCCCCCAATTTTGTCAGAGGAAAAAGTTGTTCAGGAAGACTCCCTTGATATCATATATGTAGGACGAGGTCATCGGAAGTGGGCGTCTCCTTTGCTCCATATTTACCGATCTTAGTGCTACAAATAATTTGTGGCTATAGATCAAGAGAAAAAAAAAGGAATTTTTTAAATTTCTTTAATGACTATAAATCGTTGTATTTTCTTTATCCTGATCGTTAATTCACTAGATATCTTCTCGAAAAATAAATCAAACGTCTATTGAAAATTGTCAAAAATGTGTTTTAATAAACAACAATTCATTTAATTCCAATCTTGATTTCGATTAAAAAAATACTTCCTTCAAGGAAAATTTACATGGGTTCTAGTAAATCAAAGAAAACAAATGTTCATGACCTTGCCCATAAATACCATATTAATGGACTAAAAAAAACCTATGATATATACATACAAAAAAAAACGATAGACAGCAAAATACCTCCAGAGACATCCACTGATTTCGCAATTTTAATTAACGTGGCACTTTTGCACGTTATCAATTGAGCGATAAATTTTCGTGCTCTCAATTCCTCTACGTACAGACCCAAGACATATTCTCGGTGCTTTCGCCTCTCGGAATCTTGGCTATATATAATATATATTTGGGAGTTTCGTCACTGTTGGATCTCGTCATCGGGGAGTGACTGTATGGCTCGGTACGGATGGCAATCAACTCATCGCACTTACCGCGCAGGTCGCATTACATGCAACTTTAATTAAATCAGTCGTAGCGAAAGTGGACACCGAGCATATCCGGAATGTAAGAGAGCAACAGATATATATATATATATATCTATGTATATATATATCTATATATATATATATCTCTCACAAGAAAGAGGGAGATATATATATATATATCTCCCTCTTTCTTGTGAGAGAAAGTGGTCTCAGTAAGTAACGTTGACCATCGAGGTGTCCCTTGAACTATGTACATAGAAAACCAGAGAAAACCGAGAAAAGGAGTCAGTCTCGAGGGAGATTTTGCTGAAGACACTCCCTCTCTCTTTCTCTCTAAGATCGTCTCTAGGTTTACGAGTTTCATACACGCGTACAGAGAACACGTCTTAAGCCCAAGTGGCATGAACTCACTTTCGATCGATCGCCTACTTCATTTCCTGGTAGACCGTAATACCAGCACACCTCTCTCATCCTCTTCTGATCGTTGTTCATCCTATCTCTCGCTCTCTCTGTCTCTATATGACCTTCTGGTCTCTTTGGGCACTCAACTATTGGAATACCTCATTCCTGATATCTATAGTTTATACACCTATTGCGAAAGCCACCGAGATGACAGTAGAGGGAGGAGGATAGAGAGAGAGAGAGAGAGAGAGTATGTGTGAGAGAGAGGAGCTAACTTCGTTCCATATGCTGGTACGGCTGCAACGATCCATAGTTTGACTCCACTGAACCATAGAAGCCTCCGAGGTACTCGACCCGAATACAACCTCAACTGGTGAGTGCTCTCCAGGAAATACAAGTAGATAGAAGCCCTTTCTCTCGCTCTCTTGTGCCTAACCGTCGTAGTACGCGAAGAGATAGGAAAAGTTGATGAAAAAAAATCGGGAAGGAACAAGAAAAAGAAGGATGAACGAGTAAATCTAGATGTTGGCGGAGGGCTCTACCCGGCAAGGGCCTCCGGCATAATCAAAATGATAAAGAGGGCGATAGGGGAAAAATAGGCGTGAAATAATGAAGACACAATGAACGTCGTGAAGGGCTGAGGGAAACACATAACTTTTACTGAGAATCACTTAACACTTAACTGTGAATCATGTATGAGCTTTTTCAAACGAACATTGGAAAAACTATAACGCGATCAATCGAATGCATTGCAGCAATATTGTCTTGGGGTACAAACAACAATTGAAACGAAAAATTAAATTTCAATCGATGATTCGAATGAGAAGTGAACATTTCGAGTGAATAATTTCAAGAGCATTTTGTCTCCGAGTTAAGAAAACTCGAATAGAGTCGTGTTACAATAAGACTTAATTCTAACAACAGGTCGTAAAGTCTTAACTTTTCCAAGGATTTCCAAGTTGAACATTTTCATGAGATACAAGGCAGACACCTATCGACGAACCATCCACTTACACGGTGAACTCTTGTACGATGGTATTCTTTCGGCAAATCTACGACCCGCAATAACAGCGGCACCTTTTTCGTGCGGAAGACGCAAGTCTCAAGAGAGCGGTGACCAAGACACATTGTCGAAACGAGAGCTCAGTGACCAAGACACATTGCGAGACATCGACTGATAGAGAGTGAGAGAGAGAGAGAGAGAGAGAGAGAGAGAGAGAGAGGAACCGGGAGGAACAATTTTCTTTTCCTTTCCGTGACACCATTCCCTCGGCACTTCTTGACTTATATGCCGGTGTTGGTCGAAAGGGGAATTTTAAATCGCACCCTCTCGCCTTTTTGCCAGAACTAAAACTATGTAAGCCCCACCTGCTCGGACTATTTCTCAGACTTTTCCGCTCGAATCTTTTCATTCGTATGTACGTGATCAATCGAACGATCTCGTCTCCTCGAGCTGTCTTTTCATCTAATGACCAATTCCCCTAACCGATGTTTCCATACCAATCGACAATTTGTTAGCAATGTTATTGATGAAGGTACGTAAAATTCAAAGTAAAGAACATTTCGTTGTGTGAAAAAATCGAATGACAAAAAAGAAACATGGGTTAAAAAAAATTCAACCGGGCTATAGAAAGTAACAATTTTATCGAATGAATAAAAATCTTTGCTTTAGTCGAGCGTTATAAACGACAGCTTTCCGTTGCAGATGAGACGGAAATGAAGCGTGAAAAAAATGTAAATTTTAAAGCAATTCGATCGCGTTTGTAATGAAACTATTGACAAAGCAACTCATTGGAAAACTCATTTATGTATTCGATGGAACGGAATTTCATAGAGCGTGGTTACGTTTCAATATCTAGCAATGATATAATAAAAGATATGTCAATCGAAGTAGAAACCGAGGCTCGAATAACAGAAATGGAAATATATAATACGAATATACGTGACGAATATAAATGATCGTTACGTGATCGGTGTCTGGAAAGTAAACTGATATAAATGAGAATCAAGCGAGGCAATTCGGCAAACCCGATTTGCGTGGATTATCATGGTCGATTTCACGAAGGAAATTCCCTTCGTAGCTATACTATTCTTCGCGTAGCAGACGTACCCTCGGGAGAAGCATCTCCATTTCTGATTTATACAATTCCCTCATGTATCTTCACATTTCGCCCTTCCACAAACTACATGACAAAAGACTGTTGCAAATTAATGCCGAAATTAACCCGCCTTTAAGGGGGAAAATAGGGTTAGACGGTTAAAAAAATCGATTTTTTTGTTCATAAATTGTTAGTAAAACTATTGAAGAATATGTTCCCAAAATTTTAAATGAAAATTCCGTCTTGTTCTATTGTTATAAGCCATTAAGTGGGGAAATAGGGTTAGGACAGCGTTTGCTTAATGATTTTCATGAATTTTTTTATAGTATAAAAAATGAATATAATTTATTGAAACTTTGAGAATATTTTATACATATATTTAAGCGAATACTATACAATTTTTGA
Organism: Oxytorus armatus; assembly: GCA_958009045.1. NCBI lineage: Eukaryota > Metazoa > Arthropoda > Insecta > Hymenoptera > Ichneumonidae > Oxytorus > Oxytorus armatus. The sequence goes on along the minus strand of OY253746.1, from coordinate 14,279,737 downwards.
AGAATTTCCTTGAAAAACACCGCAGATATTAGCGACCCCATATTGCAGGTCACAATCAGACTCAGCATTTTGCTATTTTTTCATACGCGTTTTTCTGAAAACGACTTTTCTTTAACTTGCGTACACGCTAATTTGAAAAGTTTTCAACCAATCGTTTTGAAAATTGGCAGTTACTTTCTTCATAGTATTGCGCTCTATATGAACCCAAAATCGGAATATTATCATTATTTAAAACAATTTTTTTTTGCAAATAACGTAAAAAATGGCGAAAAATCATGCTTTTTTGTTTTGACCCCTGTAAAAAATTCAATCTTCGATTTTATTGATAGCATTTAGGTTCATATAGAAGAGAGACATATAATAAAAGTAAATTCTAACCTCGTTTGATTTCAGATGAAAATTGCGGCTTCCAGAATGTACGCAAAATGCTATGTCCGATTGTGACCTGCAATATGGGGTCACTTATATTTTCGGTTTTTTTCAAGGAAATTCTACAAAAATGTTATAGTATATACTTGAATATATGTATAAACTATTCTCAAAGTTTCAATAAATTATATTTATTTTTTATACTATAAAAAAATTCATGAAAATCATTGAGAAAACGCTGTCCTAACTCTATTTCCACCCTTAAGCAATTGCAATGTCATTGACAGTTGCTACTGTTGGCAGTGGTAAATTTCTCAGGAGTGTGATAAGCGGAATACGGAAAACAATCCCACGATGTCCAACGTTCTGTGTCTGATAAATTTATCTAAATTAGACGGAAAAATGAAAGAAAATATTTCGAACCGTTGGTCGTACACAAACGAAAAGTTTGATACTGCTACTGTCGACAACCCCAAAATTTAAGATTTGATATTAGGTGCAAAAATATACGAAACGAAAGTTTTCAACAGTTCACAAAGTCCGGAGTTAATTACCAATTTCAAGAGAACCCCTAAAATCAGAGTTTATCGATGTCGACAGACCCCTTTGCGATGGTTGGGCATTCGTACATTACCGAAGCAGCAAGAAAATGGAGCCAACAATAAATCGAGAGACCTGGCAAGTTAATTTCAAGGGATTGAGATAAGTCTCGAATTCGGATATTCATCAGTGTTCTTCTGACGCGAGGCTTTATCACCCTACTGGCAAGTTTTGGAGGGTGCGTCGCGAGGTTGCTGAAAGCTAAGGGCATCGTGTGGGCGGTGTCTGTTATTGTAAGATTGTCGCAATTTCCCAATTTCTCATAGACCGCAATGATACATAACGTTTTTGGATTTTTAGTTGGAGATTTAGCTGAATTTTGATGGTCTGAAGAATGAATACAAATCATTATCACTGGTCAGAGATCCAGGCAAGCTTATTTTTCCCAGATAAATCTTGTTGCCGAGAAATACTCCAAACCGTGCCTACTTCCATCCCAAGGGCTAATAATCGGCCTTGTTTAGCATCCCCGAAATATATCCAGGGCCATCTCTATTCACCCCGAGAAAAACACTTCCTTTTTCATTTCATGCAATTTTTCTGTATGGGAAAACACGCATGGACTCGTTTTTCCACCAGCAGAGCTCAAACACCGATCGCCGTTACTCAACAAAATGCCCACCGATGTTATTTCTTTCCTCCGAACTTTCGTTATCCTCTCGCTTTATTCGTACGAGGTATGTCCCCTCGAGGGTTTCCCCAAGGCTTTCCAATTTTTTTTTATTTCCTCATTCCACGCCACCGAGCACCCACAACTGTCACCCAGGAAGGAAGCCCAAGAAGAGACACGCACAACAATATTGCAAATAAATGTGGAAAATATGTGGGAGAGGTTTCGTCAACAGTTATGTTTTGTGAGATTAAAACGATTCAAATGGGCCGACTGTACGACACATTTCTCTCAACGGGATGCACAAGCCCAATGTATTATACTTATGAATTCGTCAGTGAATGATGAAACTATGTTTTTCATCATTCCGGATGACAGAATGAAGGGAATGAATGATATGGAAAAGTTGCCTCATTTGAAAGTTCACCAGCGACTGCCGAAGACCGGGAAATTTCCACCCTACAGATAAAGTTTTAGTCCTGAATTGAAATTGAATGGGGTGGATTTTTCGTGACATAACACGATGTTATCGGTCTGCTCACAGTACTCGTGAATGGAGAATGAGGGGAGAAATAAGATTTATATCCAAACATTTTGGAATTGTTAGACCCTTCAGATGGAAATGTGCAATCAAACGGACATTCGTAAATAACAGTCAATCACTATTTTCGTACGGACTTTCATTACCACAATTAAAAGTAGAAGGTTTTCCCTGCTGCACTAACTGGAGCGGCATGTCCATCGAGTATCACTAGGTTGCATGTTGTCCTCGACGTAATATGTATAACGTAATATGCATACGAGAACCATATAGTTGCTGGAGGCAGTGCTCATTCACCATACATCGCTCATCCCGCCCGAATGAAGTTAGCTCGTGTCGACTTCCCCGACAACGATGGAATAAAATTATCCACGCATCTCTGTCGGGATTCCTGCCACTCTCCCGCGGGTTGGAAGGTCAAAAGTTACGGTTCAACCAGCCACATGATGAATTTCGTTAACACGCCATCTGTTAATATCTGGGGATAAAATCGTATTGCAAACTAATGTCAGATGGAAATTTAATTAACACGTAGCTACCGAAGCTAGTTGCACGAAACTGATTAGGCTGGCCAAAGTATTTTGTCGTTTTTCTTTTCTTCCTATTGACTCAGCCTGTAGTGTGATCTCGTGTCTGTGACGCGGATGGATGATGGTTTTTTCTTTTGTGGAATTGGCCGAACCTCATTCGAGGATCTGATTATCCGTATAACCTTTCGAGGAGTGAATGACCTCTTTTCTTGTTCGCTTTCTGGCACGGATATAACATTTTGCGACGTGAATGTGATGTACAAGATAGTCAATTTTCCCGCAAGACACGGAGAGATCGCTCTGCGAAAAGAGTGCTTTCCGGTTATCGAATTTCTTCTGTCGGGTTTTCGGGCTTACGGTTACTGTTACTTTCGTTGACGCTATAGCCCATCATCGTGCGGGATGAGTTTTCTTTGTGAAACCGGAAGAAGAGACAAGCATCGATAGCAGACAAAAATACTTAGAATCTCTCGAGTACTCGCCGAAGATCAGGAATGAGAGCGATTTAAATATAATACAAAATGACTTCATAAAAAAAATGATTACGTGATCATTTTTGAGAAAAGTACAAATTATAATTCAAATTATAAATAATACAAATTATTTATAATTTGAAAAATTTGGAAAATTACAAATTATAAATAAGTGGTTATGATAATCTCTACAAAATTGTAGTTTATTAATTTTTCATAACGAAAAATTCATAAGTTGTTAAAATTATTGCTCGTAATTATTTCGTTAATAAAATGATTAACGAATGGGGTTTTAAAAAAATACTAATTCCCTAAAGATTTTTGTACTAAAATGACGAAAAATATAATTGTACAGACTATGAAATTTGAGCTTCGGTAATATGACACAAAAAGAGGTTTAAGTCTACCCTTGGTTCCCGATAAAAATAAAACGATAGGAAGTGACACCGAGTATGTGCAAACAACGAGGATGGAAAAATGAGGACCTCCGAGACTACGGACCTCGTTCAACTCATGAATATGCAAATGGATTCGAATGTTATTGCGAATTGAGAATCTCGCGGGCAGATCGTGCCTCTCTCTGTATTACTCATTCGACAGGGTGGTTGTTATTTGTCATTTGTCCAATACGCTAGAGGGCTAACTATGAGAGACTGAGAGAGAGAGAGAGAGAGAGAGAGAGAGAGAGAGAGCCAGTGAAGCACGTAGAGGAATTTCGACCAAATAGCGGTTAATTATCCCTCGTACATATCTCTTCACTGTATATGGACATCTGAATATACGTTATATAAAATTCATACTTCGTGAGTTGAAATTTCGATCAAAAGATTGGCCGAATTCTCGGCTCGGTCAAAGTTAAATTGGTCTGAAACAAATTTTCGGAAAAAATATAAAATTCAATGTCGTCGAGCCATGTAATAAATATTATAATAATAACAACGTTAATATGGTATGGGAATATCATACGGAAATGTGGAAATAGTGTGTATATGCTTGATTAAACTTTACGTCAGTCTGGTAGTCATCGAAACATGCAAATTCTTGATGTCTATATACATATACATATTGTTATATACATGTATATATAGTGTATTGTCGAACGTGTGTCAAACCGTAATTACGAATTACTATCCCAACGGAAATGAAATTTTATCTATATACGTGTTTTGATTGAGGGATCAAAAGCCACGAGAAGCTGTGTCGCCGCAATGTCGTGACCCGGAAACGCGTCGATCTGTCGCGACTAGCAACGACCAACCACCCTATGATACCCTCTTGGGTTTGTCCCGCTAAGGGAATTTTCCGTCTACAACGATTCATTTCGATTTGTTATACTTCTCGCCCTTATCCCATCTCTCAACCCCTCATTCATACTTCTATTATTCTCAACAATTTTCGGATACGTACAAAACCGATTGTCCATTAAACCACGTGACATTGTCGCTTTGTTTATAATCCTGTGTGTTTGAATTGAAGAAAAACCATATACGAGGTCTGTTCAAAAAGTATCGCGAAGTTTGAATTTCCGCGGGCTACGTATATTCGATTTTCGATTTTTTTGTGGCATTAGGTTGGTACTCATGTCCCTCACTTATGCTGAAATAATCGGCCATTTTGAATGTTTAGTTAATTGTTGACAGCTGTTTTGGTTAGACGTGTTTTGGCTTGTCTTCGATTTTTGCCTATTCCAAAAAATGGATCAAAGAATCTGTATGAAATTTTGTGTGAAAATTTCCGAATGTTGACTGTGGCATATGGTGAAGCTACCTTGGACCAAAGCAACGTTTATCGGTGGTACAAAATGTTCTCAGAGGGCCGAGAAGATGCGAACAACGAAATGCGTTCCGGACGCCCGAGCACATCAACAACAGACGAAAACATTGATGAATTGAAGAAAATAATATTGGCCAATCGTCGAATCACCGTTAGAGAAGTTGCTGAGGAACTAAACATATGGATTGGCTCGTGCTTTTCGATTTTTACCAATGATTTGGGCGTCAGACGGGTCGCCGCGAAATTCGTGCCAAAATTGCTCAATTTCGAACAAAAACAGTGTCGCGTTAACAATGCTTAGGAGCTATTATATAGCATAGACAGTGGGGTTAAAAAATTTCATGAAGGAAAAATTTCGAAAATCGTGAATTTTGTACATATATCCTTAAGGTTGCTTCACGCTGTATTAGCGAATTTTGCAAATCATTAAATGACCAGACTCACAAGGACATCCTCGTTAAAATTCTTGGAAACGTACATACTTCAAATTGGAGACAAAATTATTTCGAAAAGTTTCACGCATTCGGAATGATTAGCGAATATGTTTCATAATTCAAAATTCTCTCCTGTCTGTGATCATTCGAATGTTATATTTTCAAAACGAACGATTATCAGACAAATTTTTGAGAACCTCGATATCGTTGTAAATATAAAACAACATACAAATGTTGACTTAAACATTTTTTTCTTGTTTGGGGAACAAAATGGTATACAATTATGAATGTTTGAAATTTTGTATATAATGCAAAAAATGCAGATATTCTAACTTTCGCAAATTTTGCAGATTGATAATAAAGAATCACAAACCTTTGTAACCTGTGTTTACCATAGAATTGTTCTGATGGAATTCAGTAAAAACAAAACCGTTCAAATTAGAAACTTGCACGTTGCTTCATTTTATGGGGCGCACAAAGCTTCCACTATGAGGTATGAAAAATTGAAGAACTACCTTGCCGATGAAAGGCGATTTGTAAGCGAGATTGAGGGCTCACATACCCCTGAAATATTCAAAAAATCGATTTTTTTTAAATAGATTATTGTTCTTTATACTTTTAAGAATTTTTCAAAACAAACTGTTAAGAAAATTCCACTCCGATACAAAGTTGTAGCAATAAAGGTGACCGGACATCGTGTCACAAACCCCTTGTCCGGAAACTTTGAACGTGTTTTTCTCGAAACTATGTTTTTAGACAGTGTCAGGACGATAACTCAGTCAATTTTTAATATTTTTTAACTTCCTTTTTTTTCAATCTTGATAATTATTTTCTCTATAGTCTGACGAGAGGGTTTTTTAATTTTTTGGTTCGACAATTTTTTATAAATTATTAAACAGTAATTTTTTTTTTATTGCATGCTAAAGTTTGAAATACTGTATTTTCTTTATTTTTGAAAATAAAATAAAATTCTCTCCGTCAAACTATTACTACTATGTTATTTTACTAGATTTTTTTTTATTTTTGCAGATTAGATCATTTTTGGTGAGGTTATGATGTCGACAGGAAGGAGGCGCCATGGTGTTCATCAGTAGTCCATTTATATCGGGAAAAATTAATGTGAATGTTTGAAAAAAAAAATTTTCTATATTTTTTCTTACAGCTGAAAAGTTAATCAAAAATGTGAAATTAACAATTCAATTTTTATTTCACCATACAACGTTTATAATAATTTTTCAAATTAATTTCAATTTAATTTTTAAATACTGAGAGTGCGTGCAAGTTTCTAGTTTGAACGATGTTTTCAAATCTTTATGGCAACTTATTCGAATCACCATTGAATTTAGCATGTACTTGTGAGGGTAAAAATTGCTTAAACGATTTTCCATTGCAATAGTTGTGTATGATTAATCGAGACAAAAAATTAACAATCCGATGTTAAAAGAAGAATAGTCACAATTATATAACTAAGATTGTAATTATATCATTACTATTACGTATAAGCCGATGTTACCGTAAAAAAATGTGATAAAAGAAATAGATTCATTGGTATGGAATCGAGCTTGGTAGTGTGTTTAACGAGGGATGAAAATTGGAGCCATGACCAACCGCATACCACCGGTTGTATATTCTCGATTATTCGCTGGCAATTTGTGTAATCCTTCGAAACCCCTCGACCTCGGACATTTATCATAGAAGGATATAAATCTCATTGGAGGCCACATATTGGAATCGCATTTGGGGGATATGTGTGTGTGTGTATTTTTTTTTGTTTTGCGAAGAGGTCAGAGCTTCACGGACTTCGGTATATCGAAACGGTTCCCGGGTATACAACGATAACGTGCAAATATTTATTGAGAATTTAAGTGTGACGTGATTTTTTCTCGTTCTCTCTCTCTCTCCTCGTATGTCGTTTTTGCTAAACGAGAAAACATGCAACCTTTTTCATCCTGCAAAAATGCAAATGTTCATAATCTCGTAAACATTTTCATTTTTCGCTATTTCACATTTTTATTCGACAAATTCTTAATATCTCGTTCAAGTACACATGCCCAGAAAATTACAGCTCACAATCACGACAATTAGATAACGTGCAACAACGAGAATAACACTAAATACATTTTAAATAATGTTAACTCAAAGTTTGTACACAATACCTGCTGATTTACGCTGCTTTGTTCGTCCTAGTTTTTTTTCTTCTTTTCAATCGATAAACTCACAACGTATAAGCACTTTGGAGCTTTTTAAGCACGAATTTATCGAAAATCGTTATATTGTTTAAAACAACGAAAAATATTATTTAGCCTTACGAATATCGCAAGTCAATGATTGATCCTCGGTATTTAAAAAATCTTTTTTAAAATAAATTTTATAAAATATCTGTGTTACTTGGTACGATGTAATTGACTAGAGTATGTTAGTTTTCTTTTAAACATTCAAATTTTCTCGCTGTTTTTTCTCGTCACTCACGAATTTCTTGATTGACCAGATGGCCCCTCCAGTATTGTTATTATTATTATTATTATATTTTGTTGTTGTTGTAAATGGTAAAGAGTGGTAGCAAATTATTTCGTTCGTTAATTGGTCGAATTTAAATATTTATCGAAGAAATGTTTTTTTTTCTCTCCTTAAATTGGTCAATTGATCCGTTGTTTTCATCTTTTCTTGGTCCAGACGGTTGTGCAACGGGGTTGGAAAAAGTCCACGAAACCTTTGATGAATTCTTTAAAACTCGGGTCTCCTGATTTATACGTTAAAGCTCCGTCCGATGGCTTTTGTCGCTCTCGGCGATCGATGAAACCACGAACAAATTTCACGATAATAACCCGGGATTATGTGTTGTTCGGAAGTATGCTGGTAATAAGGATATACTGTAAATTCACCTCGACGTCTCTCAATGAAGAATGAGTCAAGTCGAGGCCAGGTGCGCACGGGTACAAATTCTCTGGGCGTGTCATATTTTCGTCCCCAGTGGTTACCATGTGCCTCGTTCACACGAGTTGCCGAACAAACAAATTCGATGTCCGTCAAAATATATACCCCCACGTTACTACGAAATTGTCCATTCCCTAGTTACGCAACAGCGCATGTTTTTTACGTTAAAAAAAAACAAAACAGAAATGAACGGTTAACGAATTAAATCAAATACGAAGTAAAACAATGTCTCCTGAATAGAAAAATGACGTTTGCAGATATATTGAAAAGGAGAATTTAATTTTCGTTGGTTTCAAAAAAAGTTTCCCTCCATACATGAACAACAGAATTTTCATCCCTCATTTATTATAGACTAGGCTGGTTTTTACATCGTAAAAAAAAAAATATCATTGACAAAGTACCAATAAAATCATGTGTTCTGCTAATTTTTCCTGAATATAAACGAATAATAATATATATAAATAATATAGAAATCACACAAAGTCCATATTGAATAATTTTGTAGATAACTAAAGATTGATTTCTGAGAATGACTCCGATCAGAGTCGAAACGTAAGAGGAGTACTTCATTTAATGAAAATAGTCGATGCCGCAGTGAATGAAGTAGGATAAACTAATAAATTCATCGAAATTTTAGTTTGCGAACAATGGCCAATTGATACTTTTAAATGCACAAAGATCGAGAAGGGCACGTACCACACGTCTCACACATACAATATCAATTGTCACACGATATACATTATCCGATATAATCGATAGGAATTTCTGATCGAAACTAAATATCCCGTTCTCTGCTGTTGTAGCCAGAGGTGAATTTACCATTTGCAATTAGGGCATATAGCATCTCTACGTGCTCTGGAACGCAGGCGAATGTGATATTCCAGACCTTGTAATCACTACATGCTTACATATATGTATATATATGCCATATGTGTCCTCAAATTTAGATCGAACCTAACAATGCGTATGTGTTTACTATCTAATACGTAATGCGCGTGGACGGTAGTAAACATATAGTAGTTATGTGTATCCATTAGTACGACACTCCCGCGTTTGAGTAACCGAAATCACTGTCAACTCACCAGGGACAACCAGATCGAATCCCACAAATCCCCAAGCACTCGAACAATTATTCCACACCCATTAACAGTCAAAGACTCCACAGGGGAAAATTCCCCCAGCCGCCCCATTTTTCTTTGACCTTCCTCCCTTGGGTGTGGAGGGGGTATGATCGTTGGCCAAATTCACACAAGTAACACCTTGTTAAAATGTTTTTTTTCCATATAACATTGTATTTTTCATCAAATTTGCATCTTTAAGGGGGGAAATAGGGTTAGACGGTTAAAAAAATCGATTTTTTTTTAATTTCATAAATTGTTAGTAAAACTATTGAAAAATATGTTCCCAAAATTTTAAATGAAAACTCCAATTCATCTATTGTTATGAGCCATTAAGGGGGAAAATAGGGTTAGGACAGCGTTTTCTCAATAATTTTCATGAATTTTTTTATAGTATAAACAATCAATATAATTTATTGAAACTTTGAGAATATTTTATACATATATTTTGATAGCATTTAGGTTCATGTAGAAGAGAGACATATAATGAAAGTAAATTGCAACCTCGTTTGATTTCAGATGAAAATTGCGGCTTCCAGAATGTACGCAAAACGCTGAGTCTGATTGTGACCTGCAATATAGGGTCGCTAATATTTTATAGTATATACTTAAACATATGTATAAAGATGTTATAGTATATACTTAAATATATGTATAAAATATTCTGAAAGTTTCAATAAATTATATTGAATTTTTATACTATAAAAAAATCCATGAAAATCATTGAGAAAACGCTGTCCTAACCCTATTTCCCCCCTTAAAGCTTTGGTTTCGTGAAAAAATGCGAAAATGTATCATGGTATCCTCTATACATTAGTTCGCTCATCGATCCACCAGAGAGAGCGTACCATATTGTAATACAAGGATCTCGGAGTCCCAATTACCATACATCATCCCTCAGCGTTATTTAACGATCTCCTTTTGTTTCTCAAACATCCTCTTGGATCTATAGACACACACATATCTTGGGTCCAATTTACATGCACCGTTGAAACATCGTTAAATCGACGGTTCGAAGATCGAGAAGAAAGATAAAGTAATGTTAGGTGGAATGAGAAAAAATCACGAATTCTTATATCATATTCTCTCGTTAGGTGAGAAATGGGATGTCTTCTTCTCGCGATCTCTACGATATTATTTTGATTTATCAGCAGAAGCTATTGGTATGGAAATCGGAGAATCGCGAAATCCTAGTATTGCAGTGGATTTTTCTTTGCTGCGAAAAGATAAATGTACGGTTATAAGAGTGAGATCATTGTGATGGTGACAAATCATCGGACATCCATGATATTCTGTCCAGAGGTAGGGGGAGGGGGAGTTATGAATTTATCAGTACATCTTCAATCTACGATAATAGGGCCAGTGGCGTCAGGCTCTTCACAACATGTTAGTAGATTTAACAAGTGGAAAGTATATACATAGATGCGGGGATGTTACATCCCATTTTCATCCATATCAGTTATCAGAGAAGATGGAAACAAAATTGTCTATACTTTTATTTATTTTTTCCCTATCCACTTTTATTGGAAATACTATTAAACAAATGTTTCTTTTTAAAATCTGTTGGTGGGTCGGGCACGAAATAAACCATATATACAAAGCATTTTACAGCAATTCAACTTTTCAGTTTTTTTTTCATGATTTTTAAATATTTGTATGCATTAAATGTTCCGCAATGATGATTTTCATTAAACATCATTTTAGCGTAACCAAAATTTTGAAATATTAAATTAAAGAATATAAAAATATGTCACCTTCAAGACAGAAAAAAAAAATTGCAATTACAACCCTAACGCTAGCCTGTTTTATTGATTATATTATTGATATTAAAGAAGGCTGTGTGACAGAGGAGTTTTGAGAATTTTGGCGAATTTCTCATCAAAGAACTCTAGTCAAATTAAAAAATTCAAGATTCAATAGATATCGAAAACGCCTAAATTAGAAAATCCGAAGAAAAATATCACAAATCTTGTATTTGATATAAAAAATGTTTTCTCTATGCCCCACAGTAAGCTGACTTTTCGCTTGTATCCTTTTCGATCTCCTATTTCGAGAAAATAATTGAAAAAACATTGAAAAATCATTCGACCTTTAGCGTCGTGCGAATGATATAAAAAATTATTAATCAAATCCGAGATAGTGAGGGTAAAACAATGGTCGATTTTGCGTGAAATGTTTTAACCCTACAGTAAAGATGTCGGCACATCTGCGTTGTCAATTTCTGTGGCATCAAGAAAAAAGACGCGAAACAATGTAATAACTTAACGACAGGAGGAAAATAAACGGTGAGAAAAGAGGACGATAAGAAAGAGAGACGAAAATAGGTCAAGTTGTTGTGCGAACGACGAATTTGCGTCACACCGAAACATCAAAATTCTAAAGGCGACGATGCCGCTCTCTAGCGTCTCGTGAATTGTGTGATAATAAAAAAAATAAAAAAAACGTGAAGAAAAGCCCCTCCTGAATTTTAATATCCATTAAGTTCACGCACGTAAGCCTCAGAGAGTCCGTGATATATATTTTTTTTTTTCGAGGAGTATATTCGTGAAGACACAGAACGATCAAACAAACGACGTAAGGGGCGAAACAAAAAAAATGATGCGTATTTTTTGCAGCCTTACACTTTGAAAATTTGTCATAAAAAAATGAATAAAACTAGTTCCACTTCTTAGATGACACAGGATATACGTGTTACAAAAAAAATTAGATCCGCACTTTACTCCCAACCGAAGAAGAAAATATGTTTTCCGAAAAATAAAAAGTTAAATGTAGAATAGAAGCTGCAAGTTGCTTCCTCAAAATTTTTCACCATGCTCAGAGGTCCCTCTATGCGAAACTATAGAGTTTGTCGGTAATTTTTCTTTTTTGACGGAAACAAGCAATTCTAACTTGTTGAATTCTTGAACCATCAATATACCGAGAAATGCTGTTAAACCATATGTGGGTCGGGACAAATATATTGTTTCCAGTAGAAATCAAGAATTTCCAAGGCATCACGGGAGGTTATAACGAAGAGTTTAAGACTTCATAGACATTAATCTGCTCAGTAATTTATTTCCAATCATCCCTAAATTGACAGAAACCCTAAAAATTCAAACTTGCTTACAAGTCAAATAACAACTCCATCGGCATATTTGTGCAACTGCTAAATTGGTGCAACTGCTAAATTGGTGCAACGCCTAAGTTGCACTAATATGCCCAGGAAACAAAACGTTCTTCTTTCGACGGCAAACAATGTACTTTACTAGTCATTCATTCAAACTTTGTGGCACCAAAATTGCAGGTGTTTTAATTTTTGACGTATTTTGATGACCTATTGTGATTAAGACCTTTGACGGAAGACTGCAGGGAATTGAGTCGTCGTACAAGAATATAGTGAAGTATAAGAAGGTATCGTGTAATTTAGTTGCAAATTGCTCTACTCATTAAGAAAATTGAAATATCAATCAAGCCCAAAGTTATTATTACCATTTCATTATTACCTCTTATATCACTTTGTTCTTAATTCTGCTTAGAACACAAATGCGTTACATTGCGAGTTTATTTATATATACATAGTTTATCGAACGATGTAAACTTTGTTATTGTGACATGAAATCACGTTGTACCCTTCAAGAGAAAGTTTGTCACCGGTAAGACCCTTCAATTATGGGCTCCCTGTGTTCTACGGTAGAACCGTCAACATCTCTTCGTAATTGCTTCGGATACAAGGCCTCCCGAAAGTTTCGCTCGAAAAGGTTTAATTTTGTGCGAGTCTGGAAGATTTTTACGAAATGCTTTTCAAATTCAATTATTCATTTTTATTCACACAAATTTAATGGTAATTTGGTAAGACTGTCCATGCAATTTTCAAAAATATAAGGACCAGTATTATTCAAAAAAGTTAAAACAATTATTTTTATGACGATATAATTATGAAAAAAAAAAGTTGAAACTATGAAATTGGTTATATGCTTCATAAATATTCGGAATATCTATCAATATTCATGTTGAATATCAATGGTAATGAATATTAATGATTTTTATCGTACAATCAAGAATAAATCTTTTCTTAGAACGAATATAAATACCATTTAAAACACGACTTTTCATTATTTCATTAAAAAATGTATTCTAATATTTTTCTACTCCAATGTTGCTCATATTCTTTTAAATCAATTTTTATTGGAAACCAAAAACAATGATTCATGCTGGAAATGAGAATTTCATTCCTTTTTCCAGTTTTCGTGCTGAAATTCGTTCGCCGGTGGTCGAAATAAATTGCTCCTATCCTCCTGTATCCGTATCGTCGATTCTACGGGTGATATTTAACGTGTACCAAACGCACGAGCGACAAGGCATAAAAAATGTCGTTGGTAAAAGCTACAGTAACGAAATTTTTGTTTTCACAAAAATTGCACAATAGCGTCACGGATCATATTGGCTTGACATGTCTATCAGAACTTCCGACGAACACTACTGGAACATCCAATTAAGGGAGAAAACCCGCTGACATGAGACAAAACCAATTCGCATCCACGTCACGATTTTCAGCCACTAAAGTCTTTGTAAATCTCATTCGGCTAACTTTAACAGAAAACTAATTCTTCCATTTCCTTCTAACCTTTGTACTTTTTCACAAACTTGCGAACACGTAAAAAATGTATATAGATGTTACTTCAAGCATACGTTGGAAAGGTGGAACAAACCTCGTTGCACTTCACCTTAAACTACCTAAGAGACATCGTCACACATTTCACGAGTACGATGGCTTAGAAGAGAGGAACAAAATAAAAATGATATTACGTCCAGTGCATTTGGCCTCTTTCCAACCGGAATTTAATCTACCTCTCGGCAAAGAGCTTTGAGCGAATTTCGTTGCTTTTATTTAAAATTTAATCGAGATAATGAAAGTAATAATAAATTCATGATGAAAAAGAAAAAAGGTTCGGTTGAGTGCACCGAAAGATAAATTGAGTTATGTGCGTCTGATCAAATACTGGCTAAATCTACTGGCTATATCTACTGGCTTCGTACGGTCTATTCACCCGATGCTCCTATGGATGATCCGACTTTTTTAATTGGAAAAAAAAGCTTGGACATTAGAACTTGTATCCTCCTTTCTCTTTATTTAATCTCACCACATCTATCCCTCTATGAGCAATTTTGTTTTAAAATTTTCATTTTCTCATAGACGAAAAATTCAAAGTTTCATAAAAAAAAAATCCCTTCACCGATTTTTCTTAAATTCCATGCCAAATAGCACTTTATAAGCTATTCATGTAAAAAAAATCTAGGGCTGGCTGAAAAAAATTCGGATGTTGAATGATCAGATTTTTTTTCTAAAATTTAAAAAACAATCTAAATTTCATAAAATTTGGATCCTCACACCAACTGTCACTAAATTCAACGCCAAATATCCTGTGAATTCATAGAAAAAATTTATCTGGATATCTCAAAATTTGTGGAAGTTATCACAGTCAGTGTTCAAAAAATTCGAAGATATACAATGATTAAACGCTTTTACCGATCCTAGCCAAATTCAATAGCAACCATATACTTTAATAATAATATATTTTTAAAAACGAATTTAATTGGATTTTTTTAAATTTACAATAGTTATAGTAATGACAAATATTTTTCGATATTTCAAAATCGCGCAAAATTTGATACAGGTTATAAGCTTTTCCAAAAATGTTCGCAATAAAGAAGGTTTGACGCTCAATATTTTTGCAAAGTTTGACAGATATCGGTCCACTCGTTTTCGAGATACATAAATTATTCGACTTTTTAGACTGTCCACTCACACAAATACGAGGTCTGTTAAAAAAGTATCGCGAATTTTGAATTTCCGCGGGCTACGTATATTCGATTTTCGATTTTTTTGTGGCGTTAGGTTGGTACTCATACCAACTTGGCTTATGCTGAAAAAATCGGCCATTTTGAATGTTTAGTTAATTGTTGACAGCTGTTTTGGTTACACGTGTTTTGGCTTGTCTTCGATTTTTGCCTATTCCAAAAAAGCAGCTTCCATTGCGACGATTGAGCTTTGGTTTCCACGTCATAAACATAAACCCATGATTCGTCACCAGTTATGACCCTCTGGAGCAAATTTGGGTCATCGCGGACCGAGTCCAAGAGCTCCTTAGAAATGTTAACGCGACACTGTTTTTGTTCGAAATTGAGCAATTTTGGCACGATTTTCGCGGCGACCTGTCTCATGCCCAAATCATTGGTAAAAATCGAATAACACGAGCCAATCGATATGTTTAGTTCCTCAGCAACTTCTCTAACGGTGATTCGACGATTGGCCAATATTATTTTCTTCGCTTCATCAATGTTTTCGTCTGTGGTTGATGTGCTCGGGCGTCCGGAACGCATTTCGTTGTTCGCATCTTCTCGGCCCTCTGAGAACATTTTGTACCACCGATAAACGTTGCTTTGGTCCAAGGTAGCTTCACCCATATGCCACAGTCAACATTCGAAATGCGTCGGCGCACTTAATTTTGTTTTTCACACAAAATTTGTTACAGATTCTTTGATCCATTTTTCGGAATAGGCAAAAATCGAAGACAAGCCAAAACACGTCTAACCAAAAAAGAGGTGTCAACAATTAACTAAACATTCAAAATGGCCGATTTTTTTCAGCATAAGTGAGGAACATGAGTACCAACCTAACGCCACAAAAAAATCGAAAATCGAATATAGGTAGCCGGCGAAAATTCAAAATTCGCGATACTTCTTTAACAGACCTCGTATATACATACCTTGAAAAAATGTCTATAAATCTGTATTTTTGACTATCTCGGATATTTTAAACAGTGTGGTACAAAAATGTCGGGAAACAAACTTTTTCACGAAAACGTAGCTTCCTCTACGAGGAAGCAAAATTATCGAGAGTCAGCAAGATCAAAATTACACATTTCACTGGACTAAAGTTACTCTTGTACCATTAATTATTATTGACCAAACGTGTTAAACGTCGCTAATGAGAATGGACAAAGTTCGCTTGGTTCGCAAGTCTCGCGCGAATCCGTGCGAATGAAATTAGAGCATGTACGAGGAGTTTAAGAGTGCGTGCTTACGATACGAAATACGTTTAGAGACGAGATATCTATCGCGGTACTCATTTGTATTCGCCTGTCGTACGAGAATTTCTTGCTACAAAGTTTTTCTAGTCTCTATTGGATTGCAAAGTTTTTTTTCCGCTCCTTGCTCTAACAAGAAGCGGAAAAAACTATATATACGACTTTTCACATAAAATTGCGACGATTTTTTGACGATGAACGATATATTGAAAAACTTAAAACCTTAACAAAAACTTGAAAAACGTTTTTTTCAATTATTTTCGTACAAATGAATGGTGTTTGAGAAATATATGTTACCAAACGGAATATATTATTTTCTGTGTTCCAACGTATATCCTTTCGGGTTATTACGTATGACCTTCCCCAATTCCATTTTTTCCATTTTCCCCCTATCACTCCGTATCCGCACTTTGCTAAGCTAACCTAACTTTCATTGCGCCCCCAGAGGTCTTAGCTACACTGTACCGCATTTGCCATGGACACAGGGAAACTGCGGAAAACCTGTGTCGATACAGACGACTTTGTTTTGAATGAGTTTCAGTTCTATTTACCACATCAGAAACTCAATAAAACTGCCTCCCGTTCAACAGCCGGCGTGCCAGTGCATGGCTAAGCAGAACCGCGCATCAACCGGGCGTTCACTGTTGTCGGTCCAAACAAAATATATATTTAATTGAAGTGATAATTCGTTATGCTAAATTAATGTAGATAAAATATTCTCAAATTTCTAATTTCTTAATTCTTGCCCAAAATAAAAATATGATCGAATACATTTTTTTTCGATTATAATATATTTTCTTTAAGTCGAACAAATTGATGTTGCTCGTATGTAAATTTACAAAGCACGATTCAATTATTCGTTTTGCTATTTTATTTCATTTCAACGCAACGAGAGGAAACGAGGCTGTACTGAAACGAGTTTTCCGCTATCGCTTTTCTCATCAGTAAAACGTACAGCATCGTGAGTCCTCGTTTATAGTGAACCACGCCTGGACTACTATTAATCAGACGAAACGAGAAGAGACACGATCCTGTGAGAGCCAATTCGATTATTCACAATGGCCGATTTATTTCCTCGTCCTTACTCTGTCTCTGATATTTTTTTTTTCTTAATTGAGAAAAGTCAACGAGACCCATCCCCTTCTTGTAAACCGCAAACGAACGACTGATATACGTTTGTCCGCGTAATAATTATAATAAAGGGACAAATTAATATTCTTGTACTCTGGTAATATATGAAATATTTCACACCAATAAAACCGTCTCCTATTTTGTTCGTGATTTTTAAATATTATTATAAACACTCTGAAAATCATTCAATTTTTTATACAAATCTCTTGCATAAATTATAATTTAAAGATCATTTTTAAAACACGCATTTTGAATTAAACGAATAGTTGGCTCAGCTAAAAATCTGAAAACGCTGAGTGTTAAATTTTCGAATCATTCGAAATAGGACTGTGATAAGAAATTTTGAGATATCCGTCCAACATTTTTTACATCAATACAGAATCATCAAAAGATGTTTGGTATTGAATTTCACGATAAATCGGTGAATGGGTTGAAATTTTATGAAACTTCTGTGATTCTCTAAATTTTGAAATTATTGAGACATAGGATTATATTTTACATGAATAGAGTATCATCGAATGATAGTTGGTATTGAATTTAGGGCAAATTGGCTAAAGGATTTAGATTTTGTGAATATTTGCATTTTCTTGAATTTTTCAAAATAAAATCTGCGATTGTTGAAATTGAAGTTAAAAAAGAAGCGTACAAATTAAAAAATTGCACAATTATTATTGACGAAGAGTGAAATATAATATAGAGGAAGTAACGTGCAAGTTTACAATT
This sequence comes from Oxytorus armatus, assembly GCA_958009045.1. Classification (NCBI taxonomy): domain Eukaryota; kingdom Metazoa; phylum Arthropoda; class Insecta; order Hymenoptera; family Ichneumonidae; genus Oxytorus; species Oxytorus armatus. The sequence goes on along the minus strand of OY253746.1, from coordinate 14,261,434 downwards.
TGAATGCTTTTTTGAATTTTAGTAGAAATTATCACAAATAAATCATAAAAAAAAACTGCATACCTTTCGGGGCCGCTAGTAAGGGCTGCACGATTGAAAGTTCGAAAAAACATCCTTTGTTTTTTGTTATTTTGCGAAAATAAAATCGTATCTAAAATCCCAAACCAGAGATTATTTCAAACACCTTTCCGAACATGTAAAAAAAAATACGAAAATAGGCATATTAAAAGTTGTAAGCGTTATCAATTTTGTTGATATTTCTTTTAATTAAAAAACACGTGGCCCCTGCTGTAATTTTTTAAATTCATATTCGAACAATGTTCACCGAAACGCTCGATTGGGATTATCGATATGTTTTTTTGGGCAAGTTAAAAGGGTCGTGAAGACGCGCCTCCTCACCATTCCCCGAATAATCATGGGCCAAACACGAGAAAACGAGGGGATGATATGCCTCGTGCGTATATTCATATTTACATAAATGCTACAAAAGCCGTTTTGTATATAATATTTAAAGAAAAATATTGCACAAGCAATCGTCAGGGATTCGATTTTACGATACAATTGGAAAAAAGCGTGTCAATTGCTTGGAACATCTCCCCTCAGAGACAGTACAGAAATAGAGCTTTAGAATGAAAAAAAAAGTTTCTTCAAGATCTTTTATTAATCAAAGAGGACCAGAAGCTCTTGGCTTGATGAAAGCTCCCGGACGAAAGCAATTGAATGTAATATACACTACTACTGTGCGAGATATCTCTGTGTTTGATCGAGAGAAACGTAACACAATTTCTACAGACTCTGTAGAAGTAAAAAAAAGACGTCCATTCTCACACACGCCCGCAATGCTTGTTATCGTTTCCTTTCGCGCACTGTATAAAATTATATATATATATATATATATACATACATATATATATATATATATATATATATATATATATAGAGAGAGAGAGAGAGAGAGAGAGAACAAAGGTAGGGATTTATTTTCGGGATATTCCCTCATCCGGAAACCACTACCAATTGTTAGGGCCCAAGATGGACAACTTTTTTTCACGATTCTCTATATACATATGTATTGGATCTCGTTATATGATAAAAAAATGTCGAAGGAAACATTTCGCCTTGTTATCGGTGAGCGCAAACTCGTGAACGACTATGATCGGTGTGAAACGATAATATAGATCCGACGGAGGGACAATGTCTGTGATACCTGGAGTTTTCACGAAAGTATATTCGATAATATTCCATCCTCAGTGAGCTTCAATATCGCTGTATCCCATAGTGCAAATATTGCTCCGAACATCGTTAAATTGTGTGCTTCGGAGCTTTGATAGTGAAACACGTTCAATGGCAACAATATGAATATACATATTTTGAATTAATCTGACAAACTGGGGAAAAAATTAATCTTGTTTATCCAATTGAAAGACAGATTGTAATGTTGCAATACGATTTTTGATTTCGCTATTCTATAAAAATAATTGCGGTTTATACTTTGTGTTTCAAAATATGAAAAATGTTTTGTTTAAAAATTCACTGCATTTTCCCCTTTTTCACTATATAACTAAACGTATGTTTGTCGAACCCACGAGAATCTAAACTTTATTAAAAACGACCTCGAAGATAACTTGACGGAATCAGGGCCCTTGAGAAGGTTTTCATGAAAAATGTAGGTTCATCCCGTTGCACTCTCGTACGCATTTTCGGTCTCCCGTATAAAGTGAAAGTCTTGTATCACCGTCCCTGCGTTACCGAATATCGCTGTAATTTACATAAGCCTCTCTGAATATGATCCCTAATTTGTCATTTCTCACAGTGAATTCATTCACCTGTTGAAACAAATTGTGCTGTCCTCGAAATATTCAAGGCGATTTTGAAACTCCCATTAAAAGATTCTATCACCCGCATAAATCTTGGATTCAACTTTTGTGAAAGGTGCATTGATTTTTCGGGAAAATAGAAAATCTAGCGAACGTAGCGGACGTAGAATTGGCTAAAGTAGTCTATATGAATTCGAGAAAAAGCTTCAGATTACCATTTTTGTTACCGTCAGTCGGTACTTCACATACCTCTTGACGCGAGTATCAAATAGTTATGTGACAGGGTTGGAGGGGTCAATTCAGATTCTCTTGTAACAGTTTCTAGTTTCATCGCGAGTGCCAGAGAGATTTTCCGTATTCTCCCATATTGATTTTCTCTTTCGAACAGTTGATTTTAAGGGGGCAAATAGGGTTAGACTGTTAAAAAAATCGATTTTTTTTTATTTCATAAATTGTTAGTAATACTATTGAAAAATATGTTCCCAAAATTTTTTATTCAAATTCCGACTCGTATAGTTATAAGCCATTAAGGGGCGAAATAGGGTTAGGACAGCCTTTTCTCAATAATTTTCATGAATTTTTTTATAGTATAAAAAATGAATATAATTTATTGAAACTTTGAGAATATTTTATACATATATTTAAGTATATACTATAAAATATTAGCGACCCCATATTGCTTGTTTTTCTTGGTATTATTTTGTCAAACGCGTTTTTCTGGAAACGACTTATTTTGAACTTGCGTACACGCTAGTTTGAAAAGTTTTCAACCAATCGTTTTGATCGTTTTTCAACCAATCGGGACTTCTTATTAATGGAACTTACGGTGGAGCAAGAGAGACACACGCATTGACAACCAGAGAGTACGAGTAATGTGTTTCATATCACGTTAAGAGTTCCATGGTCCTTTTCGGTTTGTCGAAAAAAAATCGTCTCGAAAATGCCAAACGCGTTCTTGTTGGAAATGTTTCCACGATCCTGTGATCAAACATTCAGACTGGAAACTAAAAAATTGTCGAAGTAGATGTCATTTTTCGAAATGAAACATATATTTACAAAAAAAACTCATTCTACAATTGAATATATAGCAGTCTAAATAACTGTTTCCATTACCAGTATATTTCGTGTGGAATTTTCGATTAGATTTTTTTTGCAAACAAATTAAATACATTTTATTCCGAATTTTAATCGTAGAGCCCCCTCCTATTCCCCCGTTCGCATCCTTTAAGCGCAAAGTACACAGTGAAAAATAAATAATTTCGTTCAATTGAGAAATTCATTAAACTTTAGTAAAATTCGTTATATTTTTGTAAAATGCACGATAATTCAGAAAAATTTGTTATATTTTGTTTAATTTTCCCTTTAGCTTTTCCTGTTTTTAACAATGTCGCATCGTTTGTATTGGAACTTTTTTTTTCCACCCCGATCCAATGATCGGGGTGGAAAAAAACAACACGCGGTGACAATTCACGCGTTAAATTTGTTGAATCAAATATATGGCGAAAAAGAAAAAAATTACACGAACGATATACAAAAAAAGTGCAGCAACAAATTGTTTTACATTAATACGGAAAAATGTGTGTGACCATGGTAGAGAAACGACTATCGCGGTGTCTCAAATGAGACGATCTCATACGTCTCGGTTTTCACGCTGACCGATTAATCCTGGAGCTTATATATACCTGTGAGTTAATACAGTAGTCGGTTGCAATCGCGAGCCACGTCCGGCTTGTTGCAGAAACTCGAGGAAAGCTGTTCTTGCGTGTTCTCTTTTTTATTTTTTCGTTCTTTACTTTAGAAATGTGAGATCAGAGGATTAAAGGACTCGGGAACCCCGCGTACGCGTCGGAGCACGTGAGTGTAAAAATTTATTATATCGTTTAAATGAATTTCATTTGGGTGCGAAAAATTTGTACTCGTAGTAGAATTTATCGACCTAACAATTGCAGTATTTGCATCTTTTTAAATTGTATGTAATGCGAACAAATTTTATTTTTAATAAAGCTTTCACAAAATTTGCCACTTTCACACTGCTATTCAATTCAGTAATAAAAAATCTTTTGTTTAATATAAATAATAATAATACATAAATAAACTTTTTTACAGTCGTCGTCATTCACATAACCGAGTTATGATCGTCCCCCTCTTCAATGAATTTCGAATATCATTCCGAAAACGGAGCTTCTCAATCGATCAGTCCGAATATCTCACCTTTACATCGGGGACTCGCGGCAGCAGTTTCCATCGATCTGTTCGATAAAACGAACAAGGTACATTTCTTTTTTTAGCTCGATTAATTGGATTGATATAGGGGAACTCTCTTCGGCGAGGGTTATACATGGATATGTGTATATGAAAATATATATGTTTATACTTATACCATATACATATATATTTTGTTCGGTGTCAGAATAAAAGTTTTGATCGAATGCTCATCCGCTCCTGTCGAAATTCGTACGATTCTCACTCTTTCCCTCCCTCACAAAACAATTAATGAAAAAGTCCCTGACGCAAATGCTCACTATCTTGTCGACATTTAGAGCATGGGTAACAGTGAGAAAAAATGATTTACAGAAAATCGTGGAAATGTTTCGCTGATGCGTTTTTTTTGCTCTCCCTCATTGATGTCTGCGAGGATTTGGGATTGGTAACGATAGAAATTTATCGAGAAATGCCAGTGAAATTTTGAAAAACAATATTAACCCTCTCTCTGATCTATGTAGCATGAAACTTTAGTAATTCGCATCCGCTCAGCAAAGCTTTATCTCTACCAAACGCTCGATCAAACACGAGACGAAAAAGTTATACAGCCACTAATGTAACTGTCATTTTAATTATATACGCATATATATATATATATATATATATATGACTGTGTCATTTTTGGGCAATTTTTTTTTCTTCTTTCCTAACATTGTATACTCTGAAAAAGGGAAAAAAAGAAGTCGGTCAATTTTTCAGATATAAAGAAAAATGTCCCATGTTATTTAGATGGGGAATTGGAAATCGTGACAAGCGATCTCTGAATATTAATATTAACGGCTAACATTTTGACAGACTTCTTTCTTTCCCTTTTTGAGAGTATACAATCAGTTAGGAAAGAAAAAAAAAAGTTGCCAAAAAATGACACAGTCTAATATATATTATACATTAACTTCTAGCAAACAATAGGACGTAACCCATGCCATCTGACACCCAAAGTGATGTGGAATATCGTCTTTTGGTCGCTTTTGATTGTATACATATATATATATTAGGGCGATTTTTTTTTCGACTATTTTTTTTTTCAGTCCCCACCCGAAATTTTGTTGGATATGTCGAAAAAGAAATTCCCTGAAAGTTACAGCTCTTAATATTAATTCAAAGTACTTTCCCAAAGCGTGAGAAGATTTTCCATCTAAAATACACGTAAATCGATGTTTTTTTTTCAAACTTCTATAACTCAGCCGCATTTTATGCTATCATATTGTTCTTGGTTTCGATTTACTCCGAATAAAACAATCTAAAAAAGAGCCTTTTGCGGCGAAAGTGTAAATTGTACTGCTGAGTTGGTGCGGGTCACTGAAGTTGATTTTTACCCAAAATTCTCGTTTTTTTGCTGTTATCTCCGAAACAATTATCTTTACGAAAAAAATGTGAACGAAAAATTTGTTGGAAATTTAATTTCCGATAAAAAAGGTCCTATCGAGCCAATTGCTTAGATTAATATTTCTTGAGATATTGAACTTTTTTTATTTTTTATTTTTTTTATTATTTAATATTTCATATTTTATAAATTTTATACTACTCATAAGTTAAAGTCCAATATCTCAAGAAATATTAATCTAAGCAATTGGGTCGATAGGACTTTCTTTGTAGGAAATTAAATTTCCAACAAATTTTTCATTTACATTTTTTTCGTAAAGTTAATTGTTTCGGAGATAACAGCAAAAAACGAGAAATTTGGGTAAAAATCAACTGCAGTGACCCGTACCAACTCACCAGTACAATTTACACTATTACCGCAAAAAGCACTTTTTTAGATTGTTTTATTCTGAGTAAATCGAAACCAAGAACAATATGATAGCATAAAATGCGGCTGTGTTATAGAAATTTGAAGAAAAAAAAAATTCGATTTACGTGTATTTTAGATGGAAAATCTTCTCACGCTTTGGGAAAGTACTTAGAATTAATATTAAGGGCTGTAACTTTCAGGGAATTTCTTTTTCGACATATCCAACAAAATTTCGGGTGGGGACTGAAAAAAAAAATAGTCGAAAAAAAAATCGCCCTAATATATATATATATATATATATATGAGTGTATGTACACGAGTGTTTATCTGTAGCCCAAATCGATAGACGATAAACTAAGATAACCCGCTCGTTTATTAACTCCCATCACTCGTAATGTGTCATAATCCCTCATTATTAATTTCACAACCCTGCCCTTACCAAAATCTGTCATTAATTACCATTAACAAATGCCATTGAATTTACATTGCTTCAGATGGAACAGGAATGAAGGTACATTTTTCAAGGATAAAAACTCCATTCAAAACCCCATTAGTATTGCCATTTGCTTTTGCCTATGGGAAATGAATGTTTAACAGTCCATTCAAATCCCCAATGATATTGCCATTGCTGGTGCCTATGGAAAATTAAATGGTACAATTTTCCCAAAGACCAGAGATTCCATTTAAAACTCCAATGGCATTGTTATTGCTTGTGCCTATGAGAAAATGAATGGTAATATTGAATCCTTAGCAAAATTTCCAAGGCATTTTTGCCATTTCATTAAAAAAATCCATTCGAAACCTCAATAGTATATATTGCCATTGCGTGTTCATGAGAAAAAATGAATGGTAATATGACGCCCCTGGGAAAATAACTACAGAGTGAAAGTTTTTAATTCTCTCAAAGTTTTCACTATACCACAACGTCGAAAATATTAGTCCTTTTTGGTTTGTTATAATTAAGAATCATTGATAAAATGTGCAGGACGATAAACTTTTGTAAATCGTTACAACAATATTTTGTACAAAAATTCGATAAAGTCGTCAACACAAAAAGAAAAGGACTACACCAAAGAATCAACATTTAATTTAATAAAAAAAAAAAATAAGCTCGTTGATGCAACATCGTGTAACTTGGGGAGATAGCGGCGAGAAATTTCTTCCCCACGGTCGAAAACGAGTTACGATGGTGATTTCCCGTCTTGAAGGTTGCCGCGGAACGTCTGAATTACGAGAATTCGTACAAATGCCCTTTCGCGCTCGTTTCGCAGTGAGGAAGGAAAATCACAACGCAACCCGTATAATAAAGCATCATTATTATACAGTTCCATGGTAGTTTATCATGCCGAGAAGTCAGTAAAACGAATAAACAATGCGTATAGGTATATGGACAAACACTTGAGTCTCTCATACACTTTTTCATCGTCTACCTAAACAGTATACATATATATATATATATATATATATATATATATATATGTATAAATTGTACATGTGAGTCAAGTGGTCTTCGTATAGCCCTTGTCTGGGATATACGTCAGTCTGTACAATTTTTTTTTGTTACTCCCACCGCGTGCGCACATGGCCTCGTAAATTACCGGTAGTATGTACACACACTATAAGACAGATGTCACGCGAAATTTACCGTGATAAATCTTCGCACCTTGTTGATACTCTTCACGGAAGATCGCTGGATGGCTTGAGGGATTCTTGAGATGTAATTTTTATATTTTGTTTTGTTTTTTTTTTGGCACGAAAGGGAATTAAAAAAGAAAAAATTCCACAATGAATATTAAACCGGAAGTTCGGTCGCGATACGATTTCACAGGACCGATTACTTCTTTCTGCGGTTAGTAATTACTTTTTTTTTTTCTTGTTGTCTTCTTAACGGTACTAATTTTTCGTTTAAAGCCTCACTACCATAAGCATGCTCGTTCAACCGGCGATTCCGTCACCGGAAGTGTTAATTTTTTTTTTTTACAATTTCTTTTACTAACTATACATCAAGTATGTTTAGTCACACTAATTCGACACACTTGTTTTATTCACGAGTACAAAACTATGTAAATTTATGATTTTTCTGTGTATTCGTATATATGAATAATACGTATATATGTGACATGTATATATAAACACGTATACACGCTTCGCGGACTTTCGTTTTAATTGATATAATTTTTCGTTATTTTTTGGTTGTTGCTAAATATTTTGCTTTTTTTTAACATTCATTTAAGCTACATTGTTATTCTCGTCGGAATGATCGTCGAACCGAGGAATTTGTTAAATTCGCCACACGAATAAATTAACCGTTTTATTACCCCCTCTCTCCCTGCGCGTCTATTCGTTGCGAAAACCCTTTGTTGCAGCTCGAGAGAGCCATTAACACATTCCCGTTGACGACGTTCTCGCGGGAACAACAGTCGAAAAGACAAATAAAGGGAAAAAATAAAAATAATAATAATCGTTCGTTGGAAGAGAAGATAAAGAGCGAAAAAAATAAATAAATTACGTGACAAGACGTTTGTCTGACGCACTCCGGACGACAATTGATCTTTTCTCTTTTTTATGATTATATTCACCCTCTCCGCGCGCGAAAATCTTCGTTGCGTTGAAATTCCAGACGTCACCCAAACTCGACTTATTCTCGTTGACGACGAAAATAAAAGAATCCCGTCGACGACAACGACGAATCTTTCTTTTTATCTGTTTTTTGCCCCCTCTTTTTCGTGCCTCTCGGTTTCTTTACTAGGTCTCTCGTTCCGCGCCGCCCTTGTTCACCCTTCCGTAACCGTACTCCGAGGATCTTTTCCAACTGTGATTTATACAAGTCGCCGATGTAACCGTACCTTCGTGGAATTAATCGCGAGTTTGCGCAAAAGTTGGCTCAGCCTCCCGAGTAAACACTGTACCCAAACAAATTGTAATTGTTTCCGCAAGGTTGAAAACTTATTTCAGATTGGAAAAGAAAACCTTTTGATTTTCGCGTTTATCTTTTCTCTTCAACACTCTATGATTAGTTTGTCGCTGAAACCGTACCTCGTTCTCCGTCAGCCCGTTTGTTGGCACGAGACTTTCGTCCTCTTCGTGACACTGGAAAGATTCTCGAGTTGCGTGTCATTTGCCCGCTCAGGAAACTGCCCCCTCGAAATATCTCGTCGTCTGTTCAAAACTGCGCTCCGGTTGAACAAAAAAAAATCAAATCTCGTCAATGAAGAAAAAAAGCTTTTATCAATAATCAAAGAAAAAGCGAATGTGACAAAACAAACCTAAACAAAATCTTTGAACAATCGCTACAAAGAAAAATCAGCGTCAACAATGATCAATCAGCAAAAGACAGGATGTAATTTGAGAGCAGCAGAAAAGGAAAAACTAAAAACAACGATTCAAAGTTGTTTTCCGTGTGGTCTGAATCTTAAAAGGTCGTCTCTTTTCACCGCCACGTTCACCTAACAACTTGGCACTTGTTAAATTATCGTTGTCACGTGGGTGTGTATCCGTCTCCCTCTCTTTCTCCCTCCCACTTTTTCTCTACCCCCAAAAGTCTCCGCATGTGTCGTAATCTTTTGTTTTTCGTTCGTCAAGGTTCACGCGTCAAATCGCGTCGTTTCGAAGTTTTTTTTTTTCCCCCAACTATATACGTCGATCGCCAATTACGTTTGAAGGGCAAGGAGTAATTACGATGCGTCGCGACGCCAGGGACTCGCGAGGTATTGAAAGTTCGCGTGGTCGTTGATGGTGGCGTTGTTGTGAGTCGTCGATGTCGTCCTAGCCGTCGTCGTTGACGTCAATTGCTCGATTTTTGACGCCGACGATTCTGCTCTCGTGTCGTTGTTAGTTTCGCGCGTAAACGCGATCGTGCACGGTGAGAACGGGTATGCGGGACGTCGGGACGCTCGCATCTCGACGACACGACGGTTCGGGGACGACTGCTCCGCGGTCCAACCGTACCGGATAGCATACACCGAGCCAGAGAGGTGGCCCGCGGTTCTCGACGCAACACAACCCCACGCGGCACTGTGAATGATCTGTATATATTTATATATACGACAAGGTTCGCCCTCTGTCCATCTCTCTCGTACTCTGCTCTTTTGCCTACACAGCGGCAGAGTAACCCTGCAAGCATCATCGCGCTTCGTTGCTGATGAGGAGGTTGCGACGAGGGGGCGAAGGGACAACAAAGAACAATTCCGGCGCAGTGTCCCCCTCGTCATTTCTCCTCACCACCCCCGAACCCTTCCCGGACCCAAACAAATCCCGGACGCAGCACCGGATGACGATAATAGCTGCTATTTGTGAGGCTTGACAGCCCTCTGGATCAAATGCCGACGTGACACTTTTTTGTAGAACTCTCTCAACGATCAACTTCCCTACTTTGTTGTTTCATGATTTGTTCTCTGTGTGGCGTTCATCAGTTCGTCACTTGGCAACCTGTGAATGATTAGTCAATCATTCAATTGATTACGAGGCTAATAATTAACCTCTTGTATAGGCCAATGTTATCCGGGCCTGCTGCAGATTCAACAAAAGTTTCGAAGAAAGCAATTAAATGAAAAAAAAGATTGAGGCTCGTTTTTTAGTCGAAGACTACCAAACTTTAGGCGGGGGACAAACGATAGCGAAGATATCTTGAAAAACAAACTAGTTTTCACCCTCAACGATAACTGGGGAATGTTTAGTTCTCATTGAACTTCTTTTTCATAATTCGAGGAACGATGCAACGAGGACGACCAGAAATTCGGTATCAAGTAACAACTTTTTTCATCTAATATTTGTGATTAAGCGATAAATTGACGCGACTTGCCCCATTGCTCGATATATACTCTGGTAGCGTGGATAGGATTTCGATTATCTGTATATTTTCTAACTCTGATGGATGCATTTGTCATATATTTTCCGTCATTTTCTACATTTTGTTGTTGTTAATCTTTTTACTCCTTTTTAGACACAATACTCTTCGGGATGGTCATTCTATCCACCCTCTTTTGAACATTTCTCCATTATGAGCTTTCGTATTTTTTTTCACTTCAGTTTTTCTTTAAACTTTTTTTTTCGTTAGTATTTTTTGCATATGGATGGGTTCATGCATATGGATTTTGCAATTATCAATTTTCGTAAGTCCAGCAATGCAACGAGGACAATCTTGAAGTAAAAAAACATCATAGTTATACATACAGAAGAGAGACTGTACGAGACATAACACTCATGTTTGTGGCCTGTCGGCACCGTTAGCAGTCTGACAACGTTTTTTCCTTATCGGGGCGGATTGGGGTCACCATAAAGTACATTACTGAAGTGATGAAAGAACGAGGGATCTGCAATTGACTATCGAGAAATTGAGAGGTGGATAAAAAAGTTTTGCTACGAAATTAAATGGGGGATGATACTTATAAATATTGTTACGATAATTCGCATGCTTCGAACTCTACATAACTCAACTCTTCTCGTGTATGTATTAGATTACTTTATGTAGAAGGATGATAATACATTGGTGAGAACACGACGAACTTCGCCCCAGACGCTAATCGACCGTGCGACTTATCCTGGGGCGCGGAAGGGGAGCATGTCTCGACGGAGGGTATTGAAACTTGATGATACGAGAAATTTTGCATTATCAGACATTTATACTAAGTCACCTTAACAAATTCAACAATAACAGAATTTGTATTACTTATTCAGTTGATCGATCAATGACGACCATAATTTCAGTGCACGATTCTCTACATTAATTTGTTATTAATTGTAAATAATTATGAAATATTAATTTTCGATATAAAACGAATCATTATTTCATATCGTTATGAATTATTTGATGAAACGCTACAATTATTTCAGAATTCGATTCCATAATGCGAGTTATTCTTCGAATTGTTGGTATCAATTCTCATTTAATTGAAACTACAATTTCTCTTTAAATTCACATATTTTTCATAAGATTGTTTAAGGAGGGAAATAGGGTTAGACGGTTCAAAAAATCAATTTTTTTTTATTTCATAAATTGTTAGTTAAAACTATTGAAAAATATGTTCCCAAAATTTTAAATGAAAATTCCGACTCGTTCTATTGTTGTAAGCCATTAAAGTGAGTAACTCTCCTTCAAGCCCCGAGCGCGCCACATGTATAACCGAGCGGTCACTATTTTTTCAAATGCGTTTTTCTGAAAACGACTTTTTTTGAACTTGCGTACACGCTAGTTTGAAAAGTTTTTAACCAATCGTTTTGAAAATTGGCAGTTACATTCTTCATAGTATTGCGCTCTATATGAACCTAAAATCGGAATATTATCATTATTTAAGATAATTTTTTTTTGCAAATAAAGTTGTAAAAAATGGCAAAAAATCATGCTTTTTTGTTTTGACCCCTGTAAAAAAATTTATTTTTTATTTTTTTGATAGCATTCAGGTTCATATAGAAGAGAGACATATAATAAAAGTAAATTCCAACTTCGTTTGATTTCAGATGAAAATTGCGGCTTCCAGAATGTACGCAAAATGCTGAGTCTGATTGTGACCTGCGATATGGAGTCGCTAATATCCCCGGTGTTGTTCAAGAAAATTCTTAAAAAATTTTTGAGTATATACTTAAATATATGTATAAAACATTCTCAAAGATTCAATAAATTATATCCATTTTTTATACTATGAAAAAATTCATGAAAATCATTGAGAAAACGCTGTCCTAACCCTATTTCCGCCCTTAATCCAATTCATATCGATTAAATGCAATTTTCCTCTTTTATTTTTACAATGGAAGAACATTAAATAAGAACGTTGGTATGTCATTGAGAGTTTAACGAATATATATGGACTATATCGTTTATTATGTATACGTTATTTCACATTCAGTAGATTTACTTTTTTGCCGAACATTTTTTTTCTCTTCAATTGGATCGAGTTTGGTAGACGAGAAAAAAAATCTCTTACGGTATATTCGTATGCTGTATATGTTGTACATCGTAGATGCTCGAAATATTTAAGCCCCGTGCGGCCGCGATAAACGGAGAACTGGTAAAAAATTGACGAATGAACAAAAAAAATGTTTCAATGAATATATAATGGGTCGATATATGTTTGACGTTCGACGATTTGGGCTAGTCTAGCTACAAGTGCGATTTATGATTCATCGTACCGAATACAAAAAAAAAAACCCTTTCTCGATTATATTCTCTTGATATATTGAAACTCTGGCTCCTGCTGCCATCGCATATACTGTTCGGCTGTCAAAGTCGTGGGCTACAGAACCTCCGGCAATTTTCCTGTCGTTTGGGCGACTATGGCTCGTCGACAATACGGGACTATAGCACCAAGTTAAGGGATCACCCTATTAAGGCAATTACTTTACGAACTCCCGCAAGCCGAGTTAGGCACCAAATCAAGGACAGAATTTATTATCAGAGTCTGCTATTGTTGTTATTTTCTCTTTCGGAACCACCTATCGGGTCAATGGAGTGCGAATGTTTGAGTCAGAAAATAATGAAACAATTTCGTTAACGGAGAACACCACTGTGACCCTCTGTTTTTTTTCACATTTTTCAAGAATTTTTTTTTGTGGGAAAAAAAAGAGATATTCGAAAAATTGGTTTGGGTTTTGTTTCTTGTTTATTAATGTATCAAAAAACATTTTTTTCACATTTTTCACGCCGCATGGTGGCGCTGGGGAAGCTCTCGTGTCAGGTGCTGTCATTTCCGCGGCACGCAGCAGAACTCTCTTCAACGTCGATCTGAAAAAAAATACCGAGTGTTTTCGTTAATAAGATGATATTTTGAAGAGAAGTACACAGGGATTTGGAAAAATATTGTTTTAAAAAAAATAGGCACGCCTTTGAAATTAACTTTAATTTCAAAGGCGTGCCTATTTTTTTTAAAACCATATTTAAAAAAAAAATATATATATAAAAATATTGTTTTAAAAAAAATAGGCACGTCTTTGAAATTAACTTTAATTTCAAAGGCGTGCCTATTTTTTTTAAAACAATATTTTTCCAAATCCCTGTGTACTTCTCTTCAAAATATCATCTTATTAACGAAAACACTCGGTATTTTTTTTCAGATCGACGTTGAAGAGAGTTCTGCTGCGTGCCGCGGAAATGACAGCACCTGACGCGAGAGCTTCCCCAGTGCCACCATGCGGCGTGAAAAATGTGAAAAAATGTCTTTTGATACACTAATAAACAAGGAACAAAACCCAAAAAAATTTTTCGTATATCTCTTTTTTTCCCACAAAAAAAAATTCTTGAAAAATGTGAAAAAAAACAGGGGTTCACAGTGGTGTTCTCCCTTAATCAACCGATGACAAAATTTATCGTTAATCAATTTTCATAATTCGATTACATCAAATGAAAAATTTATCTCATTGAATTATTATATTTTTTTCGAGTTTTCAATACCAGTGTCCTTAAAATCTGCCAATATATCGGGGAATTACATTTGCAAAAAAAAAATTGCGTCTGTGTGTGTGTACGTGGGTATAGTATAGGCTTCAAAAGTTCAAACGGGTATAGCATACGACTTCAGCAATCGCGTTCAAATCTGGTACACAGATAAAGCAACCAATTCCGTTTGTTTATTGCATTTTTCATTGAAATTTTCTCGCATCTTTCAGATTTCACAGGATTTTGTATTTTTCGCAAAAAAAATGTCTATGATTGTGACATAACTTTTGCAAATTTGCGGCTATCGAGCCAAAACTTTTGCACAAATAGGATCAGGGGTCAAGGATGCTTGATATTGAATTTGGCGATAATCTCTAAAGGGATTAAGACTTCAGGAAATTTGAAATAAAAAAAAAAATGTCCGTTAACAATGTATGTAGCGCGATCAAACTGCGATCCATCAAAGTGTAATTTTTACAGAACTAAATTGCCGTAGGATATTCGATAACAAATTTCATGATACACGTCAAAACAATTAGAAGTTTATGAAATTTTGAATTTTTAGAAAAATCATTCCGACCTTCGAACTCACACGAAACACACTAAACAGGAGTAAAAGGTGCAAATTGAAATAAAAATAGGTTTTTCCCATAATTTTTGCACCCTCTAACAACTTTTTCGTACGTGAAGAAAAACACTTGGTTGCAACACTATAAAATGTCGATGAAATACGAAATAAGCTAGACAGGAAAAAATAAATAAAAAAGTTAAAAAAAAAGTCTATTCCGTGAGATATAACTCTGAAAACATATGGCTATGGTCTTTCGAGACGATCTTATGAATATTTCCAAGGTCGAGGATATATCGAGAGACTTTTTTTTTCGTTCCCTTGTTCCAGTGGCTGACTCATTCCTCTGTACGTACAAATATCCTTGGCGTTTTTTATTCTCTTTCTCTCTGCCATTTCACACGAAACCATTCTGTCCCCATATAATTCACCCTTGAATTCCGGAATTCATTTCATTCTCAAAGAATCCTCTCCGTGCGTCGCTCGACGATTCATGGAAAACGACCTTCGATACTCGAGACTCTCAAACGTACGAATCATGAAGTACGCATACAGGGTGTCCCAAAACTAGCATGTCAGAGTGACCTGGAGGTTAGATTGACTCCGGACCTATCAGAATAAACAAATATGACCCCAGTAAAAGTCTCATGTTTTTCGAGAAAAATCGTCTTTTTTAATTTCTCGGAAAATCGCTACCTAGTACTTGTTATTCTACTATCATTGCTATGAAAGTCCAAATCGTAAGCAAATCAAAGTTCAAATTGACACCAAATCCTAAAGTGGTCAGAAACGCAAACGAAAACAACGAGATAACAAGAATAGCGATTTTCCGAAAAATCGTCTTTTTTATTTTTCGGAAAATCGCTATTAATACTATACTATACTATACCGAACAAGTACTAGGTACCGATTTTTCAAAAAATCAAAAAAGATGGTTTTTTTTCGAAAACCATGAGAATTTTACTGAGGTCATAATTTTTTCATTCTGATAGGTCCGGAGCCAATCTAACCCCCGTGTCACTCTGACGTGCTAGTTTTGGGACACCTTGTATATACGCGATGGGTTATCTTGATGTAGAAAAATATATCGAGATCCAGGGGTGTGACATCGAAAAGAAAACATACCAAAATTTTGTCATTATCACTGTTCAAGGCTTTCCAATATTTTTACTTATTCTTCTCGCAAGATGTTAAATTTATTAATGATATTTTATTTATCTTGTTTAAACAGAGCTTAGAGATTGGATATTCAAAAAAATATTAATTAAAATGAATTTTATTTGTTGTTGGAATCAGAAAAAAAATGTATCGGTTTCAAGAAAAATGTATTTCCATCGAAGATAATTACAATAAATTTAATGAATATTCCTCAGTATGACGCATAAAAAAATTTATTTTTTCGTTCTCGTCGATCGTATCGCGAAGGTTCTATTTCTATTTTTTAATCAATGATCCGGGCTTTTATCCCGAATATGACGTGATCAGTCACTCTGGATTGGCTGCGCGAATCCGTGAGAGCAATTAAGTAGAGAAATCAATGTAAAGTCAGCCGCGCAGCAGAGATTGAAGGAGGAAGTGGATATGCGAAGGGTGCGCAATTTAAAATGATTGTTTAAATTCTTTATGGAAAAATTGGCTGTCCTATTAAAACAATATATATTTTCTACAACTTCAAAAAAAATTTGCTTTGAAACAAAATTAAAAGTGTAATATCTAATCTTACTTATTCAATTGTATTACATTTTAAATACAGAATACTGAATACAAATAATTTGGAGTTTCTATAAATAAATGAAGTAATATCGTAAAATAAAAAAATTATCGTCACTCAACATGTCTTTTTTGTTTATTCACCAGTTGTGGCACCAAACATTAATATCCCAAACATTAATGTTTAGTGTATTAGTGAAAAATAGATTCTACAACAGTAATTGATAAACTTAAATTGCGACTTATAAAATTACAATTCTTCGTCGTAGCCTTAAAGGTAAGGCTACGTTTAGTTTAACCCAATTGTCAACTCTAATCTACTTCAATGCAAATTCTGGAATAAGCTTCAACTTCACTGCCGGAATCCGATCAGTGAACAATGAACATTATCTTTCACTTTAACGATTGGTTACTGATAGGAGTACTTCAGCGAAACTAATGTTTATTCCATAATTTCTTCTGAACGGCCCAGAATAGGCAGATTTTTTTTGATTTCTAAGTTACAATTGAAGAAAAATAGTGACTGGATCAATATTTCGTAGATCACGAAAGTAAGATTTTAAATATGATTTTAATAATTGGAATTCGATTAAATAAAAAAAATGGTCTCCTATGAAGTAGCGGAGTTTGTATTCGAAAAAAAACATGCTCGCGATCTATATGGATCCTTAATTTACAACTTAACTCTATTTATTTATTTATTCATCATAGACACCCAATAGAATTACTGTTAATGTTGATTGTACATGGAACCCTCCATATTTACATATTTACATATAAATGACGAGAGGTCCGTGGAGGAGACTAGTCACTGAGGGTTGCAAATTGACGATCCTCGATTCTCTCTCGGGTCGTCATGTGCCTCTGACAATGTCGAATAGATTCGAGTTTCACAATACCGCATGCATAATTAAACCAATGAATGACCAAGGACATGATGCCTTTGCACATCTCTGCATTTCCGAAATCCTTCACTGAGAAAAAGGTTTGGTTGCCGCAAGCAAAAATTTTGGTTGTGGCAACAAAAGTTCGTTGCACCAACCAAAATTTTATTGCTTTTTCAGCTTTTTCTCCGTGTTATTCCCAAATGAAAATATAACACAAATGTCATTTCAACGTATTGAATATTTTACAATTTTATTCAATATTAAATATCAAACTTTACTGCTTTATTGCAAAAAATATTAATTATTTAAAAACACAATGAAAAATTACTCTTTCACAAAATATCTGTCATAATACCTGCAAATTTACTGTATTTTACGCAATATTTGTCGTTTTATTTTTCACAGTAAAAAAATGAATACCAAGTTACAAAATTCTTAATTAAATCCAGTTAAATTTGAGCAACGTATGAAAAGCAAGCGAGGAAACCAGACAAGCTGTTATCGCTGAGATAATTCTTGAAAATCCAAGGTTGATTCCATAATTATGCTTCGTTCTTAATTAATGGTTACGGATGTTCAAAAAGTGAACTTGGGTTGTGTGGTTCTACATGCAAGTACCATATTAAAGAATACAAGACGTGCAGCAGCTTACGAGCCGGCGCGTTAAATCCGTTTATTTCATTATTATCCGCCGTAGACACTACCGCATTTATGATATGCGTTTGTATACGAATATGGGGTATTTTACGCCAAATCTATCAACACACGTTCTTATGATTTCCTTGCCGATTTTATTCCTCAGGAACGATGAAGTATTAAATTCTTTCAGATTTATATGTCAACCAGTTTTTCAAGAAATGCCTTTTTTAATGTTGAGATGCGCCGTTCCTTTTGCATATTGAAAATTGGCTATAACTATTCATAGACAAAAGCAATGATAAAAATTGACCCTATCAAAGTTTTTCATCTTGAAATGCATTATGTACAAAAACTTCGACAAAATTGATTACTCGCGAGAACCCAATTAATTTTTACATAAAAACCTTCTAAAAATTATCAACACAAAAACGAATATTTTGAGATATCCTCCAAAAATTGTTACCCTCTTTATCGAATGTTTTAGTTAAAAAACATTTGTATCTCGAAAATTATTGTATGGAATGCAACGAAGTATTAATTTCGAATGAACTTTCGACGAGAAGTATTTTCAAATTCTTCAAACAGTTATAACCAGATATAGTAACGCTGACGAACGAAATGACTTCAAATAAAAAAATGTAAATCTGGAAAATTCTTTGTAGACACAAAAATTAATGTTCAATGTCTCCTGAGGAATACATAAAAAAATCGGCAACGATTCGAAAGCTCGAAGGGTGGTTTCAGTGTGGCTGTGCGTGAGCGTATGTGTATATTTGTGTATTTCTTTCCAGTTGTAAATTCTGCATAACGGATGTTCCTCTACCTCTCTCGTTCGACGTATAAATTTGAGTAAATTAGAAACGAGAATTAAAACTGCGTTATATGGGGGGCTAGAGGGAGCGAGGAAAATTAGATCGAGGTTCATTATCGCGTGGCAACGGATTATTAGAGCCAAGAGAGAGAGAGAGAGAGAGAGAGAGAAAGAGATGGAATTCCACTGAGTAATCCGAGGGACGATTTCCCAAGAATTGGCGCCATTAGCGTTTTTACTGAACTCCAAGAGAGGGAGTGAGGGAGAGAAAAAGGGGGAGAGAGGAGGAGAGAAACTGCCAACGAAAGAATTTTTGGCTCGTATTATATTCTCTTCGATCACAAAACCGACCGTCAGAGTCAAAAGACGATAGCTCATCAATAAAAGTCCATCATCTGTCCTGACTCTTTCTCGATAACAATTCAATAATGTGCGTTTCATCGTTCAATTTGCATCGTGGATGGCGTTGATTGAAAATTAGCTCGACAAGAGCCCTGAGTAATAAGAAAAATGAATACGCCATAAAGACAGAAAAAAACATCACTTACTTTTCTCCCTCACTTTTCTCTTTTTAATTAACAAGACGATTAATTATAAAATTTCGGAATTCGTCTTAATGAAAAATGAAAAATGAACATTGTGATACGTTCTTTTTTATTTTTGCCAAATTACCATTATGTCTAATGAGAATTTGACAATTGGCTTGTAAAGAAAATACGAAATAGTAAAAGTTGAATGATTGATTTAAATAAAATTGACTTTCATTTTCATTTAATTAGTTTAAATAATTTATTTACATTTTGCCCGTTCGAACTCCAAGGAATTAAAAAAAAGTTTAATATGCATTTGACCTTCCTCGTCGCACACAAAATAATAAGTACACATCATTCGATGACGAGACAATTGATTTTATTTTTGTGCTTCGTACCGGATGCTATAATCATCGAGAAAAGTCTTCGCATCACTTGGCGTTTGTTGGGAGATGAAAGTAGATGTGTGGGATGTGTAAGGGGAAAAAAAGGTTTGATGAAACGCGTGTGACATG
Organism: Oxytorus armatus; assembly: GCA_958009045.1. NCBI lineage: Eukaryota > Metazoa > Arthropoda > Insecta > Hymenoptera > Ichneumonidae > Oxytorus > Oxytorus armatus. The sequence goes on along the minus strand of OY253746.1, from coordinate 14,241,595 downwards.
AAGTTATAAAACTTTGGCTCGATCGATACGTGATAAGTCGAAGCATTTGCGCGTAAAAAGAAAAACTTCGAATCGACGTCGTCGAGCGAGCTTTAATTACTAATTACGGACAATTCTGACGTTAACTATCACGACGAATTCTCAAGCCTCTGGAGAATTCGAGGAGTTTTGCGAGATATACGACTCAACAGGTTCAATTACAGTTGCTACTTACCAGTAAGGATATATACTATATAAAAAGTATTTCACGTTCAATCTATCTGACTGTAATCCTCACCGTCTGGAATTTGGTCAACAATTTTTCATAATGTCGTTACAATCCTAAAAGTGATGCAGTTTTTTTTCCAGGATTTTTTCAACTGATCACTATTAAGTGATGATTGAAAAAAATGATTTTACATTAAGGTAGTAGTCTGGTAACTTATGCCGATTTTCATGTCTTTTTTGGAGGGCGTTTTTTTGTAGGAAAATAAAAATGAATCGTTTTGGATATTTAGGATGTTTTTATTTACATATTAAAGATACAAAAAAAATTTTTTTGAACAAATTTAATAGTTTATTATTGTTATTATTGATCGAAGTTGGCACCTCGAAAAAAAAGCGCGTGGGTGGCCCCGGTGATTTTGGCTCTTGATGTTATCTGAAATAAAAAATTCTTGATAATTCTTAATCTATAGACATGTCATTCTGGTCGGAACTACTGAAGTTAAATTTGGATAAATAACAAAATGGCGGACTTTGGAGAAAAAAAACTTTTTTCCAAAGTCCGCCATTTTGTTATTTATCCATGAAATTTAACTTCAGTAGTTCCGACCAGAATGGCATGTCTATAGATTAAGAATTATCAAGAATTTTTGATTTCAGATAACATCAAGAGCCAAAATCACCGGGGCCACCCACGCGCTTTTTTTTCGAGGTGCCAACTTCGATCAATAATAATAATAATAATAAACTATTACATTTTTTCAAACAAATTTTTTTTTTATCTTTAATATGTGAATAAATATATCCTAAATATCCAAAATGATTCATTTTTATTTTCCTACAAAAAAACGCCCTCCAAAAAAGACATGAAAATCGGCTTAGGTTACCAGACTACTACCTTAAATAATAGATTAGTCGTAATTTAAAAATGAGAAAAAATTATGAAAAATCCTCTGTATGATATAAACATTTCTAAGCGATATCCCAGAATAAAGGGGGCATTTGCTTCTACATTTTTTCGATGGCTTTTTTCTGTTAGGAACGTATCGTATTTGGAAAAAAATTGAATCGAACGCTGGCATACTCTCGTATGTGATTCTGCATTGTTGATAATTAACAGAGGATTGTTGAATATTATTGGAAATTTTTATAACGAATCTCATTTCATTTTGAAAAATCAGACTTCAATGATTATTAGCGGAAATACTTAATTAAAGAGTGTGAAATAAAATCTCAAAAATCCTCTGTGCGAAATGAAAAATTTTGAACCCCATTCCGAAATGAGACGACGTTAGGTTTTCTTCAAGCATTTTGGCTGCAATACAAAATTCGCAAACAATAGAAGCAATTTTTTTCAGTTATTTAAATTTTGACCAATCTTTTGTTTCGTGTAAAATAATTTTTTAAATGTCATTAATAAATAGCGGTCGGCGGAAAAAAACTAGAAAAAAAATGTACACCTTTTGTGATTGAAACGACGGTATGAAAAATCATGGACCGAATTCCAGAGGTTGAGCGTCACAATTAAGTTGATTTGACGTGGAATGCCTCATTGTGTATTTGTTTCAAATGTAGTCAACTCGTTCACCGTATGATCAGTTACTTCGTCGTATTACTTGAAAGTTTCAAACTTTCGATGTATCGACGAACTGTAAGATTGTCTTCGAATGTTATTTCCGTTCCAATTTCTATGAGTGTGAAATCATAACGCCTTTTGGAAGAAATTGCCAAGTTTCCCCCTGTCACCGATGTCTCGTTATTATTATTATTATTATGCTGAATGTTAGTTTCGTCGCGTCAGCACCAGAAGCCTTTCGTCCAATTAGTATAATTAGTAAGCTTTCTAGGAAATATATACATATATATAGATATATAAAATTAGCATGTACTAGTATGGAAATAGATAACGGAGAAATTTCCAAGGCAACTAACCATCTGGTTCAAACTGTCGGTTGGGAGACGTTTCCGAAAAAAATTAAAAACTTGTAATTAAATGTCACGGAGTGAAAAACAAGTCTTGTTTTGAAAAATACTCCAAAATTTTTTAAATTATTCGACGAACTTTTATTAGATAAAGAGAATGCTACGACAGAAAATGTCCTAAAAACACAACGTTACAGAATGTAAATGAGTTTTTGTTTCGCTCCCTCATCATTTTTCAGGAGATAAATAAAGTCTCTCAAGAACAAACGTTTTTCTACGTTTAACCATTGTTGATGCTATAAATAAAAATCTTTTGGCAATAAATGTCTAAAAAATAACTGTAAGTAATTTGTTTCAATCTTCCCGACGAATTTTTACGCCATAAGAAAGAAGGCCACAATTACATCAAAATGTCGCACCACTCGATGAGGTTATATGGAAAAAGAATTTTCAAAACAAATCGCACATAACGACAATTGGGAGTTTCCTCAGTAGTTTTCATCCTCCACGAATTTTACGATTCGGATAACGAAAAGTATTCACTTTTCTGATCAGTTTAGTCGTAATTTTCGTGAGCGAGCTGCTTAGGATGATTAAGAGAGGAAGAAAAAGGAGGGAAGCTGAACGCGAAATCTCGCCAAGCGGGCTTTTATCGAGGCTTGAGGAATGAGCCTCGTTGGATATACACATATACAGTGCGTTAGAAGTGTATATAAGAAAATCGTGTGGCTTTCAGTATAATACGTGGATAAAGATGCGTATAGCGACGACGAGCGTCACCACCGGTAATCCTTTAGGAAAGAGTTAACGACTCTATGAAAACGTCTTTTTTAAAATATATATATATATATATATGTACATGATTCCCCTTCTTCAAGCTTCGCTGCTTTCAGCTCGTTTCTCTTGAAAATCCTCTCGAGATTGCTTGTAGTGAGTGAACCCTACGATTTTCATAATCTCTCTGCAAAAGATACGGTAATACAAGACAGAGCAAGAGAAGGAGAGGGAAAAAAGAGAGGTGGAGAGTGATGTAAAAAAAAGTTTGCTCCTAAACTACTAAATGATCTTCCCTTTAAAGTCTGTTCATTTAAATTGCAAATAGACGAACATTAAATACAATCCAATTTTGCCGCAAATTGAAAAGTACTTACATGTACTTGGTGTATTGATATTTTTTTTAACGTCAACGAATGAATAAATGCGACGAGCAAACAATTGCAGAAATTCAATTTTACACGTCGAGAATAGTTCACGAAGGCAACAGAGTCAGCTGTGCGTACAAGAATAAGGGTGTACTAGACGCAAACAGTCTCGAAATTCAATTTGGTTGGAGGTTTCGCGTATTCGCTGAAGCTAAAGGGATGAATTTAGTTTGGCTATGAAAAGAAGCGTTTTATAAAAATACGGAAAATAGGAGAATTAGTCACAGGAGACCTTTGCTAGCTTTCCTACAATCGAGAAGTTGAATGTCGAAATATTAGATATCACGAAGGTAAAAGTATAGAAGGCCCATATTTTTCTGGATATTTAAAAAGTGTTGCGATGGCTTTAACCTTTCTTGTCAAAATCAACAATTGATCTGCCTGGTATATTTATAAAAGCTTTAAAAGGAAAGTTCGAAAATCATGATACATAACGCATATGGTATTAACGTAATCGTAATGGGAGCATGTATGATTATATAGCGACTGTAATTCTCCAGGAACTACCGTAAATTTAGAACCAAAATGTACAGTATCGCGGTGAAGGAAAAAAATGATTTTTCCCTTTTGCATGAATGTGTCGTTGAAAATGTTGAGTAAAATGTAAAAATTATTGCGTTGAAAAAAAAAACTGGTCAAATATATTAATAGGTAAAAAAAATATAGAGCTACAATGTATAAATAGATTTAAAAATCGAGAAAATGCACGTACAGTACTTGCATCATTACGAGCTAGCAAATTATGAAAAATGTCTGAGAAAAAAAAGAATGTTGGCGGCTGAAAAGAACATCTTCTAGACTAGACTTTTTGTCATTAAATTCATTTTTTAGGGACCTATCCCACTTTCTAGTGGGAAAATTGAAGTTATCGATAAAATCATCGAGAAATCATCAGATGCAAAAATGTTGCAATATTAAAACGCTTCAAATATTTTCAGTTCCTTGTCACGAACTATTTGCCTATAATTCTGCCATGACTGCATGTATCCTCGTGAGAAAATCTTGAAGTGGTTAGCTCGCCGTGATTCGCCGTCGATAAGGCAGCCACGTGACGTTGAAATTTCTAAGGATGAGAGTCGAGAGAGAAACGAGGAGTCTGACGGGATTCGCAACATAGAAAAACAGCAAGCAGCCTACTTTGCCGACAACTAACACCTTCACCCGTGGCACTGTCGTCGATATTCCACTAGGAGTAAGAAATATCACTTGCTAGGGGCAGAAAGAAAAATCCACCGATAAATAATATTTACACCTTTGTTCGGCCGGTACGAAAAATTAAAAGAAATGCCACAATGTTGAAAATGAAATTTTGAAAATCATTAAATCATCCCCTTTATTATTTCCGTCTAAACAAGATGCATATACTTTTTTTTTATTACCACCAATGAATCACCGGGTGTACCCTTCAAAGACAAGTAAGTCGTATAAAACGTGACGTTTAATGGGATTGGAGCGGGGTCGTTAAATGACGAAAACGGGCATTAAAACTCAGTTTGTCTCCTGACAGTTTGAAATAGAAAGAGCTCTCGACCTTGGTACAATCGATATTCCAATTGGATATATAGATATATTAAGGGGGGAAATAGGGTTAGGACAGCGTTTTCTCAATGATTTTCATGAATTTTTTGATAGTATAAAAAATCAATATAATTTATTGAAACTTTTGAGAATATTTTATACATATATTTAAGTATATGCTATAAAATTTTTGAAGAATTTCCTTGAAAAACTCCGACGATATTAGCGACCCCATATTGCTTGTTTTTCTTGGTACTATTTTTTCAAACGCGTTTTTTTGAAAACGACTTTTTTTCAAACTTGCGTACACGCTAGTTTGAAAAGTTTTCAACCAATCGTTTTGAGAATTGGCAGTTACTTTCTTCACAATATTGCGCTCTATATGAACCTAAAATCGGAATATTATCATTATTTAAAATAATTTTTTTTTGCAACTAAAGTTGTAAAAAATGGCAAAAAATCACGTTTTTTTGTTTTGACCCGTCTAAAAATTCAATTTCCTATTTTTTTTATAGCATTTAGGTTCATATAGAAGAGAGACTTGTAATTAAAGTAAATTCCAACCGGGTTTGATTTCAGATGAAAATTGCGGCTTCCAGAATGTACGCAAAATGCTGAGTCTGATTGTGACCTGCAATATGGGGTCGCTAATATCTTCGATGTTTTTCAAGGAAATTCTTCAAAAATTTTATAGTATATACTTAAATATATGTATAAAATATTCTCAAAGTTTCAATAAATTATAATCATTTTTTATACTATAAAAAAATTCATAAAAATCATTGAGAAAACGCTGTCCTAACCCTATTTCCGGCCTTAATAGTGAATCGCGTCACAGAATGAAGGACCAAACTGCTGGTTCGCACAGATGGTGACTGCCCCACGATTTGCAATCTCGAAAAGTTCTGATGTACTACATATATATACGTGACATATGTACTTAGATACTGATGTACATGAATATGTCAGATATATCAGAATTTACCGTCATGAAACCGGCAATGTTCGTTCCATTCGGATATCGTCGTGAGGATACTTTTTTTTTCATCGCAAAGTAATTTCCGGTTTTCCATCAGTCGAATTGCAATAATGAGCGCCACCAGCTTGCCCGTACGATTGAGCTATATATACGTAAATTGTTCATTGGGTCACCGAGTATATTGACGAAAAATATTCTCTCATGCGAGAGACCCGATTACCGAAAAATCGATAACCGATTTTTCGGCCACTACATTGTTTTGTCCTTTACTTTTTGTTTTTATTCGTTCATGTATGTATCGTCGAAAGTATCGAGCACATTGTTTGTAAAGTTGTTTCATAACTCACGCGAGTTGACGATTATGAGCACATGTTAAGCTCCATTGTGAACGAGCAGAGAGAAACTGTTATTGCCCCGGAAAAATAGGTCGTCTCCTGGGATTGGCACGTATATTTGTCCTAGTCTCGCGAATTCTGTCGCGGGACTCTCGTGATAGCTGTTTTTCCGCGAAAAGATTTATGACAAAGAGTTGGAGAGCCATGAAGGTCAATTTTTCGGGTTCGTTTTTCAAAGTTTTTATTGGTTAAAGATTACTGAAATTTCTTTGCCGGTTATTTATAAATGAACTGGCTCGAATATTTAAGGAATTAATTTCACTTTTAAAGATACCTAGATGGTCAATCAATAGAAGCACTTTCGAAGAACGAATACGACCAGGGATCAAGGATTTTTGCTATTGAATTTGAAGAAAATCGATCAAGGGTTTCAAATATACAGATCTTTGAATTTTTCGAAAAATTGATATCGATGTTGAGCTCGTGCAATTTGGAGACCATTGGGCCGAAGCTTTGTAGATCGATTGGGTTCCATTAAAGGATATTGCATATCGAATTTGCACAAAATCGATCGAGGCGTTTTATATTTGTGGACTTTTGAATTTTTCGACAATTCGATGTAGGCATTTGTTAAGACTGTAAAACGTGTAATTTGTGTCGCACTTTTTAGATTTCAATAGAATATTATTGAAGAACGATTGGTATTAAATTTCGTGAGCATCGATGAAAACGGTGAAATTTTATGGAATGTGAAATGATATGGAAAATTTAGGACTAACAATATATGTAGGGGAAAAGGCTGTAGGTTGAAAACTGCAACGTGCTTTCGAAAATGCCCAAATCATCCTGTTATGATGAAACCAACAATGAATAAGATGAAAAGGTGAAATTTCGAGGAAGCAACTTCGAAGTTTCAACCTGCAGCTTCTTTTTCCACAAATTTATCGCTACAAATGTATTTCAATGTGAATTACGTATACGGGAGTGCAATTCATCCTTGATTACTGTGGATTCATCGACGATAATTTGTTGAAACGATTTTCAGAAGTTATTAAATTCCAATAAACCAACTGAAGCACGTTCGAAATCACGACGAACAAATAATGAGAATTTCCACTTCTTTAACGAACCGAATAGTAACGAGTTTTTATCGCTTATGAATCATGAGCTTCGGAACGTGGATTATACAGCACACACACACGCACATACACACACAAACACACATATGGTGGACTCAATGAAATCTCGGGATTTCCAGCTTTTTATCGTTTGGCACAGATCGTTGTCATTATTGGCAGTAAAATTGCTCGTTGGGCATGAATCTGTTTGAAAAGCGAGATGACGAGCGAGAGGCTGGTTAAAATTTATGATCGTCGGCGTTTAAAGGAAATTTAGGAAGTATCGCCTTTTATGAAAGGATTATCGTCCTTGTCAATGATTCCAATAGACCCGCCAAGCTTTGAACAACCGGAAGTTTGCGTAGAAAAAAAAAAGATATTTTTCCTCGTTTATTACATCAAAATCCTTTTTGTCCATACGGCAATCCATACGTTTCTTTTATCATTTTTTCTAGTATCGATAGCTGTGGCTATAAAATACCATCTCCTCGTATGCTACCTGACTCGCGTAGTGATGAAGAACATATATGAAAAAAGTGCACTTTTTCGAATTAGTGGTGAGACTCACTCACAAGATATTCTTCGCACGAACGTGATCACGTGCTTTCGTGAAAACGAAATTTAAGGGTGGCAATAGGGTTAGACGGTTCAAAAAATCGATTTTTTTTTATTTCATAAATTGTTAGTAAAAGTATTGAAAAATATGTTCCCAAAATTTTAAATGAAAATTCCGACTCGTTCTATTGTTATAAGCCATTAAAGTGAGTAGCTCTCCTTCAGGCCCCGAGCGCGCCACGTGTTTAACCGAGCGGTTACTATTTTTTCAAACGCGATATTCTGAAAACGCCTTTTTTTTAACTTGCGTACACGCTAGTTTGAAAAGTTTTCAACCAATCGTTTTGAAAATTGGCAGTTTCTTTCTTCACAGTATTGCGCTCTATATGAACCTAAAATGGGAATATTATCATTATTTAAAATAATTTTTTTTTTGCAAATAAAGTTGTAAAAAATGGCAAAAAATCATGCTTTTTTGTTTTGAACCCTGTAAAAAATTCAATTTTCTATTTTTTTGATAGCATTTAGGTTCATATAGAAGAGAGACATATAATAAAAGTAAATTCCAACCTCGTTTGATTTCAAATGAAAATTGGGCTTCCAGAATGTACGCAAAATGCTGAGTGTGATTGTGACCTGCAATATGGGGTCGCTAATATTTTATAGTATATACTTAAATATATGTATAAAAATTTTATAGTATATACTTAAATATATGTATAAAATATTCTCAAAGTTACAATAAATTATATTCATTTTTTATGCTATACAAAAATTCATGAAAATCATTGAGAAAACGCTGTCCTAACCCTATTTCCGCCCTTAAAAAAAAACCTTCTCCCGAATAACATTTTGTTTTAACCATCGAGTTATCTTTATTTTGTTACTATTTTACTATTTTTCGTATGAAAAATGAATGGAGTATGTTTTCCCGAGTTAAACCATTTTGTATGATTGTTATGCTGACAGCATAAGGTCGAAGAGACGCTTTAGCGTCTTACTGTATAAACGAAGATGTATTTTCCGCAGTCAAGGTAACTTTTCCTCCACAGTTATGTACTCAAGTCGAATACTAATGACCAGTCACGAGCGAGTGTCTATCGCGTCGGGTCTTCTTCACTAACAAAGCGCACCGTTGCAAGAGGAGGTCGCCAATTCTCTGGTATATGAAAATAGAGAACGATTTTAACGAGGTTGACAATAAACACGAAATATAGAATCATATTCGTGCTGAATAAGTACTATTGCATGGTTTCTAAAATCGGTGATAATAACAATAATATTTTTACTGAGAAATATTTATTATTATTATTACTATTATTATTATTTTACTATCTTTTTAGAGGGGTATTTTCTGGAAGAACACAAATCGTTCGAACATGAACTATTGTCATTGTTAAATTTGGTATTGTTAAAACCAATTGATATTGTTAAAAATATTCGTAAACAAAAATATTGAAACGAATTTTTCCAATCCTTGACGTAAGTCCGTTCAAACGCGATACTCCACTTGCCTAGGAGAACACATTTCTTTTTTGACATTACACATTTTGACACCTCGAAATTATCAAAAAAATATTCTTTGAAAACCGACTAGGAGACTACGTTCGGAACATCTCACTCTAATAGTACGCCGAATTTGAAGTTGATACGTTAAACCATTTTGGCATTAGGGTCTGTGCCAGAGGGACAGACGGACAGAAGATTATTGAGATTTTTTAATTATAGCTAACATTTCAGTTAATGTAAACATTTTTTTTCGATTATCACTAACTAGTGGGTAGCGAAAAATAAATGTAGAAAATGACTACACGCCTGATAAAGGTGTAACAATATTATGAAAAATTGTTGACCGAGTCCCAGAGAATCAGAGTCACAGCCAAGTTGGATTGGACGTGAAATGCTCTATATATTATATAACATATGATAGTACATACGGTTGTATATAATGTACGATATATGGAGTAATCAAGAAACTTTGAGTAGATGATACTCCAACAAGTTCTCTTCTTCCTTGTGACTCGGCCCCATTTTGTTGGCTTCGATCACATACTCAAAGGCCACTTGTACCGCAGTTTGAGATCTAAACCACCCGCCACCTTTACTCTTGTGTCTGCTACTCTTATATCTATACGAGCTGTGCCCCGCGGTTTCACCCGTGTTAAATTTCTTTCCCTCGATTCAACGCGCCACCGCCGCTCCTTAGGGTGATAACATAAAGTTATATGGCGTAAAGCCTTCCTAAATAAACGGGCTATCTAATGCAGAAAGAATTTTTCAAATCGGATAAGTATTTCCTGAAATTAGCCCGTTCAAAGCCCGTTAAAAGCCCGTTTAAAGCCCCTATAGTATACATATAGTAGTAAGATAGTAAGATTAAGGTTATAGCATAAATTTATATGGCGTAAAGCCTTTCTAAATAAACGGGCTATCTAATGCAAAAAGACTTTTCCAAATCGGATTAGTATTTCCTGAGATTAGCGCGTTCAAACAAACATACAAACTCGACAGCTTTATTATAGTAGTAAGATATCAACGAAAGTAACCGAATTTCCTCGAGGCATGTCCGTCCTTGCGGACAGGTATAGTACTCAGAATCATAACTTTGCAATTCTCAAGATAATGTTTTTTTATTTGGTATGTTATTTTTGTTTGTATCGCGTGGTCAGCAGATTTTAAACTTTTACGAATTTTTGTTGATAGGACCATTGATTTTCGCACTTTTTTGCATTCGCACTTCTTTCCATAATTTTTCGTCGATTTTCGAAGTAACATTGAGTGCACAATAATTAGGCTCTCTGGATAAATAAATTGGCATTCTCTCAGTCTACTTATGACGTCTTTAAAACTCTTGCCAGTGAGGCTGAACTGATGAAACGCGAGCGTAGCTACGGCTGTTTGAAATTTCGATATTATTGCTCCTGAAAATACTAGGTAAAACGTGATAAGACTTTAATTTCGTCAGCTGCTACATTTCATGTCTCTATCCGATCGGAAATTGTCCATTGGTCACGAATAACAGCGACTTTTCGAAAACCAAAAAAGGTTCAATGAGAACGTCTAACAAAATTAAAAACTTTCATGGATTTTTCCGATACGTTAAAATAGGAAGGCGCCAGTCATCCAACCTACGATAATCCGTTACTAATAATCGTCATGTCGAATAATAAATCAATTAATAGAAAATTAAATGACGTTATTGACATCACTTTGCGTGTTAAATCGTGTGACATACATCCTCCATTTTATCAGGCACTTAATCTTGAATATATGTGGGTGCTCATGTGGGAAATATAAGAAAATCATAGAAACCCATGATTAAGATCGAATATCGTCAATCAACATGAACTGTAATCCTAGGGTTATCGAGCATGTGCTACTGCAATTCGATACTGCGGGTTCACCACTAACCGTACCACGAAGATCGAACCTCTCCCACCCACAAAATCCACCACCTTTCCCGCAACCGAGGACTACAAGCACGTGGCAATTTCGCAGGTTATACAGTCGAACGATAATATCGTCGTTATGAATAAAAAGTACTTCGATCTCTCTTATCTCCTCTATCGTCATTTAGAATGAATCTTTGTAAGTTATTCTCAGTCAGTATTACCACAAAGATGTTTTTTGATTTACAATCATTATTTGAAACGTTCGTTCGAGAAAACAAAAATGAATCTTTCAATTGAAAAATTGATAGAAAAAAATATCTTCAGGGGGGCCGAGTCACCGAGATATTTCAAAAATTAAAACCACTAGTATTTTGTTACCATAATATTTGAACGAATGACTAGTGAAATATGTTGTCTGCAGTGGAAAATAGAACTTTTCGCTTCCTGGCAGAGTTCTGTAACTCATTTTGTTTGTCTTGTAAGGGCAGTTTGAATTTGTTGTCTTACTGTAAATTTCAAGTATGATTGTGAATAAGCTGATAGAAAGATAAATGTATAGTCTCAAACTTTTTGTTACAACCTTCCCTATGAGATAGGCGTGATCGATTATTTTATTTTGCTTTATTTGATATCAGATCAAATTTATGATACACAGCAAATTTTTTTTCACTACTTATGATGTTTATAATAATGTAGCTGTTACAATGTTGGATATATTCGAAATCTGTCGCACTTATCCCATTAGGGAGGTTGTAACTAAGAGTTTAAGACTTTGTAGATAATGTTCTGTTCAGTGGTTTATTCCCAATTATGAGCACAATTAACAGAAAGGCAAAAAAATTAAACCTGCCCTTACCAGAGGAATATAGAAGTTACAAGACTCTATCAGGATGCAAAACATTCACTTTTTCGACCGCATACAATATACTTCACTGGTCATTCATCTAAACTTTGTGGCGACAAAATTATAGCTGTATTCATTTTATATTTTGGTGACTGCACCTTTTTAAGGAATAATTAAGAAAATTAGAATTTTCCCAATTGATAATTTCGTTTTAAGCATTTTTTATTTGTTGTTAGAAATTACTTTACTATTTAATTCTTCAATACATAGCTCGAATGTGAAAATTCGGAATTCCAAAAATAATTTAAAATTCTCTTTGAAATCCAGCGGGGTTTTGACCGGCGATATATCGGACACTAGATTTTTATCTCGATTCTAAGTTTATCACGTTACGCTCTGGTCGTGTAATTATCGAGGGTTCGACTCAATTAGCTTTGAGTGACATTGAACACGCCGAGCGTTATATGTACAGGTAGTGCATCGCTTTTAATTCAGTCTGATCCCCGCCGGATCTACACAGTATCATGAGGATATGTTGCAATCCATTTTCTCTCGCATTGCCGCGATGAGAGGCGGCGAAAAAGAGCGTTGAGAGGGACGTTAACTCGATTATATACTCACTCGTGTTTCGTGGATAAGCGCCGAGATCCGGTAGCTTCTAGTTACAGTTTTATACTGTATACACCACGCACAAGTGAAGCTCGAAACACTCGTCGTTACGATAGTGATGGATTATCACTCACCTAAAACAGACAAACGAGAACGTAAGATAAATAAACCTATATCAAACGAGCGAGCTTCGAGATCTCAATTTAGATCATTCGGACGTTTTTTTTAGTCGCAGGACACATCCTGAGGCTTGAGCTAGCTTATGAAAGTTTCGCGAATGGCGGAAAAAGAAAGTTACGAAAAAATTCTCGAGAAAGAAGACAAAGAATTTCCAATTATAACGCAGGAGACATTTTATATAATTTAGCTCTATTTATATTTTATCCCTGGGGGCTAAGCAACGAAAAACGAATGAAGAAAGCTCTTGTCATTGTTCTATGAAGTATAGTCGCTACAGCGTCATGACGAAAAAAAAATTGAAAAAAGAAATGAAAAAAAAATCCTCCACAGAGCTTTCCACGGGTTTGACTACGAGAGCTCATCTCCCTCTCTCTCTCTCTCTCTCTCTTTCTGTGGCTGGCATCCACGTTTCTTTCAACCCTCACTACACGATTTTCCAGAGACGAGTAAACTTTAACTCAGCCTTTCCGCACTGCGGCGCTGTTTATTTCTTCCATTTCTTTCCAGATGTATTCTCAGTATACCCATTCGTTGACTGTACTACTGACGAGTTACGAGCTGTTAAGGGGGGGGGGGGGGGGTAGGGTTTTAAAGGCGAAAAAAAGCATATTGTTATGATTTTTTTGCGGCGACATGAGTAATATAATTTTATTAAATAGAATTACATATTATTGTACAACTATTGAAGTATCTCAGAAAAAATTTTCAATGAAAAATATTGATAAATAAGCCGGTGACATTGAATCTCCAGAGGCGCCTTGAAAAAAAGTGGTTTTGCGGTGAACATTATAACTCGTTACCGGATCATCCGAAACAAAAAAATTGATATGCATTTTAAAGGTGATGTATTTCTCGAGGTAATCAGGAAGAGTTTTTTTTTTTTTTTCTATTTTTTGCAGCACTTGGAAGCGAAAAACGCAATTTTAGCTCAAAAAATCGCGCTTAATTTATTATTAAAAAATTGAAAAAATTAAAAAAAAAAAACTCCTTCTGATTACCTCTTGATTTATGTGAAGAAGTAATGTTCAAATTTTCAAAAGGATCGGTTCAGTAGATTTTGAGTTCTAATGTTCACAAACTTCAAAAATGACGTTTTCGGGAAAATCGATTTAAAGTTTTCACGTATCACGTATCAGGTATCACGGCCGGTCGTTTGAAACGCTGTAACTCCGTTAGTTTTACTCCGATTGACTTAAAATGTATACACAATATTCTCGACATATTGTGCATTCAGAAAAAAAATTTAAAAAAAACTGCAAAAAAAATAATTTAAACCCCCCCCCCCCCCCCCCCCCCCCCCTTAACTTGCACTGTATATATATCCTCTGACAGTTTTATGGACAACCGATATTCTACAGTGCGTTGAGCAGCATCATGTCTCGGCATCAGCGGTATTTCTATTGCGGCCTTTTTTTTCTCTACTTTACAGGGCAATCGATATGGGATATTCCATACCAACTCGACTGAAATTTGATCCTACAAAGAGGGGAGAAAGAAAAAAAAATGTTGTGCCCTGGAAAAAACCATGTTATATATTTTTTAATTCTTCATAATTTTCATAAGAAATATCTTTCCTTGTATCTCGTAGAGAATAAATTTTTTTCAATAGAATGAAACTTCTCGTTCGAATTGAAAGAGCGGTATATAAAATAATAATAATAATAATAATAATAATGGAGAGAGAGAAGACCTATAAACCATAAATATGTATCTACGTATTTTTTTAACGTGACCTGGAAAAATAGATGACAAATAGAAAATACCTCTGTGATTGTTACGCAGAGATAGAAAATTTCATTTCCATCCTCTCGGAAAAGGTATTTCTGTTCTCCTCATTACATCTGGCAGACACAGATGGTTCTCGTTGCGATAGTAAATTCAATCGAGCAAAAGTCGTCGAGAGAAAATGTTCCTAATTTAATTTCGACAATTAACACTGTTTATCGTGGAATATATATGTATTTCTTTTATGCACAATTGTATATATATGGAGATGCTCTCCTTAGTCAAACAGCAGCGAGACTCGATTATTCTTCTCTAGATTCTGAACTCCGACTCTCCGTATATATTCTCTAAGTACGCGATGGAAAAATAAATAAGATATTCCTCGTAGAGTAAGCTTGGCTTTCATGATAACATTTTTCAAACACACATTTGCAAAAAATGTTCGTATGCACCTATTCTCCTTACTTGCTGCATTTCAATAATAAAAACACTCGAAAGTTTCAGATCTTACGGGTCTTTGAGATTTCCAAATATCTATGATCGTGATAACTCTCGCAAATTTCGAGCCAAAAACTTTTTACACCGATAGGCCAGGGTAAAAAAATGTTTGGTATTGAATTTGGCGATAATCGATTGAGGGGTGCAGATCTTATCAATATTTAAATTCTCGAAAAAATGTTTGGTAAGGAAATTCGAATAAACTTTGAGCCATTAACGTGTCGCAAATAAATTGACGTTACAGAATATTTGATACTACATTTGCTGAGAATCGATAAAACGATTGACACGTTATAAAATTTTTTTTTGTCCATCATTGATTCCGGCTTTCGAAAATTAATTTTGGTGTTTTCAATAAAACTTGGATATTGATTTTTCATCGTATTTGCGCATAAACAAAGCTTCCCTTATAAGGAAGCAAAATTAAAAACAGTCTCTTGCTCATAGAATAAAATTGGTAAATACGCAAAAATTATGAAGAGGCAATATGCAAGTTTTAGTTTGCACTATTGTTGTTATTGCTTTTGGCGTCGCGGTGCTGCAAAGTCGCTTCATACTACGAATAGACGAGAGTCTCTTGGTGCCTCTGAAATTCTAATGTCTATATATGCCTCGCAGATAGCCAAGTTCGTGCGGCCAAATGTCCACTGTCCGCGTGCCAAAATACACACTGGTATTATATGCGATGGATATCCAGTGATATACGAGTACATTGTATATCTGGATGTACGAGGTTTTTTTTAAAAAAAGGTGACTTTATTTTTTTCGAAAAATATTTATTTATTCATCAATGTCAATTTTGTCCCCTTCAAAGAAATCCCCCTCAGATATAATGCACTTGTGCCAGCGCTTTTTCCAATCCTCGAAGCACTTTTCATATGCGCTTTTTGGTATGGCTTTGAGCTCTTCCAGCGATGCAGTCGTTATCTCATCAATCGCGGCAAATCTCCGTACTTTCATGGGTCCTTTTCAGTTTTGAGAACAGGTGAATACGGTCGCCGAGGCCTGATTACGGTGTTGTTTTTGGCCAAAAAATAACGAACAAGTAATGACGTGTGAGCTGACGCTTTATCGTGGTGCAATATCCATGACTGGTTGTTTCATAATTCCGGGCGTTTTTTTTTTCATATTTCTTCACGAAAACGGGGTATAACTTGAAGGTAATATCCCTTATTGACCGTACGACCTTCTGGCAAGAATTCACGATGCACCACGCCACTGTGATCGAAGAAAACAGTGAGCAAAACCTTCACATTTGACCGAACTTGGCGTGATTTTTTCGATCTTAGCTCTTCTGGCCGCTTCGACGTCATAACCATATACCCATGTTTCGTCACCAGTTATGACCCTTTTGAGCAAATCTGGATCGTCGTTGACATCACTCAACAGCTCCTGAACGATGCTCGTGCGACTGTTCTTTCGGTCAAGATTTAGCAATTTCGGAACATACTTCGCTACCACACGTTTCATGCCCAAAACAACCGAAAAAATTGCATGGCATGAGCCAACCGATATGCTGACATCCTCAGCAATTTTTCTAATAGTGATCCAACGATTCTCCATAACAATTTTCTTCACTGCTTCAACGTTTTCATCGGTTGTTGACCGATGAAAACGGGCGTCCAGAGCGTGCATCGTCATTAACATCTTGCCGGCCTTCTGTGAAGAGCTTGTACCACTTATAAACATTTTTTTCGCTCAAAGTAGACTCGCCAAATGCCACAGTCAGCGTTCTAAGTGCGTTGGATCACATAATTTTATTTTTCACAAAAAATTTAATACCGATTCTTTGATCCATTTTTTTTATAGCAAAAAATCCCCAAGCACATCAAAACACGTTTACCCTTTATATCAGTTAAAAACAAACTTAAAATGCCAAATGGCTGATAACGTCAACATATGTTGGGGACATGCGTACCAACATAGCAAAAAAAAAATTCGAAAATCGAATGTACGTAGCCAGCGAAATTTAAAAAGTCACCTTTTTTTTTAAACTAACCTCGTATATATCTCTATATTATTGTATTTATTATAAATATATCGCCGCCACCACCGCCGCGTCGACGAGTTGCGGAGGTCAGCTTCACTGTACGGGAAATGACCTTGCCCGTCTGGTGAAGCTGGCCCCGCCGAAAATAAACGAAAATGTAGTGGCGCATTGGCGGTCATTTTCGGTCATTCCGAGGACGAACGCCCCCCGTTTGGGTTTGGGTGAGTGAATGATGACGGGAACCCATAATATATATATATATATATATATATATATTATAGCGATTTTTTTTTCGACTATTTTTTTTTTTCAGTCCCCACTCGAAATTTTGTTGGATATGTCGAAAAAGAAATTCCCTGAAAGTTACAGCCCTTAATATTAATTCTAAGTACTTTCCCAAAGCGTGAGAAGATTTTCCATCTAAAATACACGTAAATCGAATTTTTTTTTTTTTTCAAATTTCCATAACTCAGCCGCATTTTATGCTATCATATTGTTCTTGGTTTCGATTTACTCAGAATAAAGCAATTTAAAAAAAGTGCCTTCTGCGGCGAAAGTGTAAATTGTAGTGGTGAGTTGGTACAGGTCACTGAAGTTGATGTTTACCCAAAATTCTCGTTTTTTTACTGTTATCTCCGAAACAATTAACTTTACGAAAAAAATGTAAACGAAAATTTGTTGGAAATTTAATTTCTTATAAAAATGGTCCTATCGACCCAATTACTTAGATTAATATTTCTTGAGATATTGAACTTTTTTTATTTTTTATTTTTTTTATTAATTAATGGTTCATATTTTATAAATTTTATACTACTCACTAGGGGGGCTCTGCCCCCCTGCGCGCCTCGCGCGCCAACCCCCCTCGGGCCATTCCATTCGGCGTACCACCCCCTCGGGCCATTCCATTCGGCGTACCCCCCCCTCGAGCCATTCCATTCGGCGTACCGCCCCATCGGGCCATTCCATTCGGCGTACCCTCCCCCCTTCGGGCCATTCCATTCAGCGGACCCCCCCCCCCCCCCCTCGGGCCATTCCATTCGGTGCACCCCCCCTCTCCCCCCGGGCCATTCCATTCAGCCCCCCCCGACCCCACGCCACCACCGCCCCCGCTCGATCCACGCACCCAGCCTACTCGATCCCGCTCGCTCTCCTCAACTCTTGTACACGGCGGCGGCGGCGGCGGCGATATATTTATATAATATAGAGAGATATTATATATATATATATATATATATATATATATGTGTATGGATATATCTACACATGTTATGTTGTGGCATATCTGTTTCTATAGCACGACTGCAAAAGAGCGAAACCGGAAAATCATCCGTCCACGATCATTTTTGTATCACTGTCCGAAAAAAAACAAGCATAAAAGTGATAGGTTGGAATTTCCTTGAAAAAACATTTTGCTCCATTCTTATATTTCACGATGGCGATGAGTGGAAAAAACGCTCGTGACAAATGAGAGCATTTAAAGCTTCCGCAAGTGAAAAGAATAATAAAAAAATATATGTATATACGGCAAGAAAAACCCCTCAGCATTTTCCCGTGCGAAGATGGAGGGCTAGAAATATCGTTACGAGAACTGTTCTAACTCCGGAAAAGTTGAGAGATCCGCTGGAGGAAATGACGACGGAAATGCGCGAGATTGTGGCGGGAGGTCAGAGACGTTATAGCATTATTGTGTGTGCCCTCTATATCACCGACAATAAGCTGGATAGAGGTCGAGGCTTTGCGTCCTTGATCTTTAGAGCGAAGTAGCAAAGAGAAACGGAGTGCGCGAGAGGGGCTGGAAAGGCCGGAAAGACCGGAAAGTCCAGTCCTGGTTGCCAGCACGATCGTGACTGTTCTCCCGTGTATATGTATAATATGGAACGAAAGACAAGACTATTATACTGTCTCGAGGCATCGGTAAACTCTTGTCTCCCCACGCGATCCCAGTACAGCACTCCGACGCTTTGTTTTTATCAACATCTAAACACACATAGAGTGATGTAGACACAGGAGGGGTCGATTGTATACGGAAGTACGACATTTATAGTATGGGATCGGTTGACGATACAACAGGTAGTAAGGACGGAATAAGGAACGTTACTGTCTCGATAATGATCGTGCGGAGACGTTACGATCTTGCACCCCTCAACGTTTTAAATCCAGCGGGTAAACATTTATTTTCTTCCATGCTTCAAGAGATTACAACCAGGATGAAATAATCGTTGAAATGGGGTTAGTATCTGAAGTATGTTTTTATGCAATATAAAAAATTGGCTCTTTTATCACACGTGTAGAAAATAATTTTATTGTATTTTGTCCATAAAGCAGTTTCAATATTGCGGCTTCAGGAGTATAACGCGTCACCCAGCTCTATGTGGAAAAACTGTTCGATATCCATACGTTATCTTCATATGTCACTCGTATTTGGAGGAAAAATATGGGTATAGCGTGCCAGCTATTGTGTCTGACTAAGTGCAGTTTTTACTACTTAAATAAACCGGTTAAGTATATACTTTATGCGCCGAGACCTTTGTACTATTCCCCCACGTTAATTTTCATACGAGGTCTGATCAAAAAGTATCGCGAATTTTGAATTTCCGCGGGCTACGTATATTTGATTTTCGATTTTTTTGTGGCGTTAGGTTGGTACTCGTGTCCCTCACTTATGCTGAAAAAATCGGCCATTTTGAATGTTTAGTTAATTGTTGACAGCTGTTTTGGTTAGACGGGTTGTGGCTTGTCTTCGATTTTTGCCTATTTCAAAAAATGGGTCGAAGAATCTGTATCAAAATTTGTGTGAAAAACAAAATTAAGTGCGCGAACGCATTCCGAATGTTGACTGTGGCATATGGTGAAGCTACCTTGGACCGAAGCAACGTTTATCGGTGGTACAAAATGTTCTCAGAGGGCCGAGAAGATGCGAACAACGAAATGCGTTCCGGACGCCCGAGCACATCAACAACAGACGAAAACATTGATGAAGTGAAGAAAATAATATTGGCCAATCGTCGAATCACCGTTAGAGAAGTTGCTGAGGAACTAAACATATCGATTGGCTCGTGTTATTCGATTTTTACTAATGATTTCGGCATGAGACGAGTCGCCGCGAAATTCGTGCCAAAATTCCTCAATTTCGAAGAAAAACAGTGTCGCGTTAACATTGCTAAGGAGCTGTTGGACTCGGCCTGCGACGACCCAAATTTGTTCTAGAGGGTCATAACTGGTGACGAATCATGGGTTTATGGTTATGACGTGGAAACCAAAGCTCAATCATCGCGATGGAAGCTGTTTTTTTTGAATAGGCAAAAATCGAAGACAAGCCAAAACACGTGTAACCAAAACAGCTGTCAACAATTAACTAAACATTCAAATGGCCGATTTTTCTAGCATAAGTGAGGAACATGAGTACTAACCTAACGCCACAAAAAAATCGGAAATCGAATATACGTAGCCCGCGGAAATTCAAAATTCGCGATACTTTTTGAACAGACCTCGTATATCTCCAAAAACCAATGACGATTTCGACATCGCTATAGTTTTTCTTAAAACTTCTTACGGATCTTCATTCATCAGAATTATTTAGGAATTTTCGACGTAGTAGTTTCGAAATTATGGAGGAGAGGGAAATCGTAAAAACCACCATTTTTATACATATTATTGAAAATTTCGATGGACCAAAATATAGAAAAATATTTTTTCATTTCTCAAAATAAATGCTTCCAAACGATACACTACTCGGCAGGACAGAAATGAAAAGTTTCGTTACTACACGAAACTTTTGCTTTCTGTCCTGTTTTCAAAATGTTTCGTTTCAGTACTTTGGTCGCTTCAATTTCACGAAAAAATGTTTGTCAAGAATGACTCAGGGCGCATGTTCGGAACATTTCACTCTAGTTACATATCAACTTTCGAGATGATGGTTTAAACCGTTTAGAAGTAAAAGTACCGTTTTTCGGTACGAAGCCGTAAAAATCCCCAGCTGATCTCACTTTTACTTTTGCGAAAACGCTAGATGAAAACACAGTGGGACTGCAGCTGAAAGTCTGTGCAAGAACCCAATTACAGAAGTGTCTGGCCACTCAAAACCGTATCTACTTAAGGCCTGATGTTGAACTGCGACAAATTGGTGGCAGTAACTAGGAACTGCTAAACCGAACACTCTATATGATTACTCAAGGTAACGAGGAAGACGCACGCAAAACGCTTTCTCTCTTCTTCTTTGCCTCCTAATAACGAGATGAAAAGACATTGGAGGGACAATAGGCTCCACTTAACGTTTCACTCAATTCTGAAAAACTTCTTCATTTGCAAATGGTTACCAATAGAATTATCGCATAAACATATAAATTCTAACTTTTCCTATACGGAACAAAATACTGCACTGGTGTCTAAAACGCCACCTCTGCTTTACCTCTCAAATTCGCATTGATATATTTTAAGAAATCATCATTATATGTCCGATCACGAGGAAATGTGCAGGCAGAGAAGATTCTCTGGACTCTCATGCACCCTGTCTTATAAAAGGTCCCGTGG
Organism: Oxytorus armatus; assembly: GCA_958009045.1. Lineage (NCBI taxonomy): Eukaryota > Metazoa > Arthropoda > Insecta > Hymenoptera > Ichneumonidae > Oxytorus > Oxytorus armatus. The sequence continues at coordinate 14,219,993 of OY253746.1, read as the reverse complement.
CTACCCGGTTGAGATTGTGCGTTACTATCGAATTGATTTCCGATAATTTGTGCAACAGTCGACGAATCGATAAAGGAAAACACCATGAAGTATCCGTTTTGTCGTAAAAGAACATTCAGAACTGTGAACCCTTGACAAGTGAAACGAAAAAGGATTCCAAGAATGAACGACTGGCACCATTCGGTCGGAAAACTTTTTAATGCGGTTGCAACATGAATATAAATAGTCACTCTTTAACGACGATGAAGATGATAATGTTTAACGCACACTGTTCTTAATAATTTATTACGAACAGTTTGCTCATCATACCCATTATTAAGAATATTAAGGTCATGCAATCATTATTACCACGGTCATAATAATCATTGACAAGCATTTGGTCAAAAAATCACTCCCAATGGCTATTCCATGAAATGCTGCCCATAGTTCCGCTCCGGGAAACCGATTCATTGATATCAGAGAAAAGATCTCTCGATTTCTCTCGCTCGGGTAATTTTTCGTTTCGCCCCTTCCTCTCGTCCTCTCACGTGATCCAATATGTTGTTGCCACCGATCTTACCTTTCATCCAGCCTGAAGGAACATCTGGAAAGATCGCTCCACGCGCTCATGCTTCGGCTACGACGTCTGATGGACGATGTCGGAAGCCTCGCACTGCTTCTTCGTCTCGTCGAAGCCAGATTGTCGGCCTCGAAGCAAACTCTCGGCGATATGTGAAGCTTTTGTTGTTGATTCTGTTGTATCTGTGAATTGTTGTTCGGTGGCGTTGAGGAAGGTGTCACGGCAGCTGGTGTATTAAGATCCGGCAGTGCCTCGTATTCCCAGCCACGGGCTCCCATGTCCAGGAGAGGCTCGGCCGAGGCGTTCGAGCCTCGCAAAGGATCCCGAGGCTTTCGATGATGAAACAGAGCGAATACGGAACAGCTTGAGTCATTAATGCGGCAGGATTCTTCTTTCCTGCCGGATGAACACTTCTCTTTGGGATCCAGCTTTGACGAAGCTTTTCTATGTATATAACATTGGTCTAACGACCGCTCGTGAACAATGATGAGCTTTTAGTTTTCTGTGCTCGAGATTATATATAATGTGCCCAAGATATTTTCAGAATCTAATGCCCGGGCAACAAGGTCCCTTTGATCATCCTCGCGCTACTTTCTATATGACTATTTATATTATACATATATCGTTCGCTATCTCTTGTGATGATCGCACTTTGTCGTTTTACAAAGATGAAATAGAGCGCGAGAAGTGGAGGTAACTTTCGCCCGAGCCCACGCCACGCGGTCACTAGCTGCGCTTGATAAACCAACCCCACACATGTGTACGCAAACTCGCTAGCCGACGGTGTGCGTCAGTCCTTTTTCCTCGACGCCGCCTCCCCCGCCTCCTCCCACAACCGCTATCCCTATCGCTCACTCGCGTTGCGATATCCGTACGAGGTCACAGAGTGATGAATATTTCAGGACGGTCGTACATCAACGCTGAGCTCACGGACTCGGACATTATCACTCTGCAGTTTGGATTTTATAGATGTCTCGTTCATGATCGCGATGGTGGTTTGCTTTTTCTCCTCGTGCTCTTGTGTTGCTATTCCGTTGCTCGCTGCTGCCTCAGAAGGTGCGCTTGCCGTGAGCCTCACGAGAGTTAATGGAAATGGCTTTTACTCGTCTCACTCTCTCTCTGATGCCAGACTGCAACTTAGGCAGATTGTGCCGTATAGACACAAAGTGAATATCGACTATAGCGCGTTGTGAGAGATTCGAGTATTTCGCATATTATGAAAATCAGGGGTGTGCAACGTGATGCAAGTTTAATTGTCACAGAACCGGCTTGTCGTAGACATTGCGATTATAAAACCACGAAGTTCACCAACTTTCACGAATGTTCTAGTTAAAGTTTCCTCCCCGATCTTCGCTATCCATCTGGATGCGCAATCGAGCATAACGGTCGTTTCGAATAAACTATGTTGTTCAAACAATAACGCGTTAACATTACTTCAACGGTTTATAATTTTTTATATATTGTATTTTTTTTTTTTAAGCTTTTCCGTAAATATAACTTTTGATTAACACTCGTCAACGGGCAAACAGTAAAAGTTTCTCAACAAATCGCTATAATTGTGCAATGTTCTCAACAATTGTTCAACAGGATTATTAATCTTAATATTATAAGTTCTGTGCGAGAAAAGCCTCGCTAGAATTTATATCACCATCGTGTTAATCACCTCGTTATCATAACTAATTATGTTTGGTTTGTTTCCCCAAATTCACTAACACGTTTCGCGGAGTTTACCAGAGCTTCAAAGAGCAGCAACATGTTGAAAAAATTGGCTGGTCTTCAACGACGATCTTCATCATTATTTTTCTCTCTGTTCTTTTTACCAAGCTTTTGTAATTAATCCTTTTGGCACGTCCACTCAATTGCCAACCTGTTCTCGTATCACGAACGAGCTTTTCGCTTGGTGTACAATCATTCTGTTGATCTGCGTAGATTCTTGCGAAAGATTGCTTCAGACTATTACATATATCATCGTGATAAGGATATTAGCACACGCCAGTTGTCCCGTTTACCGGGACAAGAGGTCGAATCGTCGCTCATTCAACGACTTACGATCAACTATATATATATATAATTCTCCGTCTTCGTTGTTCTCCTTCTCTAACGCGGCGTGGATCACCTCGGAAATTGAACCTCTCATCACACGTCGAGAACCGATCATCGGATAACATTTTCTTCCGAGACTATCCTACCCATGGATGCTGACCTACCCTTGTTTTTTCCGTCGCTCTTAAGACACTATTTTTTCCTCTCTTCAACTCCACTTTTTTTTCACTCTTCGACCGTTGTTTTTTTCCCCCTCAACGACTCTCGATCAAGCCACTTGAACTTTTCGTAATCGAGTTAGTAAGTACGAACGAGTGTTTCCAGTCATCCGTGTCGAGCATTTAATCTCGGGGTCCCATTACTGTTGAAACGAGCTTTTTGACGGAGATTGATAGTCTCTATCATCTCGATAAAAAAAAAAGAACATTCAAGCTTCACGTCTACCAAGGGTCCGGTGGGATGATCCGTGTCTCGTTTGACTTCGAATATATAACATGCGCCCACCACCCAGATTTTCCGAACAAGATAACGTTCGACACGACCAGAACGTATGAAATGACTATCGACTCTAGAGGCACGAGCATTTCCGCACATAAGACTGGAACGAGAATACACGAACAGAGAGAGAGAGAGAGGGCAAGAGAGAGACACACACACGTAGTAGAGCACGTTGATATAGTGAAAGAGGGTGACGAAGTGGGTAGTAGTAGAGAAAGAGCGCACAGCAGATCCAGACGTGGCGCACCTTTGTCCAAGGTCGAGAAACACGCTAGATCAGTAGTGGTGTATAAAGTCTTTTATAGAGGTTGGAGTATTTCCAGAAATATCCGTGTCCGCACAAAATCGCCTAGCACATCTCAAAGTTAATGTCAAACCAGTTGTACACGTTGCTCGATCGTCCAGCATTCGAGAAACATCGATAGTTCGGATAGGATCCAACACTTTCATTCATGAAATTCAAGAAAGAGGCTCGCGCCAGGTATACCAGAACTCGAAGTCGACGACGAAAAGATAGGTGGGTAATGTCTTCATCGTAAGACTTTTTCATTCTCATTCCTTCCCTCCCCTGCGTTACGACAAATTGAACAATAGCCAAGTCGGTTTGCCACAGAGGAATGAACATCGAGACTCTTGGTCCACTTGAGGATTAAGAGATTTCGAGGAAAGCACCTTGCAGTCAGCATCTTGATGAGAAGGAAGTAGAAAAGCCCTCTTGCACAGTCTCCGTATATCTAGACAGTAAGAGCTTTTTTTCTGATTCCCCCTCTCATACTGATCTTCTCTGAAACTCCGCACGATACTATCTCCCGAGTTTTCGTCTGGCTCTCATCTCGATTTACTTCTCGTCTTCGAAGCGATATCTCTCCCGGAAAACCCCGCGACCTTCTAGGTTTTGTATTCGTGAGCTTTGCGGGTTCCTTGCCCAATGGCGTCCTTGAATTTACAATGAAAATAATAAACATGAAATGCACGACGATCACGAGAAACACTCGCGTCACAAACACACACACACACGCACATACAGAGACACAGAGAAAACGGATACAAGTTCCTTTAGCAGTTTGGTATTGTCGATAACGTGCACTTTGGTATTTATGTCGTTTTATCTTATGAAAAAAAAAACTCTCGTGGGGTCCTCATGGTTGGTCAAGAGCGCCCTCCTCACTGCAGTAGATCGTAACCGCGGTATTTTCACCGTTAGATACTGACAGACACACCACCAAGCCCGAACACCCCCGCATTCAACCCCTTCTCTTTTGGCGCACCTTTGCTTCCATAACCCCCCCCCCCCCCGTCCCTCCCTGCTCGTCGTCGTTTCTCTGTAGTATCACGTCAACCTCTCTCGTGTAAACCTCCTTTCAACCCCTCGCTCAGCCACCATCCTTACTATTCCCACTGCTGTCGCCTTCGAAGCTTTCGGCTCGGTTTCTCGTTCCCGTGGATCCACGCATTCACTCGTTCCACGTTCGCTCTCGCGCTCGTTTGCAAATTCATCCCACAGCCCCCTCCAGGCTTCTCGTTCCGATAGAGTTTCCGCACATACATGCACGTGGACGCGCAACGTTTCCAAGGCGACTGCGTCACCACCGTTATACTCCAACAAAGCTCGCCATCCACCGCTTCCCTTGGGAGCCTGCATCGCTGGTGATGTTAAATGGACCAACGATAATCTATTTTGCGATCAGCGATAGCTCCGGTACGTTACGGATGGTGTGACAATCGGTACGGTGATGTAGGAAAATTCGGAAAGAGAAATATGCAAAATGTGGTGAAGCTTCGACGATTCTGGGATTGTACGAATGTACAGAAAAGAATGGCGAAAAAATTATTTTATTTTTTTCGAAGAATTGTGACTTGAGATTTTCTGTGTCTGTTCGTATTTTTATTTGAAACATGCTGGAACACAGATGCCTAAGAATGCTGGATGTATGCGCTGGGTGAATGGACGTCTCGAAATATCGGCATCGATTCGGTTCAGAACATGGACACAAAGTTAGGCGAGTGGAGGGAGCAAAGCCGCGGTTGCGCGTTTCCTGGAATTGGGGAAATTGCGGAAAAATTCGAAAGAATTTTTAACGTACCACGTAGTAGCGACATCGAGACTTAATATTGCTGTTCATGGGATGACAAACATTAAAGTTTGACGATATTCGATTTCATTCCATTTTTACTTTCTCAACTATTGTCTTTATTATATTGCATAAATAATAAAATCTCTTTTGATATCTCCTGATCTACAGGTTATTTCACATCGCACTCGAATATTTTGTAACTTTATAATTTGTGAACGTTAGCTCAAAAACAGAAATGACAAAGGATTTCGTAAATTCTTTTTTAGACTGTCACCTTTTGCAAGGACTATTCACAGATTCAACGAAAAATTTCGTCTCCGAAAAATCGTTCCAGTTTATGCGGACTACCTAGCAGAGGCTATCGTAATTTCGGAAACACCACAAGCTCAGATCATTAAACGTTCACGCTAAATTTAACGCGATAAAACGTTAGGCGAAGAGCGAGCAGGTCTCGTTGTTCTCTTTCTTAACCCCTTGGATTAATGATTTCCGCTTGGCAAGATAAACCGCGAGCAACGAGTATAATCATCATCATTGTACTTCGAAAGCTCAACTTTTATGCGCATGAATTTTCACGCAAACGTCGTTCCTTAGTCACGAGCACTTCGTTGATTTGATTGTGAAAGAAATGACAAAAAGAAGGGATCACAAAATCATCGTGAAGAGAACCAAGCTTTTTTTCGTCCCAGCACCCTCGTTATAAAGGAAAGCAATTTTACTAATGGCAAGTGTGTAGAGAGGCGAGCTTGCAAAAAGATAATAATAATTTTGTCGCTTTTCCTCTCGCGAATTCGTGAGAACGGAATTATTTGAAAAAAAAAAAACAAAAATCCGTTGCTTTCATCATGTATTCGCCAAGTGATAAGAGAATAATCAAGCCACCGAGTCTACGTCTAAGCTCCGACGGTTAAAGATAACCCTCCGGAAAAGCTTGCGGTAACGATTAAGCGTTGAGCTAGGAAGTATCACCAAGCGCACTCTGTGAAGAAACTTTCGAACTATATAGCGAGTCTCGTCGAGTCGGAATTGCAGGCGGAAAAATTTCGTGGTTTCAGGAGAGAAAATCCGTAAGCTCGACTCGGTAATTTTGCGAAACGAGTTTTATCATCATCTTGCTTCATCGCTGTATGATATACGATCGGTAAGGTAGTTTTCCTGGAGCGGCGAGGAGGTTGAAGGAAAAAAAACTTGATTTATAAAACAACGATGAGCTTGCGTTAGCTGGTGGTCGATGAAACCTCGTGGACGACGTTGACCTACAAAAAGTCACGTTCTCGGTGATTCGTCACACTGATTCCTCCTAATGGGGGAGGAAAAAAATCTGCTGCTGCTGTTATCGCGTGGCTATCTATTTTACCACGCGATTAAATCGCAATGCGGATATTTTGGTTCGTAAGCCGTAAAAAATTGCACGAAGGACGATAAACTGGTAAACCAGAATTTGGGTGATGTAATTATTTGAGGAGAGATCTATTAGTGAAATTGGCCTTTGACTATCTAATTAATCACAACTGAACTCTTCGTGATGTTAATATATTATGATGATTATAGGCATGCTATTAGACGTACGTTTTATTAGAAAATAAATTTTACCGGACAGCCTTTGAAAGCTCTTAAAAATAAATTATATCTTCCGTATAGTTGAATGACAGTTCAACAGCGTGACTATGCAAAATATTGAGTAAGGGGAATCATGCCATGTCTTACAGTCATAATTTTTTATCACCATCTTTATTATTGCATTGTTGTTACATATTTTTATCGTACAAAAGTATCTGTCATCGAGGAATTTTTTTTTCCACTCCGATATAAATCATTTGTCAGAAGGGTCAATTATAGGAATTATTAGGTCTATTAGCGGGAAGGCTCGTTTTGTGCTGCATTAAAAGCTCTGGGTCGCCCACTGAAAGCTTTTGATCCTACAGAAAAAGGTCAAATGTTCAAGCAGCCCTCGAGAACGGAAGTTACAACAGTATGCTGAATACAATAGTGCAGAAGAAAGATTGAGTACACTGGTGGACTAAACATGCGAACAAAAAACTGTCGAAGCCTCCGGCCTGATTCTAATGAGAAATCCAAACCACTGGAAGGCTAGATAAGGTACATTAAAGAGGTCATTACGGCGAACGGCAAAGACATAATTTTTGGCAAGTTCTGAAAAATTTTAATCCGTACAAAATACCCTCAAAAAATATCAAAAGAATTAATATAATTAATTCTACCTTCGATAATCATATTGACGAATAAAAATATATATGAGTGAAGTAAGAATTTATACGATAGGAAGAAGAATGTACTATTAAATGAGAAAGCATCGCACACATAAGATAAAAGTCTCGAAATATATAAGTTGCTCTTTGGTAAATATACAAACTGTTGGAATATTATTTTTTTATGATTTGGGGGTCCAAGTTGTCGGGTATACATATTTATTAAATTCAATATACTTCTTCACATATTGCTTTTTGCAACTCGGCAAATCATTCGATATTCAACAAACAGACACATGTATTTCTTATTGAAGGCAAATATATTCTGTGCGAAGCAACTGAATTATTTTCTTCCTGCATCATTTCTTCATTGACTTTTGTTTACAGAAAATACTGTTGTAGAATCTTAGCAAAAGCATCTCTAAGGACTTGACAAAAAGAGGAGTTGACAAAAGCCCCAAACTCAATTCCACTCAGGAATACAAAATTCGATCCCGAGAAAGGACACTTGGGGACGAGTCGCTTTAGTGTCAAAGGTCTGTGTTTTAGGCTCGTGTACACGCTAAGTGAAAAAATTTGAATAACATATGCTTGATGCTAGACGCTATCGTCTGCTGCTTATTAGAGTGCTTTTAGGAATATTATGTCTGACACAAAGAACCTCAGTGGAAAAAGTGATGAAATCCAGAACGTGCCGGAAGTTTCACGATAAAAGTATAACAATAGAATGGATAAAAGGAAGTTCGTTAAAGCTTATCAAATGTCATTATCAGACAAAATAGATCATTTACCTTTGTTGAACAAACATTCTCCTATCGAAAATCCACATCATTAATAAGTTAATCCTTCAGGTCTCACATACCCCTGCGCGCCCTATAAATCGAGTAAATTTGAAAAATCATTATAAAGGTTATGTGGTGAAAAAAGAATTAAGTTGATGATTTCACAATTTTTATTGACTTTTCAACTATAAGAAAACAAATTTTTTAATTGAAAGTTTATCAAATGTCAGACAAAATAGACAAAATAGATCATTTACCTTTGTTGAACAAACATTCTCCTATCGAAAATCCACATCATTAATAAGATAATCCTTAAGGTCTTACATACCCCTGCGCGCCCTGAAAATCGAGTAAATTTGAAAAATCATTATAAAGGTTATATGTTGAAAAAAAAATTAAGTTGATGATTTCACAATTTTTATTGACTTTTCAACTATAAGAAAACAAATTTTTTAATTGAAAAAAAAAATTAACATCAGTTTTTATGGGTATAAATGGACTACTGATGAAAAGAAACGTCAGCACGATAACTCAGCCATTTTTAAATATTTTTCAACTTCTTTTTTTTTATCTTGATAATTATTTTCTCTATAGTCTGACGAGAGGATTTTTTAACTTTTAGGTTGGACAATTTTTTTTAAATTATTGAACACTAATTTTTTTTTTAACTTGCATACTGAAGTTTGAAATATCGTTATTGCTTTTTTTTTTTTAAATTCCCTCCGTCCGACCATTACTACATTATTTTACTAGAGTCTTTTTTATTTTTGCAGATTGGATCATTTTTGGTGAAGTTATAATGTCGACAAGGACATGGTTTTTATCAGTAGTCCATTTATACCCGTAAAAAATAATGTTAATATTTGTTAAAAAAAATTTTTAATTTTTTTTTCTTATAGTTGAAAAGTTAATAAAAAATGTGAAATCAACAATTCAATTTTTTCTTCATCATATAACTTTTGTAATAATTTTTCAAATTCTCTCGGTTTTCCGCGCGCGCAGGGGTATGTGAGCCCTTAAATTGATGTATTCATTAGTTTCAAGAGAATATGCTTTCATATTGTTAATGAGGCAATTTGCGGAATTCATTTTCATTGTACAATTCGCGTAAAGAGTTATTGATCTAGTGTTTTAAATACGATATCCAAGTAGTCGAAACTATTACTTTTTGGTACAGTAAAGACCCGATTATACTAGACCCCGTTGATCGAAATTTCAATGTAAATCAAACGAGGAACACGGATAATCGAAGTATTACTGTAGTTAAAAAAACCATTAACGTGAAAATTCGATTTCCCTTACTGACAATGCCGTATACAGAGAATTCTGCACGTCTTGTAATAACGTTTAACGATAAAAATAGCAAGTTTTATGCTCAAACAAATGTTTAAATATGATACAAATGTTTCATTGTATTTGCGAATAAATTTTCATTAATCAAATAATATTTTTCGAGTATTTTTTGTCATTTATAAAAACCGGTATGGATGTTTTTTTCAGCACCAAAATAGCGTATAACCGTGAACGAAGTCGTTTTCATTTATACTCCTACGCTTTTTCACGGACCGTTGGGTGCTCTTTTATTGTACGAAGCTTAGTATCGATGCGGGGGTAGGAGTCGCTGAATCTAACCGGAATTTGGAACATTGTCCGCTCGGAAATTGGGAAATAACTTCTAAATAACTTAGCAAGGGTCGACATAAGTTTGACGAAATGGTTCTTGATTGCGTCGTAGAAATGCTCGTGCGTAGGAAGGATGGTATTTCACGACGAGAACACAAGAATTAAAGATATTAATACAATAGGTGAAAACACGAATTTTTCACAAAATATCACCTAACGATCAAGGGGCGAAATGGGGTTAGGACAGCGTTTTCTCAATGATTTTCATGAATTTTTTTATAGTATAAAAAATGAATATAATTTATTAAAACTTTGAGAATATTTTATACATATAATTAAGGATATACTATAAAATTTGTATACATATATTTAAGTATATATAATATAAAATATTAGCGACCCCATATTGCAGGTCACAATCAGACTCAGTATTTTGCGTACATTCTGGAAGCCGCAATTTTCAGCTGAAATCAAACGGGGTTGGAATTTACTTTTATTATATGCCTCTCTTCTATATGAACCTAAATGCTATCAAAAAAATAGAAAATTGAATTTTTTACAGGGGTCAAAACAAAAAAGCATGATTTTTTGCCATTTTTTACAACTTTATTTGCAAAAAAAAATTATTTTCAATAATGATAATACTCCGATTTTAGGTTCATATAGAGCGCAATACTATGAAGAAAGTAACTGCCAATTTTCAAAACAATTGGTTAAAAACTTTTCAAACTAGCGTGTAAGCAAGTTAAAAAAAAGTCGTTTTCAGAAAAACGCGTTTGGAAAAATAGTACCAAGAAACACAAGCAATATGGGGTCGCTAATATTTTATAGTGTATACTTAAATGTATGTATAAAAATTTTATAGTATATATTTAAATATATGTATAAAATATTCTCAAAGTTTCAATAAATTATATTCATTTTTTATACTCTATATAAATTCATGAAAATTATTGAGAAAACGCTGTCCTAACCCTATTTCCCCCCTTAATAGCTTATAACAGTAGAACGAGTCGGAATTTTCATTTAAAATTTTGGGAACATATTTTTCAATAGTTTTACTAACAATTTATGAAATTAAAAAAAAAATCGATTTTTGAATCGTTTAACCCTATTTCCCCCCTTAACAATTACTTTATTCGTATAGAATTTGACATTGAGGCATTAAATGTTTGCGCATAGGTCGACCGTATTTTGTTCTCAATCCTAATCCTCTATTAGACGACATATATATGAACATTGCCCTCCAACTTTGGGATTAATTGACGAGAACCATGCTAAAGCTTCCCGCGTGGTCTCGATAACCACGAACCGGAGATTTTTCGCGACCCCGTTTATTCCCAACGGAACTTGCGTAGATATTCATCGAATTAACTTCATGCGGAATCCCGAGGTCACGTACGACTTGCCTAGGAATAACTTTTTTTTTCAGGAAGGTTGTGGCGAGTTGTAAAACTTTTTTATTCATACTCGAAATTTTATTCATATTCGAAAAAAAAGAGAGAAAGTTTCTCCCATGAATAGACTGCAGGATTGACCGAAAAATGTACCTTATGTATGACGAGAAGAAGCGTTCCGAATAAGTATACATGAAAGTAACGAAAAAGTAGTAAAAAATATTTTCAAATCTAAACAAACTTATTTAACGTAATTTTATCGGCTATCCAACGACAGTAGCAATTTGAAAAATTTCTGTTTCGTTTGCCTTCTTATATAGGAAACTTTGTGATGAAGAAAACAATTTTTCTATGATAATGTATTCAAAATTTATCAACACATCAAAAAATGACATTTAGAAACAAATGTCCGTACGTGCGTGCGTGTGTGTGTGTGTGTGTGTGTGTGTGTGTGTGCGTGCGAGCGTGCGTGCGTGCGTGCGTGCGTGCGAGCGTGCGTGCGTGCGTGCGTGCGTGCGTGCGTGCGTGCGTGCGTGCGTGCGTGCGTGCGTGCGTGCGTGCGTGCGTGCGTGCGTGCGTGCGTGCGTGCGTGCGTGCGTGCGTGCGTGCGTGCGCGCGTGCGTGTGTGTGTGCGTGCGTGTGTGTGTGTGTGTGTGTGTGTGTGTGTGTGTGTGCGTGTGTGTGTGTGTGTGCTTTCAAAATTCAAGTGGCCGTGCCTGGAGAATAGTAATCGCGCTCAAATTTGCCATCTATTTAGATGGCAAATTTGAGCCCGATTACTATTCCAACAATTGGAGCAAATGAAGACATTTGTCTTCATTTGCTCCAATTGTTATTGAAATCACCAGAGGTTTTTCACTTGTACGGAATTTCGTTATATCGCTATAACGTTCGTAAATCTTTAGCTGGTGAGCCAAAACTTTTTAGACGAGCAGTCTAGGGGGTCAGGATGATTGATATTGATTTTACCGAAAATCGATTAATTTAAGAATAAAAAATTTGAAGTTAAGAATTCAAATTAAACAATCATATTTTTTTCGAAAAATGTCCGCTAATGATTACCTCGAGTAAATTTTGAGCGATCCATTTATCATCTTTCTTCACAAATAAATTGATGCTAATTGTTTTGTACTAAATTTTGTGAAAATCGACAGAACGCTTGAGATTTTATAAAATTTTGAATCGAGAAACACATTATTCAACACATTAACGATGGCAGAAAAAAAAACCGTGCACATTGACACTTGCACGTGGCTCTTTTTCCGTTCTCGAAGATTCACATAGCTTTGTCTATGACGAAGCCAAAATGAAACAAGTGACTTGCTCATAGAGAAAGATTTGTAAATCTTAAAAAACGTGAAAAAAGCGATGTTTCAATTAGCACCTTATTTTAAAGTGCTTGATGAACAATTTGGAAGAAAATTCATGTTCTACAAAGGATGAAGGATCCGGTTATCACGAGGTTTATGTAACATAATGCGTATTTCATGTATATACTTGGTGAGATTAAGAAGAATCTTTGGACTTGAAATAATGTGAATGACTTCACTGCTAGTCATTCCGCTAAAATGCTCGGATGAATGGAGGAAATAATTACTTACCGTCGAATCCAATATGGAAAATAATTGCACCAGTAGATAATAGACATTTGTAAGCGAATAAAATGAACATATGATTAATATGTTTGTCTTTCTACATTGATATTCGAATTGCAAATTGAAATTCATCGAACTAAGAGTTACTCAAAATCGGGTTCTCCCTAGTCTGTAAATCCCACAGCTTTATCACGTATAATTTGAAAAAGCGCAACCGTTAAAACCCGTTATCTATTGTCCCGATTCAATAATGTGAGATATTCACGAATGGGAACGCCATATCATCCCGGACGGTTTGTTTGACTATTCAAACGGCAAAACCGGCTCATTGAAATTTCCAAGCCGCTAAGAATTCCAATCCTGCGGAAATCGTGAAAATTCTCACATATGGCTGCACATACAACGTGTCATCGTCGTGCGCTGCGTTTGACGACCACATATACTGCAATGGTTATAGGCACCGTTAATGGTCCATTAAGGGTGAAAATAGGGTTAGACGGTTCAAAAATCGATTTTTTTTTTATTTCATAAATTGTTAGTAAAACTATTGAAAAATATGTTCCCAAAATTTTAAATGAAAATTCCGACTCGTTCCTATTTTCAGGCCATTAAGGGGGGAAATAGGGTTAAAACAGCGTTTTCTCAATGATTTTCATGAATTTTTTTATAGTATACAAAATTAATATAATTTATTGCAACTTTGAGAATATTTTATACATATATTTAAGTATATAGAATAAAATTTTCAAAGAATTTCCTTGAAAAACACGGAAGATATTAGCGACCCCATATTGCTTGTTTTTCTTGGTACTATTTTTTCAAACGCGCTTTTCTGAAAACGACTTTTTTTGAACTTGCGTAGACGCTAGTTTGAAAAGTTTTCAACCAATCGTTTTGAAAATTGGCAGTTACTTTCTCCATAGTATTGCGCTCTATATGAACCTAAAATCGGAATATTATCATTATTTAAAATAATTTTTTTTTTGCAAATAAAGTTGTGAAAAATGGCAAAAAATCATGCTTTTTTGTTTTGACCCCTGTACAAAATTCAATTTTCTATTTTTTCGATAGCATTTAGGTTCATATAGAAGAGAGACATATAATAAAAGTAAATTTCAACCTCGTTTTATTTCAGATGAAAATTGCGGCTTCCAGAATGTACGCAAAATGCTGAGTCTGATTCTGACCTGCAATATGGGGTCGCTAATATCGTCGGTGTTTTACAAGGAAATTCTTCAAAAATTTTATAGTATATACTTAAATATATGTATGAAATATTCTCAAAGTTTCAATACATTATGTTCATTTTTTATACTATAAAAAAGTTCCTGAAAATCATTGAGAAAACGTTGTCCTAACCCTATTTCCCCCCTTAAACCGGTTTTAAACGCCATCGCGGCGGTTACACCTTCATATCAAAATTTTGTCAAAAATTATTTCTAACTTATTTCTTCGGTGACTTGAAATTTTCGAAATAGAAATATTTCAATGATTGAACATTTGATATTAAAGCCCTAACTGTATATAGTTCAAGCCATTATAATTATAACTTTTTCATTCAAAAATGTATCAATTTTACATTTATTTCTTGATAATTTTGAAGTGGGCCGTATTTAACCGACGGGCCGTTTTACCCTGGTATCCTCTATGCATATCTTGTTAAAAAAAAGCCATGACCTCGGTAACAATGACAATTACCGAAAATTTCAATCTCCCACGGATAATGGGAAAGCGATTGGGAGCAAACGATCCATTTACCCAAGTGATTCACGGAAAATTTAATTTACGATGAGCGTCTCATCAGGCAAAGGCTTTTTTGATTGCTTCTTCGTCACTCCAGTCGACGACGATCACCATTATTGGACTTTATGTCCATTGATGAGAATTTCATCGATTGAAATATTCTCGGAAAGAATACATAAATTCAATTTTTATGGAGATATTATTATCATCCATTAATCATTGGTGGATGAAAAAACCGAACACTATATCCTTGATTTCTCTAGTACTGAGAGAACAAATGGTATACGGGGCATTCTACGCCAGCTCTGAACCTCTCTATTGCATATTTATCGTTATCGATTTATCGATTTTATTAAAATTCACACAGTAATTTTCTTCTTATAGAACAACACTTTTTACACTATTTTGGTTATGTCCGTGGGTTTAACTTGGCATCACTGAATCAAAATATACATTTTTTTCAATAAATATTGCAATTTTTCGTTCATTATTTATTTGGTATTGAAAAAATATTTTTATGTCACATGAAGAGAGCCTGTATTTAAGAAAAATCGAGTCTTCGAGTATATGAGATTCATGAAATCTTTCACTATAATTTTTATGACACAAAAATATTACTTTATAAGTCAAAATATAGTTTTTTTTTATTCAGGCTCCCTCATTGTCACATAGAATATGGAAATATCTTTTAAAATATAAAACAAATAAGTGAAGAGAAATTACAACGTTTATTGAAAACAAATTGCATCTAAATTTGGTTCTGCTATCATAGAATGAACGAGCGCAAACAAATTGGTGTGATGAAAAATTTCGTTTTATATTAAGGAATTTATGGTGTAAATTTGAACAAAATCGAGAACGTTCCCCATAGTCAATTTTGATTATTACGACTAAATCAATATTGGAAAAAATCTGAAAATTCGTGCGGTTCTTTTTTTGCCTTACACGATAAAATACTTAAAGGGGAAAAGATAAAGAATCGTGCGATTTGCAGTCAGGTCGAGTTGACATAGAATGTCCCACATTTATCTGTACGGCACATAAATATTGATCATTCCAATTACTCGCGGATGAAGTTTCGGTCGGAACGGAATTAATTGCAGGACAAGAAGAACGTTTAAATTTCTCGCCAAATGGAAAAATACTGTGATACATGTTCATGGAAAATGTTCTGCAATGGTCGAAGCTCATATTTTTATCACATCGTACTCTATGAATTAAATAATCATCCAAGCACAAAGGGCTTGGGAAAAGCTGGGGAAATTGCATAGTAAGATGTGTGTTTTTTCTCTCTCTCTCTCTCTCTCTCTCTCTCTCTCTCTCTCTCTCTCTCTCTCTCTCTCTCTCTCTCTCTCTTTCTCTCTTTCTCTTTGTTTCTCTATCTCGGTTATATATATTGTAGTTGAGGGACGAGACGAATAGCAAAAATAGAAACTTCGGTCGATATTAATCGTGTCAAGTGTGAACCCTCGGGGCTTTCGGGGATGGGTAGAGCCCGTGGACTCTTGCGCGCTCTTTCACACGTCATAGTCGCGAAATAGAAGACAATGCCCGAGCACGTAGATG
The DNA here is from genome assembly GCA_958009045.1 of Oxytorus armatus. Taxonomy (NCBI): domain Eukaryota; kingdom Metazoa; phylum Arthropoda; class Insecta; order Hymenoptera; family Ichneumonidae; genus Oxytorus; species Oxytorus armatus. The sequence goes on along the minus strand of OY253746.1, from coordinate 14,203,902 downwards.
AGAAAAGTCTGATTTGACCCCATGACCTCATGTACATACGAGACATTCCACGCCAGTTTGATCGACGTTTCACGCACGAACGGATTTGATCCATTTTCTTTTCTTCCGTCATTCGTACAACGCTGACTTCAGCATCTAAATATTTCAATTTTCCTTTTCGAGAGGAAAATTGGAAAAGAAAATGAAGAATACAACCACTCAGACCGGGCTGTAGCTCAAAACTTTTCTAAATATCATCCAGTATTCTTGAAAATCTTTGCAGATTTTTAAAGACGCGCGAATTCTTTGGTTTACTTAAAATATAATTTAAAACTTCCTTATTAATTAACCATTAGCGTATAGAATTTAAAAACACATGTATTATAGCATTGAGAGAATTCCATACAGAATTATATAACTGATTACATAAAATTATAAGTTAAATGTGTTAGGGTGTGATCAGATGATGATCTGGTTCAGGGTGAAACGCATTGACTAATGAAAAGTTGACGACACTTTTTCGATATAATGGAAATTTTCATTTATTACATTTACACAGTATAACTGAAATTATGGTGCAAAGCGGAAAATAAAAAATAACAAAGTTGGATGGAAGCGTAAAATTTGTATCTCATTTTTCTCGTGGTTGATCACCGTGAATTTTGAATCCTGAGTTTGTGTTTTATGCTCTCGTAAGCATACAACGAATGTGCTTATGTGCATGAAACTATGTAACATAAGCCGAGCAGAGCAGAGCAGGAAGCTGAAAAAAAAACTAAAGAAGGCAGGATTCGTCGTAGACAGGAGCAAAATGGTGCTTTAGACATCTTTGATGATAGCAACATCCTTTATGGACCTGGCATTGACGATTCAGTGTGAGGTAAGCCGATAAAGTTCGCTTATGAACGTTTTATACCAGATTTTTTAGTGTTCAAAACTTTAAAACGTTTTCCTCACAACTCACGTTTTCAAAGTCGGTGTCCCTCATAACTTGAAAACTACAGCACCGATCCCTTTGAAATTTTGAACACTAATTCTGTACATAATTTACGAGGTAACGCTGAAGAGTTTTTTTCAAATTTGTTAATAATTTTTATTTTGAAATAACAAATTAACCGATTTTTTTCGTAAAAATTGCGTTTTTCCCTCCGAAATGTTCCAAAAAATTGAAAAATTGAAATTTCGAAAAACCCTCCCAGCATTACCTGGGGGAAACTATTATCTAACAAATGAACTTTCATTTTTTCATTTCAGATGATCCAGCACCAAATTATGAGGGACACCGCAATTCTACTTTTTTCTGAGACACGTCCGAATAATTGCTGCCATTGCCGTATTTTTTAATATTTCTTCGTGAAAATTTTATACAATATTCTTCGAATGTCATATTTTACTGTACCATTAGTTTTAATAAAGAGATTTTAACTGCGTCGTCACAAAAAAATCACAAAAACATGCCTTTTTTTGTACGAATTAACCTTACCCTCCCGTTAAAGGTACCCGTGAGAATGAAGAAAAATGATGTAATATTCCGAGAAGGCGAGAAAGCGTCCTGTAAAGTCTAAGGAAGACGTAAAAATCTCTTTCTATTCCCTCCAAATTCTCAACTCCATTTTCACTTGGTGGTATCGCATGTCCACGAATACTTCCGCAGTAATGGTCCATCTGAACTTCATATCCGGCATTGTTAGGCAAGCAGGGGTATCTACCCTCATTTTTTGTAACCGTTTCTGCCACTTAGTATGACAAAGGGTTTATGGCATTTTTATACGAATATTCGACGGGTAAAATATTGCTGAACCCAACCGAATGGAATTCGGGGGTTTTTCATAAATTTCTTCGATAGCTCTCTTCTACTGCCGCCAGGAAATATATTTTATGGTAATCTTGGTAGATAGGGATGAGAATTTTTTTTTATTACGTTTATAATCCAATATTTCATAATTCTTGCTATAGTTTTTAACTATCGATTGTTTTGACGTTTTCTTTACCTCGCAAAAAAAGTCGCCGAGAAAAATAGCCTTTAGCTTAAACTTTTTGTATATAGTTCAAGAATGTTTGTCTTCGTTACAAAAATGCTACATAATTATAGTAACACTTTATATTTTACTAGTTGTGCCCCGGGGTTTCACCCGCATTAAGTTTGGATTATATATCTGTTTCATGTGGATTATGAGTACATAACCAAGTGCATCTCATATAAATACCATCCGGAAATTATGTGGAAAAATAAAAGGACTAATCATTAAAAAATAAACCGACGCAACCGTCACTTCTTGGGGTCGTAGCATGAAGTTATATAACCTTCCTGAACAAACGGACTATCTATTGGAAAAAGAATTTTTCAAATCGGCTTAGTATTTCCTGAGATTAGCGCGATCGTACAAACATACAAACTCTCCGGCTTTATAATAGTAGTAATATGATAATAATTATTACAGACAATTCAAATAGAATATCAATCTTAGTGAATCGTGGCGATCGTCGATCAAAGACAACTTTATCGAACGAGCATCAGAATGAGTTGTTATAATTTTATAAATTATTGAATGATTGTGGAACGAAAAACTCTTTTTTAAATCAACAGTCGAACGTATACAAGCAAATTCATTTTTTCGTCTTGCAATGCAATTTGACGTTAAAAAACTAAAAAAATTATTAAAAATAGTGCTGCTAATTTTAATCCAGTTTAAGGTACAAAAAAATGGATTTTCAACAACAGCGAACCATCTGCCATCGTATTGAGGAAAAGCACCAAAATTCCGCAGAAAAAAAAAAATAATCCGTAATTTTCAAACTGTCGGCGATAATGGAGGAATGAATCGATCGATTTATTTTTCCTTACAATTGCCCGTTTTCTTCTTCTTTTATTATTAATAATAATGAAATATACGTTCCGGATAAGCATCCAATTTAGGCTCACAGCCGTAATCAATTTCTTTTCGTAAAAAATTGCTATTTTCGATCGAGAGACGCGTCGACGTCTTGACGCCAAATTATAAAAATAAATACTTTTAAGACGCGTAATCTTTATAAACTATATTGACACAATGTTCATCATAATATTCAAACTTCTAATCGACATCACGCGGTACCGCGCCGAGTAATAAACGAAAATATCTCACAACACTTGTGATATAATGTTATTTTTATCTTTCGAATGCTATACTTTACGCGTGAGAGATGATGAAGTGCGTCTTCTGTGTGTCGAGACATTAGACAGACAGATAGCTAAATGACAGTGATTTAGATTGTACACGAAGAACTTCGTGTAAATATACTCAACGCGTATTTCAGATAGTGACATTTTGAGAAGCTGGAGATACCGAAAAAAAAGTAAATTATTTAGAGAACTATTGTTAATCGAGTAGGGAATGTCGATCGTACTGAGGGGTCGTCTCAAGACAAGTGAGCCGCTCTCTCTCTCTCGTTCAATTGTACATGACGTCGTGGCCTAACCGTTTCCAGAAATTGGGACGAAGTTGCGTGATCGAATACATTTGCGTCATTGGTCAATTTTGTTTCTGGAACGCCCTAACACACAGAAATACACACACACAAATACATAAATAAACGGAACCTCGCATAACGGTACCGAAGGAGAAAGAGATATGTAATGATATACATACAAAATATAGTATGATTATTTTCAGGATACGTAAATTTCCTACAATTATATAATTTCCTTTGCTCTGAAATTTCTATATTTTTTTTGTTACATATCTCCTATCTATTACCGGAGGTATGAGTACCTTTGAAAAAAATCTTCATTCGCTCCCAACTGTTCCAACTGGAAATGAAAGACAATATAAATTACCAGCATTGCGTCCGATTAAAAAATGCAAAATCTTAAACTCTGGGGTTATTAAATCGCTATCGAACTCGCCAAACTTGTACAAAATATTCGACGTGTCCCTGTCAGCTTTAACGTCAATCCAAAGTCTGACACGTACACTTCATTATTGAGCGTAAAATCATTTTGAACTCGAATAAAATTATTTCACTGCAAAAAACGATCATTTCCGTTTGAAGCGTAAGATTTACTCCTTGATTATAGTTTATCGGAAAACAAAATCGCTAACACGTAAAGCATGGTTTTTTCTTCTATTCTTTAATTTAGTTTTTGTTGCATAATTCGTTGTGTAACATTGATATAAAAATGAATCTTTTAGGGGTTTCTGGTTCGAATAGTCGGACATGTAAATTTTATTGTTCAGCATAAAAAAACATTTTGCAATTGTGATTTCGTGTCAATGAGAGCACTGATTCAGTGTGAAACCATGTAACTAATATTACTGGCAAACTCGGTGAGGGGGGAATTTCTCCCCTGAAATCCTATTAGTCAGATTTGAGAGGATAAATCCTGTTGAGCGCACTTCAAAAAAAAATACGTGTATCTTATTTTATCAAGGACACCAAAATATCCAAATCGAAATCGAAAGGGGACACTTCGAAATGTTTCCTCATAAATATTAGCACGTTTACTAGAAAATATTGACAAGTTTGTGATATATCATCGCCTCAGATAGTGTATCTGCTATTTTATAATGTGTATTAATAAATTTTTCCGATAATATTGACAACAAAGTAAATAATATGGTAACATTCATTTACATCACAGTTAAAAAAAAGCGTATGGCAACGCGCGAAGGAACGAGTCAGTATTCTCGCCGAATTTTTATTAAATAGTTGCCGATGATACAGGTAGGATTATAAAGTGTGGATAGTGTTATCGTCGCAGTGTCTATAAATTGCCCGACGGTAGTCAAGTGTTCGTAGTTACACACGCCATAACGTTTTCACACGCTCGCTAACGCTGCCACGTAACGAAAGTGAAACTTTTCGCTGAACGCTCGGATAGGCATATTTTTCCTTTATTCCACAAATCACATAGAATTCGGCTCAAAACGAAATCGATAAAAATTCTTCATACAGGTAAATAGATCCGTTTTTCAATCATTACGTTCGATTATCTAAATAGTGTGCTTGTTTGTTCTGAAATGTTCTTCAACGCAGATACAATTCTTGGCAAAAGCTTCGATCTGTCATGAAATGCTGGCCAATGTTTATCGCGATATGCGTTCTTGTGAGCATCAAAACGATGGCTGGCTATATGGGTGAGTCGTGGTGAATAATTTTGTTCGTCTTCACGAAACTTGAATAGATTTCAATGCAAATCAGCTGTACTTAAACTTAAGTAAAATTCATAAATATAATTTGACCGTATGAATTTCACAGCTGCCCACGCCGCGGTAGCGTCCGAGCCAGCTCAAACTAGTATGTGTAATGTATATATTTCTTTCAGCCTGACATAACATATTTGATTATTGTTAAATGACAGTATATTTTACGTGACACATGTATTTATTTATTTTTATTGAATCACAGAAACCCGTTGGAACGTTGTCCGAACGTGGTCCATAATTTCCGTTTCATTATTAAACAATTGAAAAACAAACTGCGCTTCCCCGATTTAGGTATTTCTAAAACTTCTAGGATGCTCGCACATAAATCCGAATTTTTACGCGATCGGAGCTTTCACAGATCGAAACGTTCATCCCGCCCCGATGTATGCTCAACGCCGGAATGTCTTAGTTCCGGTAAGTGAAAGAATATTTGAGCCTTGTGGTCCACTCGTTTGGCAACCTTAAAACGCATATGTTTTTCAGCATTGAGGATTCGAAGGAACATGAATCCGAGCGGCGATCCTTGCGGCAACTTTTATGATTTTGCTTGCGGTGGTTTTGTCAATTCGACGACCATACCCGACGACGATTATATCGTAAATACGGCCACTATCATCGAAAAAACGCTGCAAGAACAATTCAGAACGATCATACTGGAGGATATTAAGCCAAACGCACCCAAGCCCTTCACCCTCGTCAAGAGTCTGTACAACAATTGTATGAATACGCGTAAGTCATACGGTCTTTTAAGGATGTATGCTTGGTACTGGTGAGCCATCACACAATTAAACGTTCAAGTCACGAATATTCTGTTCAAAAGGCTATAATGAATCAAGTGTCTAACGAGGCTAGAACAATTTTAGTGTCCTAGGAATTAAAAAAATATAGTATACAAATTTGATTGTTACATTTTGCTCATAGAGGAAATTTGTCTTCGTGAAAAACCTGGTTTCCAGTTTTTAATGCCAATGTATTGAAAATGTGTCAGGGCCCACGTGGTCAACAATTATTTTTGAAATTGTTAAAAAAAGGAAAATACATCCCTTCATGCGGGAATTTCAGATCTCATAGTAGTGAATGACCTAACTAACATACGTCCTCAACTAAATGGAGCCGCCTATAGCTCGAAATTCAAAATCTCCAAGATAGCGTTAATCTGTGGTTTATGGAGAAAATATCCTAGCACTGATCTTGAAAAAACGTTATATCATGAACTATGTGATAAATTTACACAGAGGCGATCGAACTCCAAGGTCTCGAACCATACCGAAAGTTTTTGAAGGAACATGGTGGATGGCCAGTACTCGAGGATGGTCCTTGGAATGACAATAATACATTCCAGACTGTAATAGTTATTGATTACTTCAGCGAATTCGATGTTGTCGCCGATCTGAAAAACAAGACAAAACACGTAATTGCAGTACGTATATATTAATGGTGAGACTGTTCCTTTGATTCTTGGAATGATGATTGCAAAATAAATACAACATTTTATGTTCTAGCTTAATGAGGGAACACAGGGACTCGATCGCGAATATCTTTCCAAGGGATTTGAGAACGATAGAGTTCAGGATTATTACAGATACATGGTGGATGTCGCTGTGATTCTGGGTGCTGACAGAAGTCGAGCGGAGACCGAGCTCAAGGAATCTTTACTTTTCGAAATTGAAATGGCCAATGTAAGTACGATAATTGAAATCTGTATAACATATCATTCATAATCTTCCGATAATAATATAATTATTATAGATACAAAGGTAAATAGTATATATATACATATACAATAACTCTCTATATTATATAAATTTATCGCCGCCGCCGTCGCTGCCGCCGTGCACAAGAGTTGACGAGGATGAACGGGCCGGCGGGGGGTGGGGCGGGGGTCGCTCAATGGAATAACCCCTCGGCGGGGGAGGGCGGAGCAGCGCGACCAGCCCTATATATAAATATATAAAATATTTATATTTTATATAGATATTTCGCCGCCGCCACCGCCACCGCCACCGCCGCCGCCGTGTACAAGAGTTGAGGAGAGCGAGCGGCATCGAGTAGGCTGGGTGAGAGTATAGAGCGGCGGGGCGGGGGGGGGGGGGGGGGTGAAGCCCCCTAATAAATATATATAAATACTAGGGGAGCTTCGCCCCCCGGCGCGCTACGCGCCGACCCCTCCCCGGCAAGCCGCTCCGCGCCGATCTTCGACAACTCTTGTACACGCTGGCAGCGGCGGTGGCGGCGGCGATATATTTATATAATATAGAGAGATAAATAAATATAAACGGATATAAATAAAGTAAAAGAATTATAAAGTACATGAGCTGGTTTCGAGGCTCTTTAGAGTGACCCATCACCGCCAAATTTTGTTCCGAATTGTGCTTCCTCATGGAGATAGCTTTGTGATGCTACAAAAAAATATCGTAGAGGTTTCCATGTCAATATATTCAAAAAGTGTCGAAACATGAAAAGATCACATTAAAAAGAAAAATTTCGGACACTTTTATATACGTAGAAATAATCATTGACATTTCGATAATCAAATATAATTATTCTCGTTCAATATTGTGTTCAGAACACATTGCCGGCCGAGGAATCACGGGACCCAAATCAATTCTACAATCCAATGACAGTGAAGCAATTGATGAACAACTATTCGACATTGCCATGGAAGGAATATTTCATTTGGCGATTGTCACCGATCGATAAAGTCAATGATGATGACATCGTGATAGTAGCCCGGCCACAGTACATGGCCAACATGGAAGAACTTATATCCAAAACACCAAAAAGGGTTCAAGCTAATTACGCAATGTGGCAGTGGACAAGTTTCTTTGCCCAATTTCTGACCGTAAATATTCGCAAGATACGTCAAGCTTACAACACCGCTGTCACAGGCCAATCCGAGGCGAAAGTCAGAGAGGAAGAATGTGTTCGTGTAGTTAAGGAGTGGCTCGAGTTAAGCTTGAGTACTATGTACCTACGAAAACATTTAAACTCAAATATAAAAAGTGAAGCCACCACAATAGTCACGAATGTCAAGGAACAATTTGACGAAATATTGGAACAGGTCTCGACAATTTTTATTCTTTCGATGTACTAAGAAAAACGATACGTCAATAATTACCACCGGTTGTATGAATCGTTGTAATCACTATTTTTCTGATATTAATAGGCAGAATGGTTGGATGACAAAACAAAACGGACTGCTCGAGATAAGCTCGCGAAAATGTCTAGTATCATTGCATCTCGTGATCGACGCACACTCGATAACGAACTCGAAGACTATTATCGAAATGTCGAATTGTCCGAAGGATTGTATTTTCATAGTATATTCAATATAACTGAATTCCTTAAACATAATTTGGCCGGTAAATGGCGACAGCCCGTGAAGAAGATCGATTGGACTGTTTATGGAAATTGGTTGGAAGCCAACGCGCAATACATTTTGAGCGACAACATTTTTCGTAAGTTTTGTAACGCAGTTTCTTAAACCAGTTGTCGCCTGGAATGAATTTCTTAAGATCGTTGCTGAACTTTATAAATGTCTTGTATCGCAAATTTCAGTGATACTGACCACTCCAAATATTAGATAATTGCTACAGTAATTGACGCTATTTACACGTATTGCCTGTACCGAATACATACCAATCTTAGCATTTTTCTTCGTGGTGTTCAAACGATTTTTAAGATTTTGATGCAACACCACAGAGAAAAACCTTTCTGGATGACACGGGTTTTTCCGTGCTAACTCATTAAACGATTGGCCGTTACATATATCCGTACATTTAAAAAATCCTTTTATCACCCGTCTCGAAGCATTTTCAAACTCATTTTTTCTGTTAAAAATGTAGTTCTTTACAGGCAAGCTGTTCTCATGCAATTTTATCAAATTTTGCTTAATTTTCGTTATAGAAGAAATTGTGTAAACTACTTCAATGAAATTTCTCTCATGCCCGAGGATTTTTGAAAATGTTTTCATAATATTCAAAACGAGCATCATTGGGAATGAAAAAAATCATGTGTCAAAAACGCATTAGAAAACTAACTTGAAAAAAAATCAACGGAATGTTGAAAATTGGCGAAAAAGTAGAAAAATGAGAAATGAAAAATCAAAGATTTGAACTGATTCTCGACTGCAGTAGGTGAAACATCAGTATAAAAATATGAAGTGCGATAAGAAAGATGTAGAAAAAAACGCCCTACCACGTTTTCGAGAGGAGATGGATAATAAAACATTGTGAAATGTTTGAAAAAAGTTTTCCCATTATCACGGGATAAATCTTTGGTGAAACAAAAAAATATCACGGTCAATTGTTTATCGAGTCATGGCGAATCACGGTCATGAAAAACTTAACACTTTGAGAATTCATGAGCGAATCACGTTCGCACACGTGTGACGATGTTCTTTCCGGATGAAAAATGGTTTTTACGCCAAACATTTAAAAAATTTTTTTTTTTTTTGCCGCGCAGAACTTCCTGCTGTCAGCCTTCAGGGTAATTACTTCAATGTCGACCGACCAAAATACATGAACTATGGAGGCATTGGATTGATAGCCGGTCATGAAATCGTACATGGCTTTGATGACGAGGGGTGCTTATACGATGAGAATGGCAATCTCAATGACTGGTGGTCATCGTCTACAAAAAAACAATTTGTCGCAAAGGCACAATGCATTATTGATCAGTATGGAAATTATACGGTCGATGAGGTGGGACTTAATGTAAGTATTTTAGAAGCTCGAATTAATCAAATTCTCTATATTTTCATTATCAACTATACTCGTATTAGGATTTCTCGGTGAAGTTTGTGAACCTCACAGAACAGATCTGTAAACTAAGATGATAAACGGTATACGAGATACATATCTTTGTTAGCCAATTCATTTGTTGCTTCTATCGACTGTTTCAGGGGCATCTTATTTTATTTATTTTAATTTTGTCGTTCCCTGTGTCTCGGCATTAGTGTCATGGTGGTCTGTATTAAAAGTTCAAACTTTGATAATCCTAGTTTATGTCTATATTTATATAGTACCAGCATTATAGCCGTGATTGGTTATCATAGATCTCAGGTAGTAAAAGCCCTAGATGACGAAAGTTACCTGATACCTAATGTTACATTTGACTTTACATTGAGACATTATTAAGTCACTGGGTATTCTAGTCTGAAATTCCAGTTTTTCCTATTTTATGTTCTTTATGTTTCCTTTTTGCTTTCTCATACGTGTATTCGTCCGTCTGAGTGTGTGTGTTTGTGTTGATGATACAAAAATCAAAGTATTATAACGCGGGAATAGCTCAACCGGTTCAGCGGAAATTTTTCACGCAGTTAGAACCGAGAATCCCTTTTATCTAATATAATTTTCGTGAAAATGAATACCTGGTTTAGATTTTAAACGACTTTGAAGTTTTCGAAAAATTTCTGTTAAGAGCATAGCTCGTGGAATTTTCGTACAATAAGTCAAAAACTTTCTACAGAAACAATCATCAAATACTGTTCGCTATTGAATTTGTTTATAATATATATCAAACCGTTCTAAATTTGTGGAATTCTGATTTTTTCGCTATAGGTATTTGTCAAGGCGTAATACTATTAAGACACGATTGATGGAAGCATTCTATATTTATAGTATTTTCAATTTTTCGAAAAAATGCAATCAAATTAAATCAAATCTCGCACTATCTAGTTAATAGAGGGAATTATTGCTCATAGACAAAGTTTCCTCCATGAAAGGGTTTGGCTTGGATGAGCTACGAATTTTTCTGAATTAAAATAAAATTTCTGCGTTTGTTGAAATGGAAGTCAGAAAAAAGCGTGCTGATTAGAAACTTGCACATTACTTCCTCATCATTTTATCTCGCTCATACAGCTTCTTCCATATGCGGAATTGAAAAAGAATAACCATCTCACACAGGAGGATTGGTGAGTGAGATAAAAAAATGAGATAACAATATGCAAATTTCTCAATGTGCACGCTTTTGTTTATATTTAATTATGAATATCTATATAAATAAAAATTTTAAAGTTCGTTTGTTCAAGATCTTACATTTCGCGTGTTTTTATATACCTATTATATAGATGTCACATGTCTTTCTTTTCCATTTAACCAGACTGAGCCACAGCAACGTGTGGCCGGGTACAGCTAGTAATACTATAAAAATCAACCATTTTTATTTCCTCTTAGATTAACGGTGTCAATAGTCAAGGTGAGAATATCGCAGATAACGGTGGTTTAAAGGCGGCTTATCGCGCTTACGTTAAGTGGGCATCCATCAGTAATGTACAGGAACAACGCTTGCCCGAACTTCCTTACACACCCAAACAAATGTTCTGGATTAGTGTAGCCAACATCTGGTGTTCAAAAATCAGACCGAAAATATTAAAGACTGGCATTGAGACCGGAGTCCATACTCCAGATGAATTTCGTATTATTGGATCTTTATCCAATATGCCAGAGTTCTCAACGGATTTTAACTGTAGGATTGGTTCCAACATGAATCCTGTGAAAAAGTGTACCGTTTGGTAAATTTTCTTGTGACCACATCATATATATACGTAATTCGGGTAATGCGATTCATGGCGAACGAGCCAAAATTTTATGATAATAAAATATTGAGACGATACAAACAAATATAAATCGAGGTAAAATTGTAAACGATATTCAATCAACATTGGGCAAAATTAGATGCCAATCGCGAGAAATATCAACAGAAAAATTAATTCTACGGTCAAATTACTGTGACGCAATTGATCAACAAATAACCGAAGTTGCCATAAGAGAAACGGTTCGCGAGGAAATTGTGATCGAATCGTCAACATCGATGACGAGCTATGATCGATTATTCTGAGTCTAACGGGTCCGATGGACAAGAGGCCAATTGAGCGATATTTGTGGATGCTCAAGTAAAAACTAATATTAAAAAGAAACGTTTTACAAAAAATGTTACATATTTATTTCCCCCTCGTATAAGGTAATTGCAAATTAAAAGTATGTCTAATTGGAAAAGAGCATTAGCGGGCCAAATAATCGTACACGTACAGGCTGATATATTATTTTTAATTATGGCACAATTGGTAAAAGGATGATAGTACTGTAATAATTTTCGATAAAAAAACCATTTTTTTAATTTTTGAAGAATTTTTTTTTGGTTTTTAATTTCCTACTTCACATACATGATTATAAAGCGAATTATATATTACTATATATTTTAAATATCCCGAATTAAATATTACTATATAATGTACGTACGATAATTTCTATTCACATATGTAACACTACTTTTAAACAGGAAAAAAATAAAACCATTTCATCCATTAGCTCTGCTTTAAAAAAAAAACCCTTCAAAGCATTGATCTATTATTGAGGTGGACACACACACACACAAATACATAAATAATCTGAACCTCGCATAATGGTCCCGAAGGAGAAACAGATATATAATGATATACTCGTACATACAAAATACAGTAAGATTATTATTAGGATACGTAAATTTCCTATACTAATATAAATTGCTTTGCTCTGAAACCTCTATTTTTTTCTTACCTATCTACTATCTATTACCGAAGGTATGAATACCTTTAAAAAAAATCTTCATTCGGTCCCAACCGTTGCAACTGGAAATGAAAGATGAAATAAATTACCAGCATTACGTCCGATTGAAAAATGCAAAATCTTAAACTGCGGGATTATTAAATCGCTATCGAACTCGCCAAAGTTGTAGAAAATATTCGACGTGTCCCCGTCAGCTTTAACGTCAATCCCGAGAATCCAAAGTCTGATATGTACAGTTCATTATTGAGCGTAGAATCATTTTGAACTCGAATAAAATTATTGCACTGCAAAAAACGAGCATTTCCGTTTGAAGCGTAAGATTTACCCCTTGATTATAGTTTACCGGAAAACAAAATCAATAACACGTAAAGTATGGTTTTTTTCTTCTATTCTTTAATTTAGTTTTTGTTGCATAATTCGTTGTGTCACATTGATATAAAAATGAATCCTTTAGGGGTTTCTGGTTCGAATAGTCGGACATGAAAATTTTATTGTTTAGCATAAAAAAAAACATTCTGCAATTGTGATTTCGTGTCAATGAGAGCACTGATTCTATTAGAGGATCCGCATTAAAAACGACCTTCACCCATCGCGTTACTGGATGAAAGGATTTAATATCAAACTTCGTATGTTAGAAAATATGTCGCGAGTTGGTTGCCTAAAAAATCCTGGCAAAACTATGATTAATTAACAATTCAAATATGAGTTTTTATTCAACATTGCAGTCGCGAGTAACGAATAAATTTAATACCAACTGAAAGTATGAAGCCTATAGAATATGCAAACGTTGGGTTGTCTACTTTTTTCCTGACGTAACTACTGGGTTGTCACGTAAAAACAGGTAAGTCGATACTAACTGTTTTCAACCATTTATTTCCTAAATAAATCTTATATCAAAATAAGCGCTGTTTGATTGCAAACACGATGATATATGGTTGTCTGCAAAAAACTGGTTCGAATGACGGTTGTCGAGTTTTAAAAAGTGAAGTAATGCTCAGCGTTTACTATACTAGTGTATTGCTATCCTTCTCAATTGCATGGAAAGAAAGCATGCGCACTCTCTTATGGTATAATCCGGCGGACGCGCCGCGCGAAGCTACAATGATGCGTCCACTTCTATCGCTCGGGATACTTTGCTCAGATGCTATCCTTCTCAATTGCATGGAAAGAAAGCATGCGCACTCTCTTATGGTATAATCCGACGGACGCGCCGCGCGAAGCTACAATGATGCGTCCACTTCTATCGCTCGGGATACTTTGCTCAGACGTATTCGCATCAAAATTTCACTTTTCAAAACTCGACAACCGGCATTCAAACCAGATTTTATTCAGGCAACCATATATCATCGTGTTTACAATGAAACAGCGCTTATTTTGATATAAGATTTATTTAGGAAATAAATGGTTGAAAACAGTTATAGTATCGACTTACCTGTTTATACCTGACAACCCAGTAGTTACGTCAGGAAAAAAATGGATAACCCAACGTTTGCATATTCTATAGGCTTCATACTTTCGGTTAGTATTAAATATATTCGTTAGACTCATGAGTGAATAAAAACTCAGAATTGAATTGTTAATTAATCATAGTCTTGCCGGGATTTTTTTAGGCAACCCACTCGCGATATATTTTTCAAACATACTAAATTTGATATAAAATACTTTCATCCGGTAACGCGATGTGTGAAGGTCGTCCCTAATTCGGATCTTAGACTATTCTGTGTGAAACCATGTAACTAATATTACTAGCAAACTCGGCGCGGGAGGGAATTTCTTCCCTGAAATCTTATTAATCGGATTTAAGAGGATAAAGGCTGTTAATCGCGCTTCAAAAAAATACGTGTATCTTATTTTAGCAAGGACACCAAAATATCCAAATCGAAATCGAAAGGGGAGACTTCGGAAAGTTTCCTCATAAATATTAGCACGTCTACTAGAAAATATTGAGAAGTTTGTGATATATCATCGCCTCAGATAGTGTATCTGTTATTTTATAAAAATTATGTATATTAATAAATTTTTCCGATAACATTGACAACAAAGTAAATAATATGGTAACATTCATTTACATCACAGGTAAATAAAGCGTATGGCAAAGGGCGAAGGAACGAGTCAGCATTCTCGCCGAATTTTTATTGAATAGTTGCCGATGATACAGGTAGAATTATAAAGTGTGGATAGTCTTATCGTCGCAGAGTCTATAAATTGCCCGACGGTATTCAAGTGTTCGTAGTTACAAAGGATTCATGTGGCTGCACACACGCCATATCGTTTTCACACGCTCGCTAACGCTGCCACGCAACGGAAGAGAAATTTTTCGCTGAACGCTCGAATAGGCGTTTTTTTCTTTATTCCACAAATCACGTAAAATTCGGCTCAAAACGAAATCAATAAAAAATCTTCATACAGGTAAATAGATCCGCTTTACAATCATTACGTTCGACTATCTAAATAATATGCTTGTTTGTTCTGAAATGTCGTTCAACGGAGATACAATTCTTGGCGAAAGCTTCGATCAGTCATGAAATGCTGGCCAATGATTATCGCGATATGCGTTCTTGTGAGCATCGAAACGATGGCTGGCTATATGGGTGAGTCGTGGTGAAAAATTTTGTTCGTCTTCACGAAACTTGAATAGACTTCAATGCAAATCAGCTGTACTTAAACTTAAGTAAAATTCATAAATATAATTTGACCGTATGAATTTCACAGCTGCCCACGCCGCGGTAGCGTCCGAGCCAGCTCAAACTAGTATGTGTAATGTATATATTTCTTTCAGTCTGACATAATATATTTGATTATTGTTAAATGACGGTATATTTTACGTGACACATTTATTTATTTATTTTTATTGAATCACAGAAACCCGTTGAAACTTTGCGAACGTGATCCATAACTTCTATTACATTATTAAAAAATTGAAAAACAAACTGCGCTTCCCCGATTTAGGGATTTCCAAAACGATTAAGATGCTCGCACACAAATTCGGGTTTGTACGCGATCAGAGCTTGTACAGATCGAAACGTTCACCCAGCCCCGATTTATGCTCAACGCCGGAATGCCTTAGTTCCGGTAAGTGAAAGGATGTTTGAGCCCCGTGGTCCACTTGTTTAGCAACCTCAAAAGATATATGTTTTCCAGCATTGAGGATTCGGAGGAACATGAATCCTAACGTCGATCCTTGCGACAACTTTCACGATTTTGCTTGCGGTGGTTTTATCAATTCGACGACCATACCCGGAGACGGTTATATCGTAAATTCGGCCACTATCATCGACAAAATGCTGCAAGAACAATTGAGAACGATCATACAGGCGGATATTAAGCCAAACGCACTCAAGCCCTTCACCCTCGTCAAGACTCTGTACAACAATTGTATGAATACGCGTAAGTCATACGCGTAGGTCTTTTAAGGATGTGTGCTTGGTGGTGGTGAGCCATAACACATTTAAACATTCAAGTCACGAATATTCTGTTCAAAAGGCGATAATGAATCAAGTATCTAACGAGGCTAAAACAATTTTAGTGTCCTTGGAAGTAAAAAAATATAGCGTAAAAATTTGATTATTTCATAGAGGAACTTTGCCTTCGTGGAAAACATGGTTTCCAGTTTTTAATCCCAATGTACTGAAAATGTATCAGCGTACACGTGGTCAACAATTCTTTTTTAAAATGTTAAAAAAACCGAAATATATCACTTTATAACATGCGGGAATTTCAGATCGCATAGTAGTGAATGACCTAACTAACATACGTCCTCAAGTAAATGAAGCCGCCTATAGCTCGAAAGCCAAAATCTTCAAGACAGCGTTAATCTGTAGTTTATGGAGAAAATATCCTAGCACTGATCTTAAAAAACGTTATATCATGAACTATGTTATAAATTCACACAGAGGCGATCGAATTCCAAGGTCTCGAACCATTCCGAAAGTTTTTGAACGAACATGGTGGATGGCCAGTACTCGAGGACGGTCCTTGGAATGACAATAATACATTACAGACTGTAATAGTTATTGATTCCTTCAGCGAATTCGATGTTTTCGCCGATCTGAAAAACAAGACAGAACACGTAATTCTAGTACGTATATATTCGTGACGGGACTGTTCCTTTGATTCTTGGAACGAAGATTGCAAAATCAAAACTACATTTTATGTTTTAGCTTAATCAGGGAACACAGGGACTCGATCGCGAATATCTTTCCAAGGGATTTGAGAACGATAGAGTTCAGGATTATTACAGATACATGGTGGACGTCGCTGTGATCCTGGGTGCTGACAGAAGTCGAGCGGAGACCGAGCTCAAGGAATCTTTACTTTTCGAAATTGAAATAGCCAATGTAAGTACGATAATAATAATCTGTATAACATGCTATTCATAATCTTCCGATAATAATATAATTATTATAGAAACAAAGGTATATACTATATATTTAAATATACATATACAATAGGGGGGATCCAAAAAAAACGGGAATTGCGCTGCGGCGGGGAGGGACAGTGGGGGAACCCATTGCTCGACCAGGTGTCCGTTGGGGACACGTCTCCTGAGTTAGTGTGCGAAGTTCTGTCGCCGTGAGTGCATCGGTTCGCCCGTGGCAATTTTTGTAGTGAAACAACTCTTTCCATTTCGGCGAAAACGTGATGGTCGATAGTCGAGAGCAACGCGCGGCTGTGAAATTTTGTTTCCTGTTGGGGAAATCGGCCGCGGAAACTACTGTAATGCTTAAGACTGCTTATGGAGATGCTGCCTTAAGTAAACCCAGAGTCTACGAGTGGTTTTCACGTTTTAAAAATGGAGAAATGTCAATTGAAGACCACTCTCGTTCAGGACGCGCCTCAACGTCAAGAAGTGACGAAAACGTCGACAAAATCAATGCTCTCACTCATGAAGACCGTCGCCGAACCATTGATCAACTCTGTGAGATGTCTGGGATATCATGGAGTTCAATTCAGAGGATTTTATCCAAAGATTTGCACATGAGCAGAGTTGCAGCCAAATTTGTCCCTCGCTTTCTCACAGACGAGCAAAGGGAGCGTCGACTTCAGGCATATTTTGAACTTCAACATCAGCTCAAAGAAAACCCTGAACTTTTTTCCAAGGTGATTACTGGTGATGAATCGTGGTGCTATGGATACGACCCCGAAACAAAACAGCAATCAAGCGTATTGTCACTGTGGAGGAGGTAAAACAAAAACCGCTGGAAGGCATAAAGAACATCCCGATAAGTGAATTTAAAAAATGTTTTGAACATTGGAAGGATCGTTTGCAGAGGTGCGTTGTGGTCAAAGGAAAATACTTTGAAGGTGATCAAAATTTGGTGTAAAAATATTTAAAAATAAAGAAATTATGACGAAATTTCCGTTTTTTCGGGTCCCCCCTCGCATATCTCTCTATTTTATATAATACGTGATGCTACAAAAAAATATCGTAGAGTTTTCCATGTGAATATGATCAAAAAGTATCGAAACGTGAAAAGATCACAAAAAGAAAAATTGCGGCCACTCATATATACGTAGAAATAATCATCGACATTTCGATAATCAAATATAATTATCCTCGATCAATATTGTGGGCAGAACACATTGCCGGCCGAGGAATCACGGGACCTAAATCAATTCTACAATCCAATGACGGTGAAGCAATTGATGAACAACTATTCGACATTGCCATGGAAGGAATATTTCATTTGGCGATTGTCACCGATCGATAAAGTCAATGATGATGACATCGTGATAGTAACCCGGCCACAGTACATCGCCAAAATGGAGGAACTTATATCCAAAACACCAAAGAGGGTTCAGGCTAATTACGCAATGTGGCAGTGGACACGTTTCTTTGCCCCATTTCTGACCGTAAATATTCGCAAGATACGTGTAGCTTACATTACCGCTTTCACAGGCCAATCCGAAACGCAAGTCAGAGAGGAAGAATGTGTTGGCGTAGTTAAGACGTGGCTCGAGTTAAGTTTGAGTACTATGTACCTAAGAAAACATTTGAACTCAAATATAAAAAGTGAGGCCACCGCAATAGTCACGAACGTCAAGAAACAATTTGACGAAATGTTGAAACAGGTCTCGAAAATTTTTATTCTTCCGATGTAGTAAGAAAAACGACACGTCATTAATTACCACCGGTTCTATTAATCGTTGTAATCACTATTTTTCTGATATTTGTAGGCAGAATGGTTGGATAACAGAACAAAACAAACTGCTCAAGATAAACTCGCGAAAATGTCTAGTGTCATTGCATCTCGTGATCAACGCACACTCGACAACGAACTCGAGGACTATTATCGAAATCTCGAATTGTCCGAAGGATTGTATTTTCACAGTATATTCAATATAACTGAATTCAAGAAACATAATTTGGCTGGTAAAATGCGACAGCCCGTCAAGAAGAACGATTGGACTGTTTATGGAAATTGGTTAAAAGTCGACGCACAATACGTTGCGAGCGAGAACATTTTTCGTAAGTTTTGTAAAGCAGTTCCTTAAAGCGGAACTTAAGGTGTCGCCTCGAATGAATTTCTTAAAATCGTTGCCTGAACTTTATAAATGTCTTTTATCGGGAATTTAGGTGATACTGACCACTTCAAATATTAGATAATTTCTACAGTAATTGACGCTATTTACACGTATCGCCTGTACCAACCACTTACCATTCTTAGCCTTTTTCTTCGTGGTGTTCAAACGATTTTTAAGATTTTAATTCAACACCAGAGAGAAAAAACCTTTCTGGACAATACGGGTTTTTCCGTGCTAACTCAACAAACGATTGGCCGTTACATCTATTCGTATATTTAAAAAATCCTTTTATCACCCGTCGCGAAACTATGAATTTTCAAATTCATATTCTATGTTAAAAATGTAGGTCTTTATAAGCAAGCTGTTCTCATGCAATTTTATCAAATTTTACTCCATTTTCGTGATACAAGAAATTGTGTAAACTACTTCAATGAAATTTCTTTCATGCCCAAGGATTTTTGAAAATGTTTTCATAATATTCAAAACGAGCATCATTGGGAATGAAAAAAATCATGGCTCAAAAACACATTAAAAAACAAACTTGAAAAAAAATTCACGGAGTGCTGAAAACTGGCGAAATAGTAGAAAAAATCAGGAATGAAAAATCGAAGATTTGAACTAATTTTCGGCTGCAGCAGGTGAAACATCAATATAAAAATATGGAGTACGATACGAAAAATGTAAAAAAAAACGCCCTGCCACTCGGGCGTTTGCGTGCAAATATTTCCATTCGAAAATCGAATATTCTTTTTGTTTTATTCACAAAAATCGAATGAGACGTTTTCGAGATGTGATGATTGAAAAAACATTGTGAAATGTTTGAAAACAGTTTTCAGGTATCGCATTGTCACGGGAAAAATCTTTGGTGAAACAAAAAAATATTATGGTCAATTGTTTATCGAGTCATAGCGAATCGCGGTCATGGAAAACTTAACACTTTGAGAATTCATGAGTGAATCACTTTCTCACACGTGTGACGAAGTTCTTTCTGGATGAAAAATAGTTTTTACGCCAAACTTTTATTTTTTATTTTTATTTTTTGCCGTGCAGAACTTCCTGCTGTCAGCCTTCAGGGTAATTACTTCAACGTCGACCGACCAAAATACATGAACTATGGAGGCATTGGATTGATAGCCGGTCATGAAATCGTACATGGCTTTGATGACCAGGGGAGATTATTCGATGAGAATGGCAATCTCAATGACTGGTGGTCATCGTCTACGAAAGAACAATTTGTCGCAAAGGCGCAATGCATTATTGATCAGTACGGAAATTATACGGTCGATGAGGTGGGACTTAATGTAAGTATTATATAAGCTTGAATTAATCAAATTCTCAATATTTTCATTATGAACTCTATTAGGATTTCTCGGCGAAGTTTATCCACCTCACAGAACAGATCTGTGAACTAAGATCATAAACGGTATAAGAGATACATATCTTTGTTAGCCAATTCATTTGTTGCTTCTATCGACTGTTTCAGGGGCATCTTATTTTATTTATTTTACTTTTGTCGTTCCCTGTGTCTCGGCATTAGTGTCATGGTGGTCTGTAATAAAAGTTCAAACTTTGAAAATCCTAGTTTATGTCTGTATTTATATAGTACCAGCAGTGTAGCCGTGATTAGTTACCATAGATCTCAGGTAGTAAAAGCCCTAGATAACGAAAGTTACCTTGCACCCAATGTTACATTTGACTTTACATTGAGACATTATTAAG
This sequence comes from Oxytorus armatus, assembly GCA_958009045.1. NCBI lineage: Eukaryota > Metazoa > Arthropoda > Insecta > Hymenoptera > Ichneumonidae > Oxytorus > Oxytorus armatus. The sequence continues at coordinate 14,182,946 of OY253746.1, read as the reverse complement.
TCACTGGGTATTCTAGTCTGAAATTCCAGTTTTTCCTATTTTATGTTCTTTATGTTTCGTTTTTGCTTTCTCATATGTGTATTCGTCTGTTTGAGTGTGTATGCATGTGTTGATGATACAAAAATTAAAGTTTTATAACGCGGGAATGGCTTAATCGGTTGGGCGGAAGTTTTGCACGCAATTGGAACCAAGAATCCCATTTATCTAATATAATTTTCGTAAACATGAATACCTGGTTTAGATTTTAAACGACTTTGAAGTTTTCGAAAAATTTCTGTTAAGAGCATAACTCGTGGAATTTTCGTGCAATTAGTCAAAAACTTTCTACAGAAACAATCATCAAATACTGTTCGCTATTGAATTTGTTTATTATATATATCAAACCGTTCTAAATTTGTGGAATTCTGATTTTTTCGCTATAGGTTTTTGTCAAGGTGTAATACTATTAAGAGACGATTGATGGATGCATTCTATATTTATCGTATTTTCAATTTTTCGAAAAAATGCATCCAAAATTATGCAAATCTCGCACTATCTAATTAATAGAGAGTAAAAATGGTTCAGACTGAAAGCTGGACATTGCTTCTTCATCATTATTGCGCATAGACAAAGTTTCTTCCATGAAAGGTTTTAGATTGTATGAGCTACGAATTTTTCTGAAAAAAAAAATGTCTGTGTTTGTTGAAATAGGAGTCAGAAAAAAGCGTGCTAATTAGAAACTTCCAAATTACTTCCTCATCATTTTATCTCCCTCATACAGCTTCCTCCATATAAGGGATTAAAAAAGAACAACCATCTCACACAGGAGGATTCGTGAGTGAGATAAAACAATGAGATAACAATATGCAAATTTCTCAATGTGCACGCTTTTGTTTATATTTAATTCTGAATATCTGTATAAATAAAAATGTAAATGCTCGTTTGTTCAAAATCTGATATTTCGCGTGTTTTTATATACCTATTATATAGATGTCACATGTCTTTCTTTTCCATTTAACCAGACTGAGCAACGCGTGGCCGGGTACAACTAGTAATACTATAAAAATCAACAATTTTGTTTTCCTCGTAGATTAACGGTGTCAATACTCAAGGTGAAAATATCGCAGATAACGGTGGTTTAAAGGCGGCTTATCGGGCTTACATTAAGTGGGCGTCCATCACTAATGTACAGGAAAAACGCTTGCCCGAACTTCCTTACACACCCAAACAAATGTTTTGGATTAGTGTAGCCAACACCTGGTGTTCAAAAATCAGACCGAAAATTTTAAAGGCTGGCATTGAGACCGGAGTTCATACTCCAGATGAATTTCGTATTATTGGATCTTTATCCAATATGCCAGAGTTCTCAACGGATTTTAACTGTAGGATTGGTTCCAACATGAATCCTGTGGAAAAGTGTACCGTTTGGTAAATTTTTCTGTGACCACATCATATACATATATAATTCGGGTAATGCGATTCATGGCGAACGAGCCAAAATTTTATGATAATAAAATATTGAGACGATACAACTAATATAATTCGAGTCAAAATTGTAAACGATATTCAATCAACATTGGGCATAATAAGATGCCAATCGCGAGAAATATCGACAGAAAAGTTAATTCTACGGCCAAATTACTGTGACGCAATTGATCAACAAATAACCTAAGTTGTCATAAGAGAAACATTTCGCGAAGAAATTGTGATCGAATCGTTAACATCGATGACGAGCTATGATCGATAATTCTGAGTCCAACGGGTCCGATGGACAAGAGGCCAATTGAGCGATATTTGCGGATGCTCAAGTAAAAACTAATATTAAAAAGAAACGTTTTACAAAAATGTTTCATATTTATTTCCCCCTTTGTATAAGGTAATTGCAAATTGAAAGTAAGTCTAATTGGAAAAGAGCATTAGTGGGCCAAATAATCGTACACGTACATGCGGATATATGATTTTTAATTATGGCAAAAATGGTAAAAGTATGAAAGCACTGTAATAATTTTCGATAAACAAAGCCATTTTTTTAATTTTTGAAGAATATTTTTTTGGTTTTTAATTTCCTACTTCACATACATGATTATAAAGCGAATTATATATTACTATTTATTTTAAACATCCCGAATTAAATATTACTATATATTGAACGTACGATAATTTATATTCACATATGTAACACTACTTATAAACAGGAAAATAAATAAAACCATTTCATCCAATAGCTTAAAACCCTTAAAAAAAACCCTTTAAAACATTGATCTATTATTGAGGTGGACACACACACACACACGCACACAAATACATAAATAATCTGAACCTCGCATAACGGTACCGAAGGAGAAAGAGCTATGTAACGATATACTCGTACATACAAAATACAGTAAGATTATTATTAGGATACGTAAATTTCCTATAATAATATAATTTGCTTTGCTCTGAAACCTCTATTTTTTTCATACCTATCTACTATCTATTACTAATTATCTATACAATCTATTACCAGCATTACGTCCGATTGAAAAATGCAAAATCTTATACTGTGGGATTATTAAATCGCTATCGAATTCGCCAAACTTGTACAAAATATTTGATGTGTCCCCGTCAGTTTTAACGTCAGTCCCGAGAATCCAAAGTCTGACATGTACACTTCATTATTGGGCGCAAAAACATTTTGAACTCGAATAAAATTATTTCACTGCAAAAAACGAGCATTTCCGTTTGAAGCGTAAGGTTTACCCCTTGATTATAGTTTAACGGAAAACAAAATCAATAACACGGAAAGTATGGTTTCTTTCTTCTATTCTTTAATTTAGTTTTTGTTGCATAATTCGTTGTGTAACATTGATATAAAAATGAATCTTTTAGGGGTTTCTGGTTCGAATAATCGGACATGTAAATTTTATTGTTCAGCATAAAAAAACATTTTGCAATTGTGATTTCGTGTCAATGAGAGCACTGATTCAGTGTGAAACCATGTAACTAATATTACTGGCAAATTCGGTGCGGGAGGGAATTTCTCCCCTGAAATCCTGTTCATCGGATTTCAGAGGATAAATCCTGTTAAGCGCATTTAAAAAAAAATACGTGTATCTTATTTTATCAACGACATAAAAATATCGAAATCGAAATCGAAAGGGGGCACTTCGAAATGTTTCTTCATAAATATTAGCACGTCTACTAGAAAATATTGACAAGTTTGTGATATATCATCGCCTCAGATAGTGTATCTGCTATTTTATAAAAATTATGAGTATTAATAAATTTTTCCGATAACAATGACAACAAAATAAATAATATGGTAACATTCATTCACATCACAGGTAAAAAAAGCATATGGCAACGCGCGAAGGAACGAGTCAGCATTCTCGGCGAATTTTTATTCAATAGTGGCCGTTGATACAGGTAGAATTATAAAGTGTGGATAGTCTTTTCGTCGAAGTGTCTATAAATTGCCCGACGGTGTTCAAGTGTTCGTAGTTATAAAGGATTCATGTGTCTGCACAAACGCCAAATCGTTTTCACACGCTCGCTAACACTGCCACGTATCTAAAGTGAAATTTTTCGCTGAACGGTCGGATAGGCATTTTTTTCTTTATTCCACAAATCACATAAAATTCGGCTTAACACGAAATCGATAAAAATTCTTCATACAGGTAAATAGATCCGCTTTACAATCATTACGTTCGATTATCTAAATAGTGTGCTTGTTTGTTCTGAAATGTTGTTCAACGCAGATACAATTCTTGGCAAAAGCTTCGATCAGTCATGAAATGCTGGCCAATGTTTATCGCGATATGCGTTCTTGTGAGCGTCGAAACGATGGCTGGCTATATGGGTGAGTCGTTGTGAACAATTTTGTTCGTCTTCCCGAAACTTGAATAGAATTCAACGCAAATCAGTTCTACTTAAACTTAAGTAAAATTAATAAATATAACTTGACCGTATAAATCTCACAGCTGCGCACGCCGCGGCAACGTCCGAGCCAGCTCAACCTAGTATGTATAATGTATATATTTCTTTCACCCTTACACCCTAATATATTCGATTATTGTTAAATGACAGTATATTTTACATTTATTTTTATTGAATCACAGAAACCCGTTGGAACTTTGTCCGAACGTGGTCCACAACTTCCGTTTCAGTATTAAAAAATTGAAAAACAAACTGTGCTTTCCCGATTTAGGAATTTCCAAAACTTATAGGAAGTTCACACACAAATTTGGATTTTTACGCGATCGCAGCTTTCACAGATCGAAACGTTCATCCCGCCCCGATGTATGCTCAACGTTGGAATGCCTTCGGTCCGGTAAGGGATAGAATGTTTGAGCCCCGTGGGGTTTGGGCCTCGTTTAGCAACTTCAAAAGACATATGTTTTTCAGCATTGAGGATTTGGATGAACATAAATCCTAGCGTCGATCCTTGCAGCAACTTTCACGATTTTGCTTGCGGTGGTTTTATCAATTCAACGACGATACCCGACGACGATTATGTCGTAAATTCGGGCACTATCATCAACAAAATGCTGCAAGAACAATTGAGATCGATCATACAGGCAGATATTGAGCCAAACGCACCCAAGCCCTTCACCCTCGTCAAGACTCTGTACAACAATTGTATGAATACGCGTAAGTCATACGGTCTTTTAAGGATGCATGCTCGGTACTGGTGAGCCATCACACAATTAAACGTTCAAGTCCCGAATATTCTGTTCAAAAGGCTATAATGAATCAAGTATCTAACGAGGCTAGGACAATTTTAGTGTCCTGGGAAGTAAAAAAATATAGCATAAAAATTTGATTATTTCATTTTGCTCATAGAGGAACTTTGTCTTCGTGAAAAACATGGTTTCCAGTTTTTAATCCCAATATACTGAAAATGTAGCAGCGTCCACGTGGTCAACAATTCTTTTTTAAATTGTTAAAAAAAGCCAAATACATCCTTTATAACATGCGGGAATTTCAGATCGCATAGTAGTGAATGACCTAACTGACATACGTCCTCAAGTTAATGGAGCCGCCCATAGCTCGAAAGCCAAAATCTCAAAGACAGCGTTAATATGTAGTTTATGGAGAAAATATCCTAGCACTGATCTTAAAAAAACGTTATATCATGAACTATGTTATAAATTCACACAGAGGCGATCGAATTTCAAGGTCTCGAACCATTCCGAAAGTTTTTGAAGGAACATGGTGGATGGCCAGTACTCGAGGACGGTCCTTGGAATGACAATAATACATTCCAGACTGTAATAGTTATTGATTACTTCAGCGAATTCGATGTTTTCGCCGATCTGAAAAACAAGACAAAACACGTAATTCTAGTACGTATATATTCGTGACGAGACTGTTCCGTTGATTCTTGGAACGAAGATTGCAAAATAAATACTACATTTTATGTTTTAGCTTAATGAGGGAACACTGGGACTCGATCGCGAATATCTTTCCAAAGGATTTGAGAACGATAGAGTTCAGGATTATTACAGATATATGGTGGATGCCGCTGTGATTCTGGGTGCTGACAGAAGTCGAGCGGAGATCGAGCTCAAGGAATCTTTACTTTTCGAAATTGAAATGGCGAATGTAAGTACGATAATTGAAATCTGTATACCATACTATTCATAATATTCCGATAATAATATAATTATTATAGATATAAAGGTATATAGTGTATATATACATGAGGGTGTGCCATTTGGGGGCAACTTTTTTTTTTAACTGTTCAACAGGTTGTGTACTTTCAGGAAGGTGAAAAAAGAAGTCTGTACAAATTTGACCCCTTAATATTAATATTTAGAGGTGACTCATCGCGAATTTCTATTTCCCATTTAAATAACACGGGAAAAATTTTTTTTCATATTTGGAATTTTATACTTCGACAATGGCAATGGTTCGATGACACGCATAACGTATTTTATAGAGAATTGAACGCTCTTCAAAAAAGATATCCTGCAGTTTTTCGATAAACGTAGCCATTCCGATGATATCCGAGTTCAAAGTTCAAAATGAACAAAAATTCATCTTTTTTTTAATATTACAGCGAAACTATTGACTCTATTGAGAAATTTCAAATAACTTTTTGTAGATTATTAAATTTGCCATGAAAATTGTCTCATTTATGATTAATTAATATTGATCGATAATTGTGCAATGCTGGAAAAAGTTATTTTCTGTCAGAAAACTGGTTCTAATGAGCTAGTATTTAACACAATAGTTACAAAAAGGTGGACAAAATACTCACTAGTATCTTTCTTTATTCCCAATAAGAGTGAAAAGAAATGGTCCTTCAAATTTTTCTAAATAAATTCATTAATGAAAAATTATAAATATCCAATAATTTATTACCGTGCGAACATTTTTTACTTCTTGTTTCAATTATTTTAAGTCTTGTTATACCGAATATAAAAAATTCGCCAATGCATTAATAATTATTCAAGTATTTTTTTATGGCAATGTAGATATTTTCGACGATGCTCTTTCACTATTCGTAACAAATACTGAAACTGCTGTTCATTTTTGGTTAAGCATGTATTCTTCCAATAATGCCACTCCACGTTCTGCAGCGTTATATACAACTTTTAATTTTTTGAAAAACTCAACATTTTCATTATAGCTCTCGTTATTCGACCATAGTAGTAAATACCATAAATGATCAGCCAGTTTACCAGTAGTAGCTCGTGAGAGAGAAGGATTCCATTTATCATGAAGAATCAATTGTTGCATCAACTCCAAATCTTTTTTCGGCCCTAGAGAAGCAGAAGTTGGAGTGAACCAAGCTTTGATATAGAATAAAATAATAACAATACGAACTTCACCTAGATTCCTTTTTTCACGTTTTGTCAATTTAAATTCATTTCTCAATATGAAAATTTTCAAACTGTAAATAGCCTTTGCCATCCATCTCGCATGGTGCATAGCACCAGGACGTTGATAACGAACCGTATGTTTTGGAGAACTGTCAAGAAATACCAATGATAAATCCCGAAGTTCCTTATAATCATCCCGTGGATCAGAAATTTGACACATGGAAAATAATAATTTGTAATTATGATTTCTTAAAAAATTATGAAGTGCAATTACTGAATTTTACCTGTAAAGGATTGTTGATAAACATGACTGGCTCGTGTTTTTCCACGCTGTAATAAATTATTAAATATTTATAGTTTTTCATTGATAACTGTGTTTGGAAAAATTTAATGAACCATTTCTTTTCACTGTTATTGGGAATAAACAAAGATGTTTTACTAGTGAGTATTTTGTCCTCCTCTTTGTAACTATAATGTTAAATACTAGTCCATTAAAACCAGTTGTCTGACAGAAAATAACTTTCTACGGCATTGAACAATTAATGATCAATATTAATTCATCATAAATGAGACAATTTTCATGGCAAATTTAATAATCTAAAAAAAGTCATTTGAAATTTCTCAATAGAGTCAATAGTTTCGCTGTAATATTTAAAAAAATATGAATTTTTGTTCATTTCGAATTTGAACTCGGATATCATCGGAATGGCTACGTTTATCGAAAAACTGTAAGATATATTTTTTGTAGACCGTTCAATTCTCTATAAAATATGTCATACGTGTCATCGGACAATATGTCATTGCCGAACTATAAAATTCCAAATATGAAAAAACTTTTTTCCCACGTTATTTAAATGGGAAATAGAAATTCGCGATGAATCACTTCTAAATATTAATATTAACTGCTCAAATTTGAACAGACTCCTTTTTTCACCTACCTGGAAGTATACAACCCGTTGCACTGTTGAAAAAAAAAGTTGCTCCCAAATGGCATACTCTAATATACATATACAATATATCTCTCTATATTATATAAATAAATCGCAGCCGCCGCCGCCGTCGTGTACAAGAGTTGCGGCGGCTAAGCGGGGCGGAGGAGAAGTCGCTGAATGGAATAACTCCCTCGGGGGGGGTGGCTCTAGTAAGTATATATAAATACTAGCGGGGGGCTCCACCCCCCTGCGCGCTTAGCGCGCCAACCACTCCTCGGGCTATTCCATTCAGCGTGCCCCCCTTCGGGACACCCCATTCGGCGTACCCCCTTTCGGACACCCCATTCGGCGTACCCCCCCCCCCCCCAGGGGGAGGGGTATGGTGAAAGGAATGACCGCCTCAACTCTTGTACGAGGCGGCGGCGAAATATTTATATAATGTAGAGAGACTAGGGGAGCTTCGCCCCCCGGCGCGCGACGCGCTGAACCCACCCTTCCGCGCCGCTTCACGACCCTCTTCGACAACTCTTGTACACGACGGCAGCGGCGCCGGCGGCGGCGATATATTTATATAATATAGAGAGATAAATAAATATAAATTGATAGAAATAAAATTAAAGAATTACGAGGTACATCAGCTGGTTTCGAAGCTATTGAGAGTGTCCCATCACCACCAATTTTATTCCGAATTGTGCTTCCTCATAGAGGAAGCTTTGTGATGCTACAAAAAAATATCGTAGTTTTTCATGTCAATATGATCAAAAAGTATCGAAACGTGAAAAGATCACATTAAAAAGAAAAATTACGGCCACTCATATATACGTAGAAATAATCATTGACATTTCGATAATCAAATATAATTATTCTCGATCAATATTGTGTGCAGACTACATTGCCGGCCGAGGAATCACGGGACCTAAATCAATTCTACAATCCAATGACGGTGAAGCAATTGATGAACAACTATTCGACATTGCCATGGAAGGAATATTTCATTTGGCGATTGTCACCGATCGACAAAGTCAATGATGATGACATCGTGATAGTAACCCGGCCACAGTACATCGCCAAAATGGAGGAACTTATATCCAAAACACCAAAAAGGGTTCAGGCTAATTACGCAATGTGGCAGTGGACACGTTTCTTTGCCCAATATCTCACCGTAAATATTCGCAAGATACGTCTAGCTTACATCACCGCTTTCACAGGCCAATCCGGAACGAAAGTCAGAGAGGAAGAATGTGTTGGCGTAGTTAAGACGTGGCTCGAGTTAAGTTTGAGTACTATGTACCTAAGAAAACATTTGAACTCAAATATAAAAAGTGAAGCCACCGCAATAGTCACGAACGTCAAGAAACAATTTGACGAAATGTTGAAACAGGTCTCGACAATTTTTATTCTTCCGATGTACTAAGAAAAACGATACGTCATTAATTACCACCGGTTGTATTAAGCGTTGTAATCACTATTTTTCTGATATTTATAGACAGCATGGTTGGATAACAGAACAAAACGGACTGCTCTAGATAAACTCGCGAAAATGTCTAGTGTCATTGCATCTCGTGATCAACGCACACTCGACAACGAACTCGAGGACTATTATCGAGATCTCGAATTGTCCGAAGGATTGTATTTTCACAGTATATTCAATATAACTGAATTCAAGAAACGTAATTTGGCCGGTAAATTGCGACAGCCCGTGACGAAGAACGATTGGACTGTTTATGGAAATTGGTTGGAAGTCAACGCACAATACGTTTCGAGAGAGAACATGTTTCGTAAGTTTTGTAAAGCAGTTTCTTAAAGCAGTTGTCGCCTCGAATGAATTTCTTAAAATCATTGCCTGAACTTTATAAATGTCATTTATCGAAAACTTCAGTGATACTGACCACTCCAAATATAAGATAACTGCTACAGTAATTGACGCTATTTACACGTATCTCCTGTACCAAACACTTACCATTCTTAGCCTTTTTCTTCGTGGTGTTCAAACGATTTTTAAGATTTTAATTCAACACCACAGAGAAAAAACCTTTTTGGACAATACGGGTTTTCCCGTGCTAACTCAACAAACGATTGGCTATCTATCTATCTAGCTATCTATTCGTACATTTAAAAAATCTATTCATCACCCGTCTCGAAGCTATGAATTTTCAAACTCATATTTTCTTTTAAAAATGTAGTTATTTATAAACAAGCTGTGCTCATGCAGTTTTATCAATTTTTGCTTAATTTTCGTGACACAAGAAATTGTGTAAACTACTTCAATAAAATTTCTCTCATGCCCGAGGATTTTTTAAAATGTTTTCATAATATTCAAAATGAGCATCATTGGGAATGAAAAAAATCATGTCTCAAAAATGTATTAAAAAACAAACTTAAAAAAAATCCACGGAGTCTTGAAAACTGGCGAAATAGTAAGAAAAATCAGGAATGAAAAATCGAAGATTTGAACTGTTTCTCGAGTGCAGCAGTTGAAACATCAGTATAAAAATATGAAGTACGTTAAGAAAAATCTAAAAAAAACGCCCTACCACTCGGGGGTTTGCGTGCAAATATTTCCATTTGAAAATCGAATATTCTTTTTGTTGTATTCCCAAAAATCGAATGAGACGTTTTCGAGATGAGGTGATTAAAAAAACATTGTGAAATATTTGAAATAAGTTTTCAGGTATCTCATTATCACGGGAAAAATCTTTGATGAAACAAAAAGTATGATGATCAATTGTTTATCGAGTCATGGCTAATCGCGGTCATGGAAAACTTAATACTTTGAGAATTCATGAGTGAATCACTTTCTCACACGTGTGACGAAGTTCTTTCTGGATGAAAAATGGTTTTTACGCCAATCATTTATTTTTTATTTTTTTTTTGCCGTGCAGAACTTCCCGCTGTCATCCTTCAGGGTAATTACTTCCACGTCGACCGACCAAAATACATGAATTATGGAGGCATTGGATTACTAGCCGGTCATGAAATCGTACATGGCTTTGATGACCAGGGGAGATTATTCGATGAGAATGGCAATCTCAATGACTGGTGGTCATCGTCTACGAAAAAAAAATTTGTCGCAAAGGCGCAATGCATTATTGATCAGTATGGAAATTATACGGTCGATGAGGTGGGACTTAATGTAAGTATTTTAGAAGCTTGAATTAATTAAATTATCTATATTTTCATTATCAACTATACTCGTGTTAGGATTTCTCGGTGAAGTTTATCCACCTCACAGAACAGATCTGTGAACTAAGATAATAAACGGTATACGAGATACATATCTTTGTTAGACAACTCATTTGTTGCTTCTATCGACTGTTTCGATACGGCATTAGTGCCTTGGTGGTCTGCAATAAAAGTTCAAACTGAAAATCCTAGTTTATGTCTATATTTATATAGTACCAGTAGCAGTGATTTGTTATCATAGATCTAAGGCAGTAAAAGCCCTAGATAACGAGAGTTACCTGGCACCCAATGTTACATTTGACTTTACATTGAGACATTATTAAGTCACTGGGTATTGTAGTCTGAAATTCCAATTTTTCCTATTTTACCTTCTTTATGTTTCTTTTTTGCTTCCTCATATGTGTATTCGTCCGTCTGAGTGCGTGTGTCTTTGTGTTGATGATACAAAAATCAAAGTTCTATAACGCGGGAATGGCTTAACCAGTTGGGCGGAAATTTCGCACGCAGTTGGAACCGATTACCCCTTTTATCTAATATAAATTTCGTGAAGATGATACCTCGCTTAGATTTTAAACGACTTTGAAGTTTTCGAAAAATATCTGTTAAGAGCATAACTCGTGGAATTTTCGTGCAATTAGTCTAAAACTTTCTACAGAAACAATTATCAAATACTGTTCGCTATTGAATTTGTTTATAATATAGATATATATCAAACCATTCTAAATTTGTGGACTCCTGATTTTTTCGCTATACGTTTTTGTCGAGGCGTGATACTATTTAGCCACGATTGATGGAAGCATTCTATATTTATGGTATTTTCAATTGTTCGGAAAAAATGCATTCAAAATCATGCAAATCTCGCACTATCTAGTTAATGGAGAGAAAATATGGCTCAGATTGAAAGTTGAACATTACTTCTTCATCATTATTGCGCATAGACAAAGCTTCCTCTATGAAAAGTTTTAGATTGTATAAGCTACGAATTTTTCTGAATTAAAAACACATTTCTGCGTTTGTTGAAATGGAAGTTAGAAAAAAGCGTGTCAATTAGAAACTTGCACATTACTTCCTCATCATTTAATCTTGCCCATACAGCTTGCTCCTTCATATGAGGAATTGAAAAAGTATAAACATCTCACACAGAAGGATTTGTGAGTGAGATAAAATAATGAGATAACAAAGTGCGAATTACTCAATGTGCACGCTTTTGTTTATATTTAATTCGAAATATCTGTATAAATAAAAATGTAAATGTTCGTTTGTTCAAAATCTCAAATCTCGCGTGTTTTTATATACCTATTATATAGATGTCACAGGTTTTTCTTTTCCATTTAACCAGACTGAGCCACAGCAACGCGAGGCCGGGTACAGCTAGTAATACTATAAAAATCAACCGTTTTGTTTTTCTCGTAGATTAACGGTGTCTATACTCAAAGTGAAAATATCGCAGATAACGGTGGTTTAAAGGCGGCTTATCGCGCTTACGTTAAGTGGGCATCCATCAGTAACGTACAGGAAAAACGATTGCCCGAACTTCCTTACACACCCGAACAAATGTTCTGGATTAGTGCAGCCAACACGTGGTGTTCAAAAACCAGACCGAAAATATTAAAGGATGACATTGAGACCGGAGTCCATACTCCAGATGAATTTCGTATTATTGGATCTTTATCCAATATGCCAGAGTTCTCAACGGATTTCAACTGTAGGATTGGTTCCAACATGAATCCTGTGAAAAAGTGTACCGTTTGGTAAATTTTCTTGTGACCACATCATATATATAATTCGGGTAATGCGATTCCTGGCGAACGAGCCAAAATTTATGATAATAAAATATTGAGACGATACAAACGAATATAAATCGAGTTCAAATTGTAAATGATATTCAATCAATATTGGGCATAATTAGATGCCAATCGCGAGAAATATTGAAAGAAAAATTAATTCTACGGTCAAATTATTGTGACGCAATGGATCAACAAATAACCGAAGTTGCCATGGGAGAAAAATTTCGCAAGGAAATTGTGATCGAATCGTCAACATCGATGACGAGCTATGATCGATTATTCTGAGTATAACCGGTCCGATGGACAAGAGGCCAATTGAGCGATATTTGTGGATGCTCAAGTAAAAACTAATATTAAAAAGAAACGTTTTACAAAAATGTTACATATTTGTTTCCTCCTCATATAAGGTAATTGCAAATTAAAAGTAAGTCTAATTGGAAAAGAGCATTAGTGGGCCAAATAATCGTACACGTACATGCGGATATATGATTTTTAATTATGGCACAAATGGTATAAGTATGAAAGCACTGTAATAATTTTCGATAAACAAAACCATTTTTTAAATTCCTGAAACATTTTTTTTTGGTTTTTAATTTCCTACTTCACATACATGATTATAAAGCGAATTATATATTACTATATATTTTAAATATCCCGAATTAAATATTACTATATATTGTACGTACGATAATTTCTATTCGCATATGTAACACTACTTTTAAACAGGAAAATAAATAAAACCATCTCATCCAATAGCTTAAAACCCTTAAAAAAAACCCCTTCAAAACATTGATCTATTATTGAGGTGGATGGATCCAGAGAAATCCTTATTCAATATTCGATTGTTGCATCTATAACAAACCATTCCGAAGATCATATAGCTCGTTTGATCGAAAATCGTATTCCTCAAAAGTGCATAGACTTTGTTGCTCTGTCATTTTGTAGACCTGGATCACCGCGTATCGAAAGGAAGGGGCAAAAATAGAACGCACTCCACCATCTTGTCCAGCTTTCCCTCGCTACTTCTCTCCTTCTCGTTCTTGTCGTTTTTTCGAGACCATACTTACTTAAATCTCAGTGTATATTCCCGCAGGAAAGTGTATAGGCGTATACTTGCGTAATGAATTTCTAAATAAAGACTCGGCGAACAAAAACCTCCTTTACAATGCGCAGCCGAGTGAATGTATCCTGGAACTTGTAATGGACGCTGGAAAACGTATATGCTCTTGCACATACTTGAACACATTTCATACAACATACATTTCGTACAAAGCAACGGCATTTAGCCTCCTCACAAAGGATATGCTCTACGTTCTGTGTACCGAAAAACTTAGGATATAAACTTGCACCTTGAAAAATCATGTCGCTGCTCGTTATACGGTAAACAACCGATCCCCATATGATGGACCCTCCGTGCTCTAGCTGACTCTGTAATGGGGTATGATAGGCTCGTAATCGGTCCGTGCATACCCGCAGTTCACGAGGTGTTGTAGACGAACGATCCATCATGGCGATCGCCAACGACGACTCTGCTCGATAGTCCTCATCTTCCAGGTCAACCCCTTCATAGTTTTCAACATCCAGAGCTATTACTTCATCTTATTCGGTATCCAGAATACAAAGCAAGTTGTATTCGGAAAGAAAATAAAGATGCATTGTACAAATATTGTTTGCACACTTCTTTTAAATCGGGCGAGCGCATGAGTCAGTATCGGGTGAAGGCTGAAGATAACGGAAAGCCACGCTGCGTGAATCACCTATTATTACCCATCAAACGCGTTGTCTCAAAGCTATAAAGTTTTGAACGTTTCCAAGTCGGAACGTTTTTGTTCGATGTTCTTGAAGCATACTCTTCGCACAATATATGAATATGAAAATTAGTCACCTTTGTACTAATCCGTCTTAATTCTTGAATCTGCATAATTTTCGATATTCAGAAGGCATAGTTCATCGTTTCTGGTATCCAGTACATAAACCATCTTCTATAAGCTACTAAAATGTGGAAGGGAAAATAACGTACAAATATTATTTTCTGTTTCTCTTCCATCTGATGCGCACATGAACTAGTATCGGATGATGGCTAACGATATCGAATAGCGATCACACGTGTATCACGTATTTGCCAATAATCATTGTTTACAAATTTATGAATTTTCATAAGGTTTAAAGTTTAAACGATTCCGTACAATCCCTGCATAATTTTCGAAGGACCTACCAACGCGGAAATTCGTCGATTCCTTTCATAAAAGATAAAAGACTCTATTATCGTCTGAGCTTCTTATGTCGGATATGAAACTTTGCGTCCTTGTTTAGCGACAACAACAGAGAAAAACAAATATAAATTTTTTTCCATTGCTACAAAACAAAACTTCTGTATCTTGAGAAAGGCCTGAATGACAGCGTTGCAATTCTTCAGAAGAAGTAGAACATCCTCTTTATTTCATGCACTTTTTGTAAAAATTTATGAAACGGCTCAGATTTCACGGCTTTCTGAATTTTTCGAAGAATGTCTGTAAGCGTCCGCAAATTTTAAGAAACAGGCCTGATTTTTTTTTACGGAAACGGGGTATCATCGACGAACGATTAGTATTGAATCTGGAAGCAATCGCGCGAGAGCTTTCAAATTTTGTGAAAGTTTGGATAGTTCAAGAAATGATTTTTATTGCACTATCTCCTGCTAAGTTTTAAATATTCGGCTTGAATTTTGTACGTAAATAGAATATTGTCGTCGAAGTTAGTGTGGGATTTCACGACAATTTTGTAAATTATTTAAAAAATGTTGCTGACATGCCCAGCTTCTGCAAATTCTCATACATCGGGCTAGAATTCTCTACTTAAATTGAATATTGTTAAATATGCTCTGTTAATGCGTGAGTTAACTACAGATATTAGCCAAGAACATCAACCAAGCATTGATGAAACGCGAGAATCGATGAAAAAGTTCTGGTTTTATGCAATTTTTATTTATTCATATAACGTATCTGATAGCTCTAATCTCTGAAAATGTTTAGAATGTGATTGAAGCATGAGCAGTGTAGAATTTCGTGAAAATAGTTGAAACAGTTCCAATAACATGAAATTGATTATTTTTTGAAAAATCTGAAAGGCAGGGAGAAAATGCCTCAAGTTGAAACATGCAAATTGTCTCCTGGAAAATTTGCACAATCCTCACAGCTTCCTCCTTGAGAAAGCCAAGATTGAAAGAGATTTCGCAGAGTGAGCCTTGAACATGGTGTGAAATTTCAAGGAAGCAGTTTCCAAGTTCCAACTTGCTGCTTTTTTGCATAGGTTCTCGCAGTAATGTTCCATATTCCGCTTAAGAAGTTTCATAGTCATGTGAACGAATGGTATCATGAGAATCGCTGTTAAAATTTGTTTAAATAGCTAAGTTAAAAAAAAAGAAGAATTTCGCATATCAGAAAAATTCTGAACAAAAGATCATGAATTAGAAACATTAACGAATTAATTTCATAAGAAATTCAAAAAATTCATTCAAATAGAATCAACAATCTTGAGTTCCTCATAGAAGCAAGCATTGTGAATTTAGAGAAAAAATGTGGAAAGCAACGTTTACATATACTCGTATAAACTTGCACATCCATTACTATTTTTGTTTCAATGCTCGGCGGCACTCGCGCACGTATAAAGTTTTATCGGTGCGAGCAGGAAGTAGGTTGTGAAACTCGCTTCTGCCCGTGATAATTCTAAATATGGGGTGGAAAAAAATCTGGCGAAGACTGTTTCTTGCGTGGTCTATACAGAACCTACGTTATGTCGGCGATTGCGAATACAGAATATATTAGAAAACAACTCTTCGATCAATTCCTTAAAAAAAATGGATTTCCCGTCAAAAAACCTTTAAATTTTCGAAAAAAATAGTGTCCTTTCTGCAATATGACTTAAAAACATCTGTTATACTGTTAGAGGAAATCTTTTTCAACAAATTTGTCGTCTGAATAATATATTTTTTAAACTCATTGAAATAGTAGGACTAAAAAATAGTCGGTAGGTTCTCGTTTGGGCTTTGTCAGTGCTGAAACGGTATGAGGAAGCAATCTGCACGTTTCATTTGGCACTTTTTTGAAGTTATTTAAGATCTTCTCTCTTCTTTGTCCTTTATCCTATTTGTGTACAAAGTATTGGCTCGGTAACGGAAAATTTACCAAAGTTAGAGTCTGCATGGGCCATTTCCGAAGAACTCAATCTTCAAAAAATCCCAATACCGCAAGTGATTCTTGTCAAGCTCGATACTGAATATCCTTATCCGTTGAGCCTGTTAGTATAAAGAATTTCGACTCTCTGACGGAAAAATGTCCGAAAGATAGAGCACGCATCGCCATTTTTCTAAAGTTTGAAAATCCTGTAAAATCTGAAACCCGTAAGCAATGGTAGCGTAAACTGCATGAAACAAACGAAATTTGAGCCTCTAAATGTGTGCCCGTGTAATTTTCAAGCTGTCGTAGTAAAAATTTCTACGCAAGTAGATTGTCATCGAATACTGTTCTCAAATCAATTAAAAGAATATCGAGCAAGGCGCTCGGCATTCATGGAGTTTTTAATTATAATAAAAATCAGTATAAGTGGTTATTAATGCTTTGGCCTGTACAATTTTTGGGTTATCGAATAAAAACATCCTTTCATATAAAATAAGTACGGTGAATCCATATTTGAAATTGAATTTGGAGAAAATCGATATAGGCGTTCTAAATATATGGAATTTTCAATTTATCGAAAATTGAAGACATTCAGTGTTAAGCAAACCTCTCGCTATCAAGTTGAAGGAGAAAATAAAAGTGCAAATTAAAACTTGTACATTACTTCCTTATAGCTATTGGTGCACATAAAGTTTCCCGTGTGCGGACGCAAAAATAAAAATGCTGCTTACAAATTAAAAATAAACGAGTGAAAGTTCTCCCCCTGACCACGTACAAGCGGACAGTAAACAAGTGACTTGCTGGCAATAGTTCATTGGCACATTGATACTTAACATCATCGGACGGACGCGAAGGTGATGAATTCAATTGCCAATTGGCCCATTAGTACTCAACAATATCCAATACGAAGTGACCATCGCTCCCCCACTCCCGCGTTAATCGGATTAATGACCAATATTCTTCGGCTCCCTTTGATATTCTTCTTCCTGATTTTTTTTGTATAAAAACCCGAGAAAAATGCTCGACAACACAGAGTTTGTTCCGAATATTTTCAAGAGTCACGCACCCTGCGTATATTTACGGAATCGTGATATTTCTTGAATCACTTCGGATTTTAAGGTGAGTGAGACACTTCATCAGTAATTTATAATACCATTTTTTTCGATAATTCAAAATAACAATAATTATTTTCTACGTATAAATCATTTCCCTGAATCATGAATTACTCGACAATATCTATGAGATTATATTCAACAACCAGACTTTACATTTATTCTCAATTTTCCGTTCTTCGATGTGAATACGGTAACTCTTAATCCATGAGATAGAAATAAATATTTATTCCAACATGTAGATGCGAACGAGTGCTTCCTCATTATTTTACCACGTTCACCATCGTTCCCCTATTTAGTGGATTTTCTAATCTTCGCATCCTCACAATTGATGCTTTGTGTAGGACATAAATTATATTTGACACAATGATTATAATATTCAAACTTCTCATCACCATCACGCACTACCACGTCGAGTAATAAAAAAAAACTGACATCCTTAACTCTTGTACACGGCAGCGCCAGCGGCGGCGATATATTTATATAATATAGAGAGATATATGAATTTTACGCAAACTTTGCATGGAATTCGAGCGTCGAATCGTTTGCTGTCATTTTCGTTGGAATTACTTGAGCGTTAGAGGTTTTACGGTACTCTAAAATTTTCGAAAAATGTCTGTGATCGTTCTAAATTATACAAATTTTCAGCTATTAAGTGAAAATTTTCTACACAAATCGGTCAGGCGACATTGAATTTGGCAACTGTTGATTGAGGGGTGCAAATTTTATAAAATTGTGAATATTTCAAGAAATTTCTGTGATTCATTTCAATTCCGCAAATTTTGCGATATTGCGCTCATTCTTGTTACAAGAATAGACAATCATTAACGGATGGTTGGTAGTGAAGTTTCAAGTACTGAAATTTTCATATTTTTTGGAAACTTATGTGTTTGCTTAAGTTCTTTTTAATCTTACAATAATAGAGACGATAGAGAGTTTCAAGATTGTAAAAATTTTGAATGTTTGAACTTCTGTAGATTATATTTGTGCAGACCGAATTCAGTAAAAAAATGATTTCTCATTATTTTATCCCGTTCATAAAGGTTCTCCTATGGGTAAGCAATGTTCAATTTTTAATTCGCACCATTTTTTTGATATCAACTAATTGTAAGTCAACAGATGCTGTTACAAAATATTGAAAAGACTGTAATATGATATGAGCTATATCATCGCTAGGGTAAGTGTGTGTTATAGTATAAAAATAGACGATTAATAAATTTTTCCGAAAACATTGACAACAAAGTAAATAACGGTATCTATTATTTGCGTCACGGGTAATAAGAACTTTACAATGCGTGACGGAAGGAGCCATCATTTCCGACGAAAGTATCTGATGTGTATTTAAAGTCAATTAGTTTCATTTTGGGAGAACATGTATGAAAAAGAAAACATCTATCCTTGAACTATAAAACGTCCGACGGCATTCGGACGTTCTTAATTAGAAAATTTATTTGTGTCTGCTCAAATGTCTATCTCATTAAGGCGCTCGCTAATGCTGCTTCGCAAAAGTCAAATTACTCGTTAAACGCCCGGCAAGCACTTTGTTTTATTTAACAAACCACATGAAAATCCGCTTCAATCGAGATCGATCGAAATTATTCATACAGGCAAATAGGTCTGCTATTTTACAATTACTATGTTCGATTATCTAGAAAATCATGTTTGCATGTCCTGAAATATCGTTCAACGCAGACATAGTCCTTGGGTAAAAGTCTCCATCAGCCATGAAATGCTGGCCAGCGATCATCGCGATATGCGTTCTTGTGGGCATCGAAACAACGGCTGACTATGTGGGTAAGTCGTCGTGAAGAATTTTTTTCTTTCCCACGAAAGTTGAATAGATTTTAATGCAATTCAGGTGCACTTTAACTTAAGGGAAATTCAATAATGAAACTTAACCGTATGAATCTCACAGCTATCCATGCCGCAGTAGCGTCCAAGCCAGCTCAAAGTAGTATGTGTGATGTATATATATCTTTCAGCCTGACATAATATATTTGATTATTGTTAAATGAGAGTATATTTTACGTGTCGCATTTTTTTACTTATTTTGATTGAATCACAGAAACCTCTTGGATCTTTGCGAACGTGGTCCATTACTCCCGTTCCATTATTCGAAAATTGAAAAACATACTGTACTTTGTCGAGGAAAAATCCGTAGATAATCTATGCTTAACGGCAGAATGCAATCAAACCGGTAGGCGAAAGAATATTTTAGCTACGTAGTCTGCGGTCATATCGCTGACATTCGTATAGTAAACGAGCGATATAATTTTAGACATTTAGCAAAGTTAAAACCCAAATGTTTTTCAGCATCGAGGATTCTGCGGAACATGAATCCTAGTGTCGATCCTTGTGAAAACTTTTACAATTTTGCTTGCGGTGGTTTTATCAATTCAACGACCATACCGGATCATAAAGATATCGTGGATGCGGTTACCGTCATCGAGGAGAAGCTACAAGGGGAATTGAAGAAGATCATAGAGGATATTGAACCAAATGCATCCAAGCCCTACACCCTTGTCAAAACTTTGTACAATAATTGCATGAATACGGGTAAGTTATGCTGTCGTTTAACGATGTACGAGGGGGGACCCAAAAAAACGGGAATTTCGTTATAATTTCTTTATTTTTTAATATTTTTACACGAAATTTTGAAACGTGAAAACCACTCGTAGACTCTGGTTTTACTTAGGGCAGCGTCTCCATAAGCAGTCTTAAGCATTACAGTAGTTTCCGCGGCCGATTTCCCCAACAGGAAACAAAATTTCACAGCCGCGCGTTGCTCTCGACAATCGGCCATCACGTTTTCGCCGAAATGGAAAAAGTTGTTTCACTACAAAAATTCCCACGGGCGAACCGATGCACTCACGGCGACAGAACTTCGCACACTAACTCAGGAGACGTGTCCCCAACGGACACCTGGTCGAGCAATGGGTTCCCCCACTCTCCGTCCCCACCGCAGCGCAATTCCCGTTTTTTTTGGGTCCCCCCTCGTATGTTAGGTACTACCGAGTCGTTACACAACTAAACCTTCAAGTAGCGAATATTTTATTCAAAAGGCTAACTAAAATGAATCAAATGTCTAACGCGGCTCAAAGAAGTCTTAGTACCCTGCAAGTAGAAAAATATAGCGCAACGGTTGTATTTTTTCACGTTGCTTCCTCAAATAGGAAGTTTTGCGTTCGTGAAAAAAAATGTTCTTCAGTTTTTAATGAGAATGTGTTTAAAACGTGTGAAGACGACAGGAAAAAACATTTACATAAAAATGTCCGCATGTATGGACGTGTGTGCTTGTGTGTGTGATGAGGTTGAAAAAACCAAAGTTCTATAATTCTGAATTGGCTTAAGGGGGGAAATAGGGTTAGGACAGCGTTTTCTCAATGATTTTCATGAATTTTTTTATAGTATAAAAAATGAATATAATTTATTGAAGCTTTGAGAATATTAGCGACCCCATATTGCAGGTCACAATCAGACACAGCATTCTGCGTACATTTTGGAAGCCGCAATCTTCATCTGAAATCATATGAGGTTGGAATTTACTTGTATTATATGTCTCTCTTCTATATGAACCTAAATGCTATGAAAAAAATTGAAAATTGAGATTTTTACAGGGGTCAAAACAAAAAAGCATGATTTTTTGCCATTATTTACAACTTTATTTGCAAAAAAAAATTATTTCAAATAATGATAATATTCCGATTGTAGGTTCATATAGAGCGCAATACTATGAAGAAAGTAACTGCCAATTTTCAAAACGATTGGTTGAAAACTTTTTAAACTAGCGTGTACGCAAGTTCAAAAAAAGTCGTTTTCAGAAAAACGCGTTTGAAAAAATAGTGACCGCTCGGTTATACACGAGGCGCGCTCGGGGCCTGAAGGAAAGCTACTCACTTTAATGGCTTATAACAATAGAACAAGTCGGAATTTTCATTCAAAATTTTGGGAACATATTTTTCAATAGTTTTACTAACAATTTATGAAATTAAAAAAAAATCGTTTTTTTGGACCGTTCAACCCTATCTCCTCCCTTAAATGATCAGGTCGAAATTTGCATGCATACATGCATGGAGCTGCTAACGCCGTATTGTCTGATAGAATTTTTGTGAAGTTTGAACTAACTCTTGCAGATTTTATACAACATTTCATTTCGTCCAAAAAAATGTATTAAGACCACAACTCGTGTTATTTTTGAGCTATCAGGCTAAAACTCTCTACACAAATAAATTATTCTACTACTGATCACAAAACAACGTTATACCACGAAATATGTTATAAATTTACACAGAAGCGATCAAACTCCAAAGTCTCGATTCATTCCGAAATTTTTTGACGGAACGTGGTGGATGGCCAGTACTCGATGGCGATACTTGGAATGAAAATAAATCTAAGACTGGATTGGTCATTGATTACTTCAGCAACTTCAATATTAGAGCCGATGTGAAAAACGACACAAAGCACATAATGACAGTACGTGTATATTCGTGATAAGACTGTTCCATTGAGTCTCGGAATGAAAATTACAAAATAAATACTCAATTTTATGTTTTAGATTACCATAGCGGAACAAGGACTTAGCCGCGCATATCTGTCCAATGGATTTAATGACGACAAAGTTCAGGCTTATTACAATTACATGGTGAACGTCTCTGTGATCCTGGGTGCCAACGTGAATCGATCGAAGTCCGAGCTCAAGGAATCCTTACTTTTCGAAATTGATATGGCCAAAGTAAGTACGATAATTATAATCTTATTGTAAGTTGTAAGTTGCAAATTGCTTCCTCGAAATTTCACACAACTTTTGATGCTACCCCTAAGAGGCAGAAAAAATGGAGATCGTTCCTCGTGGAGAGAGCTTTGACCTTGTCCAAAATTTCGGACAGCACGAAAACGATCACCGGGTCTGCCTGACAAAAAATATGTTATACAGAGATGAAGTGTTTACTTGTTTAAGACGCTTCAATCGATGGCGAAAATGTTATCTCTTAAACATCCAGTAGTAAATGTTTTTATTGGCCACCAAATTAAAATTTTTTTTTTTTTCCAACATCTCGTTTTTTTTTTTTTTTTTTTTTTTTTGGAGGGTGGGCCAGGGCCATTGACCGAAGTCCTTCAGCCCATGCATCCAAGTAGTCGGTTGGTGACATCATGGTTTGATTTATTTATTTATTTATTTTTCTTTCTCGTTCATTTTATTTTTTCCCTTTCCATCAGTTTAGCGGGATGCGGGTTGCGGTGCACTTATGTCTGATGCTCATTTGTGTAGGGCGGGAGAATGAAAAACGTAGAATAAAAAAAAAAAAAAAAAAAAAAAAAGTTTTCAATTTAAAAAAAAAAAAAAAAAAAAAAGTATTAAGTTTGCTCGGTTTACGTTGTTAGGGCTTCCATAATTTCCAAGATTGTGTGCGAAGGGTGTTTGTGCTTTGGTGTAATTCCTATTGGTATTGTTCTGCACAGTGGTGCAATTGTATCGAGGTGTTGCCGCGCAAAGTTCATGCTTAGCTTTCCTGCTCTGCTGATAATTGGCTGTATTTTGGTGATGTCGTATAACAGTTGGTTCGATGGGTTGTGCAGTGGGTTGTTCGGGTGTCGTAATTTGGTAAGCCGGCGGAGAGATATTGTTTCTGCTGTTGCGATATTTTTTAGGCTTCGGTTTTTGCAGTTGAGCCAGAGCGGATGACCATACTCCAGCAGAGGCCGACAGATGCACTTGTAAATTTTTGTGGCGTGTTCAATAGCGATCTGCTTATTTTGGTATGTCAGCTTGCGGAAGTGCGATGCACGAGCTGTGGTTTTTGTTTTGATTGATTTCGTATGTTTGTTGAAGTTAAGCTTATTATCTATCGTGATTCCAAGATATTTTGCGGTTGTGCATGGGTTGAGTGTTTTATCGTACATGGATATTGAAGGTGAGTTCGGTGATATTTCGTGGTTAAATATTATCAGTTTGGATTTTGCTGGATTCGGTTTGAGTCGCCATTTGTTGAACCATGTGATGCTTTTATCAGTGAGCCTTTGCAACGCGTCAATTGTCGATTCGATGGAGCTGTTGTGTGTGATAAGGGCCGTGTCGTCTGCATATTGAAGTAGATAAGATTGAGAATCAACGGCGTACTTATTCGCTTGGCTGTGAGTGAAGTTGTATATGTCGTGGCAGAAGATGTTGTAAAGCAGGGGGGAGAGGGGAGACCCCTGTGGGACCCCTTGCTCAGGTTTGAATTTGTTTGAGGTGCGATTGCCAATTTTAATTCTTAAAGAACGGTCGTTGAGCAAGTTAGCTATTAACAGAAGTAGGTAGTGCGGGCATTTAAGTGTCCAGAGTTTGTATAGGAGCCCTTTGTGCCAGACGCTGTCGAAAGCTTTATTTATGTCCATGAAGAGTGTGGCGGATCGTTTATTCGCTAGTTTGGCTGCTTGGATGTTCGAGGCGATGATAGTGAGTGGGTGAACTGTTGATTTGTTGGTACAAAATCCGAACTGATATTGTGGGATTTTTGCACCCAACTCCCTCTCAAGGCGATTTTTTATTATTTTTTCTAGAATTTTCCCCAAAGTGGGGAGCAGTGTAATGGGTCGATAGTTGGCAGCTTGACTTGTGTCCGTGTTAGGTTTCGGTAAGGTGATGATGATACCATCCTTCCATTCTTTGGGGAATACGCTGTTATCGATGCAGAAATTGTATATTTTAAGTATGAATTGTGTTATTCGCTGGTCGAGTTGTTTGACAATGGCCATCGGAACATTGTCATGTCCCGGCGCCGTGTTTTTTCCTTTTTTTATTATTCGCGTGAGTTCTTCGGTGGTGATAGCGATGTGATTCCGATCGAAGTTGGCTGGGTCGTCGAAGAAGTCACTATGCCACTGTTCCACTATTCTTAAGTTGGTCTCGTCGAAATGGTCATCTGCTGATTTGCTGAATGCTTTTTTGAAGTGTTCCGCAAATATATGCGCTTTGTCCTGGCTCTCCTGTATGTGTAGTCCATTTATTATGAGGTTGGTATCCGGAGGGGTACTATTGTAGCCTGATAGCCTTTTTATTGTTTGCCAGTAGTTTTTACCTTTTTGCTTTCTTATTTCGTCGCATGCTTTCAGCCATGTGTGAGTTTTATACTGTTTTATCATTCCTTGGATTGCCTTGTTAATTTGGTTTAGTTTCGGTTTATATTCTGGTAAGGGGTTCGCTCTGTATTCACGGTACGTTCTTCTTTTCAGTTTAATGAGTCTGATGATGTATGGCGGAAGAGAGTGTGAGAAGAAGCTTTTGGTGGTTGTTGGAGTGTGCGTTTTTACCGCGTTTGCAAGGCATTCTGAGAATCGCGAAATCGTATCTTGATTGATTGGTGTGCTATCTATAGTTTCGACAAAATGGATCACTTTCGCATTGATGCATTCCAGGTTGGCTTTGTTGAAATTGAGTTTTGATGACGTTTCTCCGGATCTGATAGGCCTGCTTAAGTCCAGTGAGATGACTATCGAGAGGTGGTCTGAGCCTAAGTCTGGCGTAAGTTCCACTGACGTTATATTGTTGATGATGTTTTTGGTGTAAAGTATTCTATCTGGAGTTGAGTCTGTGTTGTTGCGCATAATAAACGTTGGTGGAGTGTTGTATTCGGCGAAATTCGAGTTTATGACTAAATCCTGAAGTTGTCTTTTTTTATAGGCGTTTATGTTGAAGTCACCGACGATAATCGCGTATTTGTATCTGCATGCCTTAATTAAGATAGAGTTATCGATGTGTGCGTGCGGATGGATGTAGACAAGGAACATGTGCAGGTAGTCGTTCTTGAATGGAATAGAAATGTGGAGAGCTTCATTTCTCCGATCGTTGATGACGATAGAGTTTTCTTTTTTTGGTCGTAGGGCCGGGTTAATTTGGAACATGCTGCCGCCTCTACAATTTTTGTTGATGATGTTTCCGTCTTGCTTAATGCAATTCCAATTTCGGTAACTCGTCCTGCTTTTGTCGTTAGTTTTAGTTTCTACGAGAGCCACACAGTCTATGCTGTTATTTTCGATGAAGTTGTTAATTAATAGTTTTTTTGTGCTGTAACTATTGATGTTGCCGTAAAGAATTTTTATTTTAGCCATTGGTGGTCGTGTAACTCGCGCCGATGATTGTTTCGGTTGGTGAGGGTGCTTCTGGGTCGCGTAGGTCAAACATCAGGATATATACTCTGTTACCTGAGAAGACGGCTGCGGTGTCGATGTTGAATTCAGCGATAAATCTTTTTTTCAATTTCGCTAAGAGTTCCTCTCTATTGACGTGTTTTGGTTTGTTAATCTTGTTGATGTAGCAATTTATGATAAAGTCGTGAGTGGTGATTGGTGCGTGGATGGAATTGTTTGTAGTTGTTTTTTTGTTGATTTCTGCAGATTTTTTGTTTAACGATTTAATCGTGGCGTTTGGGATACCTTCGATTGGCTTCGTTGGACGTTGTGGGCATTTGAATGACCACGCGCCGTGGTCCGTTGCGTGGCATGCGGAGCACTTAATCGGCAGGTCCGACGAGCAGTTATCGGTTTTGTGCTCGCCGTTGCACTTTTGGCAAGTAATTTTGTTCGGACAGTTCGTCGTTGTGTGGGTGAAGCTTAAGCATTTGCTGCAGGGCTGGGGGGATGGCTGCGGAGGCGTGCTCGGGTAAGCTGTGTAGTGTTTTTGTAAGAAGAAGAGGCCTTCGTTCATGAGCTTTTCGAACGAGCGTTCGCATCCTGTTATCACTCTCATCAGGGGAGTTGGATTGCTCGTAGCTCGTGATATAATTCTCTTGCAGTATCTGTGCGTTATTCCCTGGCTGCTGAGTGCGTCGCTGATTGTTAAGTCGTCGAGTTCAAGTTCAACCGTAGCGATTACCGCCGAGAACGATGCGGAGGTGGTAGCGAATTTAGGGTTGGTTGTGCGCGGGACAGTTTTTGCGAAGGAGGTGATTATTTTGTCCTTGACCAGTTTGTCTAGTATTGGGATGATTTGTTTTTCGTCGGCGTCAGATTTCAGGAGGAAGCCTTTTGCTGTTTGTAAGATAATATCTTTTGCTTGGGGATTTTCTGTAGTCCAAACGTTTGCGAGCATGATTCTGCTCGTCATGGTTGTTGTGTTTATGTAGAACAGGTGTTTGTATTGTTTACGATTACGCTCGAGCGCGCGGGCCGAGTAGTTATTGTTAAGGTTTGTTGATACTTGGCTGAGAAGTGTGTGGGTATCCGATGCTGAGGCCCTTGTCATCGCTCGCGTTGTCGGTGTGTTGAAGCCTTGTCTTGGGCGCTGGCTTAACGGACTCGCGAATCCGTCCGTATCACTTTGTGATGATTTGGAGGGTCTGCCCCGTTTTTTGCGCGTCTTATTGCGTGCCATTAGCAAGCGCGTTTCGACATCCATATCGGAGTCGCTAGTTTTCTGCATCTCGTACTCCCTTGATTGGCACAATCACTCGCGTATTACAACAGCGTTAGAGCGCGAGTAGCAGAACACGTCCGTACCGTATGAAAGTACGAACGAGACTGTTAAACATCCATTTACCGAGGTTGACTGTTTTTCTAGGGCAATCTGTTGAAGAAATAATATTTTCTAAAATTTCATAATTTCATGAAGAATAATATATCGAAAATTATTGAAAAATCATTGTTATTTTATGATATAGTACCTGCAATCGTATAAAAAACATAGGTACCAAAATCTGGCAGCCTTTGGCCAAAAGTGATTCAAGACTAGCTCGAAAACCTCATATATACTTATGTAGAAATGATCGCTGACGGTTTGATAATCAAAAGTATTCTCGATCGACATCGTGCAGGAAATACGGAACTACGATAAGTTCTTCACAACAATGACGATAAAGCAATTGATGAATAACTATTCGACATTGCCATGGATGAAATATTTCACTTGGCATTTGTCACCGGTCGTTGACGTCTGTGAGGATGATATTGTGATAGTTCCCCACTCAACCTACATCGCTAACATGGAAAAACTTATAAACAAAACACCAAAAAGAGTTCAGGCAAATTACGCAATGTGGATAACAGCAGGCAAATATGCCGAATTTCTGACCGAAGATATTCGCAAATGTCG
Organism: Oxytorus armatus; assembly: GCA_958009045.1. Taxonomy (NCBI): domain Eukaryota; kingdom Metazoa; phylum Arthropoda; class Insecta; order Hymenoptera; family Ichneumonidae; genus Oxytorus; species Oxytorus armatus. Next base: position 14,154,924 of record OY253746.1, on the reverse strand, counting down.
TCGAGATTTCAACACTCTTGCGACAGGCGTATACAGACCGACAGTTAGATGGGAAGAGTGTATGGACTCAGTTCATAATTGGCTCAATTTGGGCTTGAATGCTATATACCTAAAACAACACGCAAACCCGAGTATAAAGAGTGACGTCACTGAGATAGTCACGAACGCCAAGGAACAATTTGACGAAATGTTACAACAGGTCTGGACGATTTTTTTTTCTATCGATGTAATCGGAAAAATCGCACGTCATTTATTGCCACCGATTGGTATTCAACGCTGTAATCGATCTTTACATGATAATTATAGGCAGAATGGTTGGACGACGAGACGAGACGTTTTGCTCGAAATAAACTCGAGAGAATGTCTAGTAACATTGCATATCACGATGAACATACACTGGGCAAGGAACTTGAGGACTATTATCAAAATCTCGAATTGTCCGATGGAATTTATTTTCGCAGTGTATACAATCTAACTCAATTCAATAAACGTCATATGGCCGGTAAATTACGAAAGTCGTTTAAGCGGAACGATTGGATTAATCATGGAAATTCATTAGGGGTCGATGCACATTACTATATCAATGAAAATGTTTTTGGTGAGTTCTTGACGGCAGTTTCTTGAGGTATTTATCGCGTCGAAAAAATTTGTTAATATTTTCGCTAAACTTTATACTCGTCATTTATGTGGAATTTCAGCGACATTAATCATACTAAATTTCCGATAATTACTACCGAAAGTGCCGATATTTACATGTATCGCCTGTACCAAACACTTTCCATTGTCATCCTTTATCTTGCTGGTGTTCAAACGCTTTTGGAGACATTAATGAAACATCACATAGGACAAGATTTTCAGAATGATATCAGACCATGTCATTCACTGATTCACAAAAAAAAACATCTTTTTTTTGATACTCCAGTCCTTAGCCTATGAATTTCCCAAACAATATTTTCTGTTAGAAATGAGGTTCTTCGTAAGCGGACTATTGTCGTCCAATTTTGCAACGTCATGCGTAATTTTCGGGCGTCATTGAAAATGAGAAAAAAAAACCACGTTTCAAAACACATTGAAAAACAATAATTGAACAAAAATGAGCAGAGTGTTTGAAACTGGGGAAACAATAGAGAAAATCATAAATGACAAATCGAAGAATTGAACAGATTATCGGCTGTAGACTGTAAAATATCTGTATAAAAAGATAAAGTACGAATTGAAAAATCGAAAAAAAAACGCTCTACCACTCTGGAACTTGCGTAAAAATATTTTCCCCCGAAAACCGAATATTCTTTTTCTTGGTTCATCAAAATCGAGCGAGACGTTTTTGAGATGAAAGGAGGATGATTAAAAAGACATTGAACATTTTTTCAAAAAAGTTTCCAAGCATCGTAATGCGATTGGAAAAATCTTTGGTAAAATAAAAGATATTATGACTAACCATTTATTGAGTGTACCAATCGTGGTAATGCAAAAGTTAGCACCTTAAGAATTCATGGGTAAAACACTCTCTCGCATGTGACGAAATTCTTTCCGAATGAACAATGGTTTTTATGGCAAACATTTTATTTTTATTTTGTTTTAACGGCGCAGATCTTTCGGCTACCATTCTTCAGGGTGATTTCTACAACATCGCCCGACCGAAATACATAAACTACGGCGCCATTGGATTTCCTACCGGTCACGAATTCGCACATGCCTTTGGTGGCATCGGCAAATACTTCGATGAACATGGCCAACTCAGTGACTGGTGGACATCGTCTACGGAAGAAAAATTTCTCAAACAGGCAGAGTGCATTAATCACCAGTATGGAAATTATACGGTAGATGCGATTGAACTTAATGTAAGTATTTTATTAGTTTCAATTAATCAAACTATAAACATTATTACTATCAACTATATCATGATTTAACGGCGAACTTTATTCACCTCACAGATCTGTCAATGAATATGATAAAGAATAGACAAGTTATACATGTCTGTCAGCGAATTCATTTGTTGGTATATTTTCGTTATCTGTTCCTCGGAATTATTGTTCCGTAACACAATTTCCAACATTGGAAACTCTAGTTTACATCGATATTTGTATAGTATCGACTGCCTTCTTGTCATCGTTGTAAATAAGTAATTTCCTGAGATAACGAGAGTTTACCCAAAGTTACATTTGACTCCGTACTGAAACATTATTAAGTCACTGGGTATTCTATTAAAATTCCGATTTTTCCTATTTTATCTTCTTTATGTTTCCGCATGTGTGTGTATGTGGGTGATGAGGATACAAAAATCAATGTTCCATAATACGGTCATGGCTCGATCGATTGGGCGGAAATTTTGGACGAGAGTGGGGCTGAGCCCCTTTGGTCTGATATAACTTCCATGAACATTGAATTACTCGTTTAAACTCTACACCATTTTGAATTTTTCTGTAAATATCTGTTAAGAGTATATTCCGCGAAATTTTCGTGCATTCGGGCACTTTCTACCCAATCAGACTATCAACAAATACTGTTCGTTATTGAATTTGATGATGATCGATCAGAGCGTTTTAAATGTGCAAAATTTTTAACTTTTCGCTGTAGGTCTTTGTCGAGGTGTTATTGTATTTAGACAAAATCGATAGTAGCATTTCAATTTTCAATTTTTCAATGAAAAGCATTCTAAATCATGCAAATCTCATACTAACTACACTCACCCGAAAAAAAAGCGGTACACTTCAAATTTGGAAAAAAATCACTAAATTTCAAATGACGGTAACTGCGTAAATAATGAAGATAGAAAGGTCTTTAAAAAATGAAAATAAAGCTTGAAATCTCAACTTAAAGGATCGATTTATTTCAATGTTGCGAGATAAATTTATTGAAAATGGCGGATGACAAAGCGAGAGCATGCGGAATTGAACAATATTGGTCCGAGTTTGCGACGATCCATGGCGTGAGTCAAGTGTCGCAACACAATGGGATAAAAAGCATGTGATAGTACAGAGTCTTCTTTTTAAAATGCTTTTTTAATCGTTTCGATATGATGATTTTTCGCCGAGTCATTCGCATTTAAAGTAAAAAACATCCTTTTTCTTCAAATGCGAATAACTCGGCGAAAAATCATCGGATTGAAATGATTAAAAAAGCATTTTAAAGAGGAGACTCTGTCCTATCACATGCTTTTTGTTCCATTGAGTTACGACACTTGACTCTCGTCTTGTGCCGTCGCAAACTCGGACGAATATATTTCAATTCCGCATGCTTTCGCTTTGTCATCCGTCATTTTTAATAAATTTATCTCGCAACATTGAAATGAATCGATCCTTTAAGTAGAGATTGTAAGCTTCATTTTCATTATTTAAAGACCTTTCTATCTTCATTATATACGCAGTTACCGTCATTTGAAATTTAGTGATTTTTTTCCAAATTTTAAGTGTACCGCTTTTTTTCGGGTGAGTCCAGTTAAAATGAAAGAAAATGATGGGGCTTGTAGCTTGAACATTGCTTCCCCATCATTATACATAAAGCTTCCTTCATGAGGAAGAGTATGGATCGATATTTTGTAAAGCTTTGATTGTTTCTGAATTTTACAAAAAGAAGTCTGTGAATGCTGAAACTGACGTCAGAAAAAAGCATGCCAAATATTAACTTGCACATTAATTCCTCCATGAGGGAAGCAACATTGAAAAAATAATTCTCTCACACGGGAGGATTTGTGAGTGAGATAAAGTAATGAGGAAACAATGTGCAAATTTCTCATAGTCCATGCTTTTGTTCTCATTTAATTCTGAATATAATACTATAAATATCAACTGTGTTGTTTTCCTTGCAGATTAACGGTATCAATACTCAAGTTGAAAATATCGCAGATAACGGAGGTCTGAAGGCGGCTTATCGTGCTTACATTAAGTGGGCAGCCATCAGGATTATACAGGAAGAACGATTATCCGGACTTCCTTACACGCCCAAACAAATGTTCTGGATTAGTGCAGCCAACTCGTGGTGTTCAAAAACCAGACCGAAAATATTAAAGGATGACATTGAGACCGGAGTCCATTCACCAGATGAATTTCGTATCATTGGACCTTTTTCCAATATGCCAGAATTCTCGAAAGATTTTAACTGCAAGATTGGTTCCAACATGAATCCTGTGAAAAAGTGTACCGTTTGGTAAATTTTCTTACGGTCACATGCGTATCATATTTATAATTCGGGTAATGCCATTCACGGCGAACGAATAAAAATGTTGGGCTAGTAAAATATTAGGATGGCATATACGAATATGAATGACGTTAAAAATGTAAACGATGTTCAATCGACATTAGACAGAATATAATGCTAACCGCGAGAAACAACGACAGTAAAATCAGTTCTACGGTCAAATAACTCTGAAGCAATTGATTAATTAATAGTGAAGTGGCAATGAAAGAAAATTTTCGCTCGGAAATTGTTAACTAATCATCAACATCGATAACGAGCGATAATCGATTATTCTCAGTCTAACGGGCCCGATGTAAGAGGCCAATTGGGCAATATTTGTGGTTGCTCAAGTAAAAACTAATATCTACAAAAGGAAAAGTTTCATAAAAACGTTATATAATTTGTTTCCCCTCGTATAAGGTAATTGTAAATTAAGAATAAGTCTAATTGGAAAGGAGCGCCAATTGTCAGAATAATCGTATACGTACAATACATATCTCTCTATATTATATAAGTGTACAAAGTGTTCAGTACCGAAAATGACCGCTAATGCACCCCTGCATATGCGATCATTTTCGGCGGGGTCAGCTTCATCAAACGAGAAAGACCTTGTCGTTCAGTGAAGCTGGACAATTTCCCTTATCATGAGGAGAAAACGGGCAGCTTCACCAAACGGGGCGACCCTAACCCGCTTGGTGAAGCTGACCTGACCGAAAATGACCGCTAATGCACCCCAGCATTTGCGGTCATTTTTTGCGGGGTCAGCTTTACCAAACGGGTTAGGCTCGCCCCGTTTGATAAAGCTGACTGTTTTCCATTTACCGTAATCGGGGATTGAGCGGCGGTTGGGGGCTGATAACTCTCCCGCCGCCGCCGCCGACGCGTTCAAGAGTTGGGACCATAGCACCGGTTGCCATGGCAACGGTCGCCTCAACAATGGTGGCCATAGCAAGGATAGGTAATACGCGTCGGACTATTTTTTTTTTTTTCGTTGATGCAAGAGTATTAAGTTTTTAACGAAAAACAACAGATGAAATGTTTGTTTTTAATTAAAGAAATGGATATTTCTTCCTTTCTCTTTTCGTTAGATTACGTCTAAGACGATGCAAAGTATTGACGATCGAATTAAAATGACCCAAATAATTCTACAAAAAGAACTTTTACGAGGACGGAATTATTCGGATGGTTCTTTATTTCGTTGAAAAGTGCGAAGTCCATTTTTAACGGAAAAGGGATCGAAAAATGTCTATCTCTTTATGTTTTTTTTAACGAAGCGAATGGAAATTTGTTCAATTCTTTTTTCGGTAAACTACCTCTAGGCCTCGGTGCCAAATATTGAAGATTGTATTAAAATAGGTCCAAATATTTCTTCAATACTTTGAGATGAACTTTTACGAAGACGGAAATATTTTTGTCCCGAGAAATAGCTCCGATTGTCCTCTCTCTCGCACACATCGGCCTGGGAGTCCGCGCACAGGACACACTGACACGGGGGGTTGTTTCGCGACGCGCGCAGCGGGGCAAAGCCGCACTAGTACGTATATATGATTTTTTAAAATAAAACAAATGGGAAAAGTTATATACACACAGGGTCATAATTTTCGATAAACTCAGCCATTTAAAAAAATGTTTACCTTTCGAAGAATTTTGTTTTCATTTCCCATTCCAAATACATGATTGTAAAACAAACTAAATTTTTATATTTCACGTAGAATCAATTTTTTTCACATAGGCAACAGCATTTTTCAACCGCGAAAGATACAATAAAACCATATCATCCAATCGTTCCGTTAAAATAAAACCTCGACACATTGATCTATTATTGAGAAGCAAAAAATTTCAATCGCTAAAAAGAAACTATAGCGATTTTTCGAAAAATTCAAAATCCATAAATCTCAAATACCTTGATCGATTTTTTCAGAATTCGATAGCAAACATTATTTGATAATAGCCTATTCGTGTAGAAAGTTTTACGTCAGCAGCCTGAATTTTGCAGAAGCTCGAGCTAGTAGACATTTTTATATTAATTTAATCATTCATAAAATCTGAATCTTAATATCAAAGCTTAAAGTCGAACCGATAATGTATAAATATTATTTCAACACTTTTGTTTAATGTGGTAGGAAATAATCCCGGCAACGGATCCCGTTTGATGGGCCCTCTCGTGGTATGACAGATCCGCGAATAGGGTATAATAGACCCGCACTCGGTCCTTTCATATCCGTATTTAGCTCAGTCCATCATCTCTATTGCCAATGACTGCTTGGATTCATAGTCTTTGTCATCCAGGTCAATCCCCCTATAGTTTTAGGTATCCAGAACAGAAAGCAACTTCTATTAGGAAGATAAATAAAGATGCATTGTACAAATATTTTTTGTATACTTCTTTAAAATCGAGTGAGCACATGAGTCAGTATCGGGTGAAGGCCAAAGATAAAGGAAAGCGGGTGAATCACATATTTTGAATTAAATATGTCGTCGGAAAGCTATAAAGTGTCGAACGAGGTGAGGAGCGACATGATTTTCGAGATCCTGGTCGATCGCTGCATATGTCAAAGAATATCCAGGGCGATGTCTTTATACGTTTCGATATCTAGGGCATCATCCTGTTCGGAGCCCAGACCACAAAGCATTATACAAATATAATGTGGACATTTTTTTTTTAAATCGACGCACACACGAGTCATTATCGGACGAAGACTGAAGATAACGAAAAGCTACCACGCGTGAATCACCTACTATTACCCATCAAACGCGTTATCACAAAGCTATAAAGTTTTGAACGTTTCCAGTTCGGAACGTTTTCGTTCGATGTTCTTGCAGAACACTGTTCGCAGAATATATGAATATGAAAATTGGTCACCTTTGTACGAATCCGTTTTAATTCAATGCGATCGTTAATCTCTTTACAATTCTAAAACTTCGCGTCCCTGCTCAGAAAATCCTACGGAAACAAACAGAGAAAAATAATATGGAATATGTAGGACTTTAAGACACGGAAGTCTCATTCGGTGCAATTCCGGAGACCTAAAATCAGGAGCAACATGACTTGCGAGTTCCAGGTCTATCAGTATTTGCCTGTCAGATTGAGATCTACATTATTTTCGATATCCAGAACGCACACTTCATCGTTTTTGGTCTCCAGTACATAAACCATCTTCTATGAGCTATTAAAATGTGGAAGGTAAAATGAGGTACTAGTATTAGGTTCTCTCTTCCTTTTATCTGATGCGTACATGAACTAGTATCGGATGAAGGCAAATAATATCGAATAGCTATCACACGCGTATGACGTATTTGCCAATAATCATGGGGTCACAAATTTATACATTTTCAAAAGGTTTAAAGTGTAAACGATTTTGCACAATCCTTGCACCATTTTCGAAAGACCTACCAACACGGATATTCTTCCATTCCTTTGATAAACGATAAAAGAGGCTTTTATCGTCTGAGTTTCTTATATCACATATGAAACTTCGCGTACCTGTTTAGCCTCAACAATAGAGAAAAACAAATATTAATGTTTTTCAATTCCTACAAATCCAAACTTTTATATCTCGAGAAAGGCTTGAGCGACAGGGCTGCAATTCTGCAGAAGAAGTAGAACGTCCTCGTTATTTCCTGCACTTTTTGTAAAAATTTATAAAGCGGCTCAGATTTCACGGTTTTCTGGATTATTCAAAGAATGTCTGTAAGCGACCGCGAATTTCAAGAAACAGCACTAATTTTTTTTACAGAAAGCGATTATCATTAAAGAATGGTTAGTATTGAATATGAGAGAAATCGCGCGAGAGCGTTGAAATTTTGTGAAACTTTGGATTGTTCAAGAAATGATTTTTATTGCACTATCTCCTGCTAAGTTTTAAATAATCGGCTTGAATTTTGTACGTAAATAGAATATTGTCGTCGAAGTTGGTGAGGGATTTCACGACAATTTTGTAAATTATTTAAAAAATGTTGCTGACATGTCCAGCTTCTGCAAATTCTCATACATCAGGCTAGAATTTTCTACTTGAATTGAATATTGTTAAATATGCTCTGTTAATGCGTTAATTAACTACAGATATTAGCCAAGAATATCAACCGAGAATTAATGAAACGCGAGAATCAATGAAAAAGTTCTGGTTTTATGCAATTTTTAGTTATTCAAATAACGTATCTGATAGCTCTAATTGTAGATTTGAAAATTTGTAGATATCGAGGTAAACTTTGTAAATAGATAGAATGTGATTCAAGCATGAGTGGTATAGAATTTCGTGAAAGTAGTTGAAACAGTTCCGATAAAAAGAAATTGATTATTTATTGAAAAATCGGGGATGCGGGGAGAAAATGCCGTAAGTTGAATTTGCAATTTGCCTCCTCGAAAATGTACACAGTCCTCACAGCTTGCTTCGTGCGGAAGCCAAGATTGAAAGAGATTTCGCAGAATAAGCCTTGAACATGGTGTGAAATTTCGAGAAAGCAGTTGGCCAGTTCCAACTTGCTGCTTTTTTGCATAGGTTCTCGTAGTAATGTTCCGTATTCCGCTTAAGAAGTTTCAGTCATGTGAACGAATGGTATCATGAGAATCGCTGTGAATATTTTTTGAAATAGCTAAGTTAAAAAAATAAAAGAATTTCCCAAATCAGAAAAATTCTGAACAAAAGATCATGAGTCAGAAACATTAACGAATTCATTTCATAAGAAATTCAAAAAATTCATTCAAATAGAATCAACAATCTTGAGTTCCTCGTAGAAGCAAGCATTGTGAATTTAGAGAAAAATGCGGGAAGCAACGTTTACATATGTCAACTTGCACACCCATTACTATTTTTATGTCAATACTCGGCGGCACTCGCGCACCTATAAAGTTTAATCGGTGCGAGCAGGAAGTAGGTTGTGAAACTCGCTTCTGCCCGTGATAATTCTAAATATGCGGTGGAAAAACATCTGCCGAAGACTGTTTCTTGCGTGGTCTATACAAAACGTACGTTGTGTCGGTGATTGCGAATACAGAATATATTAGAAAACAATTCTTCGATAAATTCCTTAATAAAAAATTTATTTCCCGTCAAAAAACCTTTGAATTTTCGAAAAAAATAGTGCCCTTTCTGAAAAATGACTTAAAAAAATCTGTTAAACTGTTAGAGGAAATCATTTTAAACAAATTTGTCGTCTGAGTAATATATTTTTTAAACTCATTGAAATAGTAGGACTGAAAAATAGTCGGTAGGGTCTCTTTTGTGCTTTGTAAGTGCTGAAAAGGTACGATAAAGCAATCTGCACGTTTCATTTGACACTTTTTTGAAGTTATATAAGATCTTCTCTCTTCTTTGTCCTTTATTCTATTTGTGTACAAAGTCTTGACTGGATAACGGAAAATTACCAAAGTTAGAGTCAGCACATTTCCGAAGAACTCAATCTTAAAAAAATCCCAATACCGCAAGTGATTCTTGTTAAGCTCGATACTAAATATCCTTATCCGCTGAGTCTGTTAGTATAAAGAATTTCGACTTTCTGACGGAAAAATGTCCGATAGATACAGCACGCATCGCCATTTTTCTAAAGTTTGAAAATCCTATAAAATCTGAAACCCGTTCGCAATAAAGTAGTAAAAATTTCTACGCAAGTAGATTGCCATCGGATACTGTTCTCAAATCAATTAAAAGAATATCGCTCAAGGCGCTCGGCATTCATGGAGTTTTTAATTTTTATAAAAATCAGTATAAGTGGTTATTAATGCTTTGGCCTGTACAATTTTTGGCTTATCGAATAAAAACATCCTTTTATATAAAATAAGTATGGTGAATCGATATTTGGAATTGAATTTGAAGAAAATCGATATAGGCGTTCTAAATATATGGAATATTCAATTTATCGAAAATTGCAAACATTCAGTGTTAAGCAAAACTTTCGCTATCAAGTTGAAGGAGAAAATGAAAGTGCAAATTAAAACTTGTTCATTGCTTCCTTATAGCTATTGGCGCACATAAAGTTTCCCGGACGGAGACGCAAAAATTAAAATGCTGCGTACAAAATAAAAAATAATCGAATCCCCTCTGACCACGTACAAGCGGACAGTACCCAAGTGACCTGCTGGCAATAGTCCATTGGCACATTGATACTTAACAGTACGCGGCGGATCCGAAGGTGACGAATCCAATTGTCGATTGGCCCATTAGTACTTAACAATATCCAATGCGACGTGACCATCACTCCCCCACTCCCTCGTTAATCGGATTGAAGACCAACATTCTTCTTCCTGATTTTTTTGTATAAAAACCTGAGAAAAATGCGCCACGACACAGCGTTTGTTCTGAGTAATTTCAAGAGTCACGCACCCTGTGTATATTTACGGAATAGTGATATTTCTCGATTCACTTCGCATTTTAAGGTAAGTGGTCTCTTCGTCAGTAATTTATAATACCATTTTTTTCGATAATTCAAATTAACGCTAATTATTTTCTACGTTTATTCGCAATTTTTCGTTTTTCGATACGAATACGGTAACTCCTATTCCGTGAGATAGAAATGAAAATATACTCTAACCCATGTACATGCACACGAGTGCTTCCTTATTATCTTGGCACGTTCACGATCATTCTTTCATTAAGGGCGGGGTAAGGGTTTGCACTTTCGAAAAATCGAATTTTTTTTTTTGTCTTATCTTATTGTTTAACATTTCAAGAATATGTCCTTAAAATTTTAAACCGATCTAAGCAATATTCTTGAAGTTATTGTCTTATTAATCTCCTGGCCTTTAACGCTATACCTCTAACAGCTGCGGCCGGTCGGGCTAGCAGTGCAGCTGTCGAACAGGTATACAGTTTATTCATTACTATTGTGTATATAGTATATAGTGTATACTATACACTACAATATAAGCAAGTACAAACTTGCTTATACCTGTCTGTATATTTTGTCAGTGTAGAGTATAAAATTTAATGTGGCAGTAAATATTCTATCGAGCAGACGTACACGCGCGTTCCTATTTTCGCATCATTTTAGCTCCGTTTTCAAGTTTTGTTTTTAATTATTACTAAAATGCCTAACAAAATTACAAGATCTGATAGAAAATTAACTGGTTCGAGATTATGTCGGCATAAAAAAATTGTACCTCCGCAAAAAAGTAAAAGCGAAGACATTGTAACAAGTAGCACGTCAGCTAAAAAAATAAAAGTGACCGTTGAAGATCAAGTTACGGAGGATCTTGAAATACATTACAGGATAATTGATTTTTTATTAGTCTTTTCAACAATTGCTACGCTAGTGAAGTGTGTGAAATGTGATGGAAAAGTAAATTTTCATTCGACCAAGAAAGAAGGCCTTGGATTTAACATCAAAGTGTCGTACGAAAGCTGTAAACAGATTACAAATGTTCCGTCTAGTGCAAGAATAAGCTCTGGTATTTTCGAAGTTAATCATCGGTTTGTTTTCGTGATGAGGATATTAGGCCTTGGATTAATTGGCTGTGAAAAGTTCTGCGGCTTGATGGATTTGTTTAGTAGGTTTTTATCAAAACCAACGTACAATAATTACGTGAAAAAAATGTGCCCGACTGTAAGAGAAGTAGCGAATCGATTTTTTTTATCTGCTATAAAAGAAGAAAAAGCAGCAACAGCCGAAGAGAAAAAAACTGAAGATGCCGACGAACTCACTGTATCAGGCGACGGAACATGGAAAAAAAAGAGGCTTTTCATCTTTATTCGGCGTCACCTCATTAATCGGTTACTTTACAGGTAAAGTTCTTGATATTTTCGTCAAAAGTTCATACTGCCATGAATGTAAAATTTGGGAACATAAATTAAACTCTGCCGAATTCGAAGAGTGGCATGAAGCTCATGTAAATGCTGGGAAGTGTCAGGCAAATCATACTGGTGCAGCTGGAAATATGGAGGTCGAAGCGGTAAAAACCATGTTTCAACGCTCGGTAAAGAATGGTGTACGATATCGCAACTATATCGGTGACGGTGACTCTAAAGCTTACTCCGGGTTAGTGAATTCTAAACCTTATGGTGATGATTTTTCAATAGTGAAAAAAGAATGTGTAGGACATGTTAAAAAAAAATGGGCACTCGTCTACGTGAACTAGTCAAAAAGACTGTTGTAGATACTGAAACTAAGGCTGGAAAGAAGATCAAAAGAAATAGTCTGTCTGGTAAAGGGAAGCTTACGGCCAAAATGATTGATAAACTGACGGTATGCTACGGTTTGGCTATTAGACGATACTCTGATTCCGTGGAAAATATGAAGAATGCTATCTGGGCAACATTCTTTCACTACAGTTCGACAGACGAGAATCCACAGCATAAAAAATGCCCGACTGGCACGGACTCCTGGTGCGAATGCCAAAAAGCAGCAGCTGCTAATGCATTGGATTCGTTCAAACACACGTACAGTGCTCTTCCCAAGGATGTTTTGCAAGCCATCAAGCCATTCTATGAAGATCTGAGCAAAGATGTCCTCCTGGAGCGATGTGTCGGAGGCTTCACGCAGAACAACAATGAGAGTATGAACCAACTTATTTGGAAAATCTCACCAAAGCACTTGAGTGAAACCTCTGTCATCGTTAAAATTGCAGCTTATGTGGCAGCCAGTGTCTTCAATGAAGGTTCTTTTACTTTACTAACCTTCATGCAAGAGATGGGAATCAGTAGTGGATCAAGCGCTCGTGACTGGGCGCGATCAACTGACTCCATACGTGTAAGCCGAGCAGAGCAGGAAGCTGAAAAAAAACTAAAGAAGGCAGGATTCGTCGTAGACAGGAGCAAAAAGGTGCTTTAGACATCTTTGATGATAGCAACATCCTTTATGGACCTGGCATTGACGATTCAGTGTGAGGTAAGCCGATAAAATTCGCTTATGAACGTTTTATACCAGATTTTTTAGGGTTCAAAACTTTAAAGCGTTTTCCTCACCACTCACGTTTTCAAAGTCGGTGTCCCCCATAACTTGAAAACTACAGCATCGATCCCTTTGAAATTTTGAACACTAATTCTGTACATAATTTACGAGGTAACGCTGGAGAGTTTTTTTCAAATTTGTTAATAATTTTTATTTTACAATAACAAATTAACCGATTTTTTTCGTAAAAATCGCGTTTTTCCCTTCAAAATGTTCCAAAAAATTGAAAAATTGAAATTTCGGAAAACCCTCCCAGCGTTACCTGGGGAAAACTATTATCTAACAAATGAACTTTCATTTTTTCATTTCAGATGATCCAGCACCAAGTTATGAGGGACACCGCAATTCTACTTTTTTCCGAGACACGTCCGAATAATTGCTGCCATTGCCGTATTTTTTAATATTTCTTCGTGAAAATTTTATATAATATTCTTCGAATGTCATATTTTACTGTACCATTAGTTTTAATAAAGAGATTTTAACTGCGTCGTCACAAAAAAATCACAAAAACATGCCTTTTTTTGTACGAATTAACCTTACCCCCCCCCCCCCCTTAATTACATTTTTGAATCTTCATACCCTCGCAGTTGATGCTTTGTGCATGAGAGAAACTATATTTGACACAATGGTCATAATATTCAAACTTCTCATCGACATCGCGCGGCGCCACGTCGAAATATTATTAAAAAAACCTTACGACACTTTTATAATATAATGTCATTTTTATCTTCCGAATGCTTTATTTATATATTACCCAACAAATATTTACATATATATATACCCAACGCCTAATCTCTATAGTTAATGACATTAGCAGAAGTTGAAGATTCCGAACAAAAGCAAATTGTATAATTTCCATGTTCCGAAATATCGTTTATTGCAGATATAGTCCTTGGGCAAAAGCCTCGATCAGCCATGAAATGCTGGCCAGTGATCATCGCGATATGCGTTCTTGTGAGCATCGAAACAACGACAGGCCGTGTGGGTAAGTCGTGGTGAAGGATTTTTTACTATTCCACGAAGCTTCAATAGATTTTAATGCAATTCAGGTGTACTTAAGCTTAAGGGAAATTCATAAATGAACCATATGAACCATATAGTTACCCACCCCGTAGTACCGTCCAAGCGAGCTGAAAAATCAGCATTTGAGTCTCCAGACTTCGTCGAGGAGCAATCCATACATGATCTATGTTTAACGGCGGAATGCAATCAAACCGGTAGGTGAAAGAATATTTCAGCGAAGTATTCTGCCGGCATATCGTTGACATACTTGTAGTGAACGAGCGATGAAATTTTCGGCGTTTAGCAAAGTTAAAACACGAATGTTTTTCAGCATCGACGATTTTGCGAAACATGAATTCAAGTGTCGATCCTTGTGACAATTTTTACAATTTTGCTTGCGGTGGTTTTATCAATTCGACGACCATACCCAACGACGATTATATCGTAAATTCGGCCACTACCATCGAAAAAATGCTGCAAGAACAATTGAGAACGATCATACAGGTGGATATTGAGCCAAACGCACCCAAGCCCTTCACCCTCGTCAAGACTCTGTACAATAATTGTATGAATACGCGTAAGTCATACGGTCTTTTAAGGATGTATGCTTGGTAGTGGTGAGCCATCACACAATTAAACGTTCTAGTCACGAATATTCTGTTCAAAAGGCTATAATGAATGAAGTGGCTAACGAGGCTAGGATAATTTTAGTGTCCTAGGAAGTAAACAAATATAGTGTAAAAATTTGATTATTTCATTTTGCTCATAGAGGAACTTTGTCTTCGTAAAAAATATGGTTTCCAGTTTTTAATGCCAATTTATTTAAAATGTGTCAGCGTCGACGTGATCGATAATTCTTTTTTAAATTGTTTAAAAAAACCAAATACATCCCTTTATGACATGCGGGAATTTCAGATCGCATAGTCGTGAATGATTTAATTAACAAATATCCTCAAGTAAATGAAGCCGCCTATAGCTCGAAAGCCAATATCTCCAAGACGGCGTTAATCTGTAGTTTATGGAGAAAATAACCTAGCACTAATCTTAAAAAAACGTTATATCATGAACTATGTTATAAATTCACACAGAGGCAATCGAATTCCAAGGTTTAGAACCATTCCGAGAGTTTTTGAAGGAACATGGTGGATGGCCAGTGCTCGAGAACGGTCTTTGGAATGAGAATAATACATTCCAGACTGGAATAGTTATTGATTACTTCAGCGATTTCAATGTTGTCGCCGATTTGAAAAACAATACAAAACACGTAATGCAAGTACGTATATATTCGTGACGTGACTGTTCCTTTGATTCTTGGAACGAAGATTGCAAAATAAATACTACATTTTATGTTTTAGCTTAATCAGAGAACACAGGGACTCGATCGCGAATATCTTTCCAAGGGATTTGAGAACGATAGAGTTCAGGATTATTACAGATACATGGTGGATGTCGCTGTGATCCTGGGTGCTGACAGAAGTCGAGCGGAGACCGAGCTCAAGGAATCTTTACTTTTCGAAATTGAAATGGCCAATGTAAGTACGATATTTGAAATCTGTATAACAAACTATTCATAATCTTTCGATAATGATATAATTACTATATAAACAAAGGTATATAGTATATATATACAATATATGAATTTATATAAATAAAAATAAATATAAATGAATAGAAATAAAATGAAAGAATTATGAAGTACATCAGCTGGTTTCGAGCCTCTTTAGAGTGACCAATCACCACCAGATTTCGTTCCGAATTGTGCTTCCTCATAAACCAACCTTTGTGATGCTACAAAAAAATATCGTAGAGTTTTCCATGTCAATATGTTCAAAAAGTGTGGAAGCGTGAAAAGATCACTTTAAAAAAAAAAATTCGGACACTCATATATACGTAGAAATAATCATTGACATTTCGATAATCAAATATAATTATTTTCGATCAATATTGTGTGCAGAACACATTGCCGGCCGAGGAATCACGGGACTTAAATCAATTTTACAATCCAATGACGGTGAAGCAATTGATGAACAACTATTCGACATTGCCATGGAAGGAATATTTCATTTGGCGATTGTCACCGATCGACAAAGTCAATGATGATGACATCGTGATAGTAACCCGGCCACAGTACATCGCCAAAATGGAGGAACTTATATCCAAAACACCAAAGAGGGTTCAGGCTAATTACGCAATGTGGCAGTGGACACGTTTCTTTGCCCAATATCTCACCGTAAATATTCGCTAGATACGTCTAGCTTACATCACCGCTCTCACAGGCATATCCGAAACGAAATTCAGAGAGGAAGAATGTATTGACGTAGTTAAGATCTGCCTCGAGTTAAGCTTGAGTACTATGTACCTAAAAAAACATTTGAACTCAAACATAACACGTGAAGCCACCGCAATAGTCACGAACGTCAAGAAACAATTTGGAGAAATGTTGGAACAGGTCTCGACAATTTTTATTCTTTCGATGTAGTAAGAAGAACGACACGTCATTAATTACCACCGTTGTATTAATCGTTGTAATCACTATTTTTCTGATATTTATAGGCAGAATGGTTGGATGACAGAACAAAACAGACTGCTCAAGATAAACTCGCGAAAATGTCTAGTGTCATTGCATCTCGTGATCAACGCACACTCGACAACCAACTCGAGGACTATTATGGAAATCTCGAATTGTCCGAAGGATTGTATTTTCGCAGTATATTCAATATAACTGAATTCATTAAACATAATTTGGCCCGAAAATTGCGACAGCCCGTGAAGAAGATCGATTGGACTGTTTATGGAAATTGGTTGGAAGTCAACGCACAATACGTTTTGAGCGAGAACATTTTTGGTAAGTTTTGTAACGCAGTTTCCTAAAGCAGTTGTCGCCTCGCATGAATTTCTTAAAATTGTTGCTGAACTTTATAAATGTCATTTATCGGAAATTTCAGTGATACTGACCACTCCAAATATAAGATAATTGCTACAGTACTTGACGCTATTACCTGTACCGAACACTTACCATTCTTAGCATTTTTCTTCGTGATGTTCAAACGATTTTGAAGATTTTAATGCAACACCACAGAGAAAAAACGTTTCTGGATGATACGGGTTTTTCCGTGCTAACTCAATAAACGATTGGCCATTACATCTATTCGTACATTTAACAAATCCTTTTATCACCCGTCTCGAAGATATGAATTTTCAAACTCAGTTTTTCTGTTAAAAATGTAGTTCTTTATAAGCAAGCTGTTCTCATGCAATTTTATGAAATTTTGCTACATTTTCGTGATAGATGAAATTGTGTACACTATTTCAATGAAATTTGTCTCATGCCCAAGGATTTTTGAAAATGTTTTCATAATATTCAAAACGAGCATCATTGAAAATGAAAAAAATCATGTCTCAAAAACGCATTAGAAAACAAACTTGAAAAAAAATCAACGGAGTGTTGAAATTGACGAAATAGTAGAAAAAATTAGATATGAAAAATCGAAGATTTGAATTGATTCTCGACTGCAGCAGGTAAAACATCAGTATAAAAATATGAAGTACGATAGGAAAAATGTAAAAAAAATGCCTTACCACTCGGGAGTTTGCGTGCAAATATTTCCTTTCGAAAATGGAATATTCTTTTTTCATTATTCACAAAAATTGAATGAGACGTTTTCGAGATTAGTACGAAAATCCATAAGCTGAAGACGGATAATTAAAAAGACATAAGGAGAAATGTTTGGAAAAAGTTTTCAGGTATCGCATTGTCACGGGAAAAATCTTTGGTGACACAAAAAAATATCATTGTCAATCGCTTATCGAGTGTATCAATCGCGGTCATGGAAAAGTTAACACTTTTTTATTTCATGAGTGAATCACTTTCTCACACATGACGAAGTTCTTTCTGGATGAAAAATGATTTTTACGCGAAACATTTTTTTTGTTTTTTTTTGCCGTGCAGAACTTTCCGCTGTCAGCCTTCAGGGTAATTACTTCAACGTCGACCGACCAAAATACATGAACTATGGAGGGATTGGATTCATGGCCGGTCATGAAATCACACATGGCTTTGATGACAAGGGAAGATTATTCGATGAGAATGGCAATCTCAATGACTGGTGGTCACCATCTACGAGAGACAAATTTGTCGCAAGGGCGCAATGCATTATTGATCAGTATGGAAATTATACGGTCGATGAGGTGGGACTTAATGTAAGTATTTTATAAGCTTGAATTAATCAAATTCTCAATATTTTCATTATGAACTATATTAGGATTTCTCGGCGAAGTTTATCCACCTCATAGAACAGATCTGTGAACTAAGATGATAAACGGTATACGAGATACATATCTTTGTTAGCCAATTCATTTGTTGCTTCTATCGACTGTTTCAGGGGCATCTGATTTTATTTACTTTACTATTGTCGTT
This sequence comes from Oxytorus armatus, assembly GCA_958009045.1. Taxonomy (NCBI): domain Eukaryota; kingdom Metazoa; phylum Arthropoda; class Insecta; order Hymenoptera; family Ichneumonidae; genus Oxytorus; species Oxytorus armatus. Next base: position 14,136,446 of record OY253746.1, on the reverse strand, counting down.
CCCTGTGTCTCGGCATTAGTGTCATGGTGGTCGGTAATAAAAGTTCAAACTTTGAAAATCCTAGTTTATGTCTATATTTATATAGTACCAGTAGCAGTGATTTGTTATCATAGATCTAAAGCAGTGAAAGCCCTAAATAACGAGAGTTACCCGGCTGAAATTCTAATTTTTCCTATTTTATATTCTTTATGTTTCATTTTTGCTTCCTCGTGTGTACATTCGTGAGTCTGCGTGTGTGTGCGTGTGTGTTGATGATACAAAAATCAAAGTTCTAGAATGCGGGAATGGCTTAGCCGGTTGGGCGGAAATTTTGCACGCAATTGGAACCGAGAATCCCTTTTATCTAATATAATGTTCGTGAAGATGAATACCTCGTTTAGATTTTAAACGACTTTGAAGTTTTCGAAAAATTTCTGTTAAGAGCATAACTCGTGGAATTTTCGTGCAATTGGTCTAAAACTTTCTACAGAAACAATCATCAAATACTGCTCGCTATTGAATTTGTTTATAATACATATCAAACCGTTCTGAATTTGTGGAATTCTCATTTTTCCGCTATACGTTTCTGTCAAGGCGTGATACTATTTAGACACGATTGATGGAAGCGTTCTATATTCATGGTATTTTCATTTATTCGAAAAAATGCATTCAAAATCATGCAAAGCTCGCACTATCTATTTAATAAAGAGAAAAAATGGTTCAGATTGAAAGTTGAACATTGCTTCTTCATCATTATTGCGCATAGACAAAGCTTGCTCTATGAAAGGGTTTAGATTGTATGAGCTACGAAATTTTCTGAATTGAAAAAGTATGTCTGCTTGTTTAAATAGAAGTCAGAAAAAAGCGTGCTAATTACAAACTTGCACATTACTTCCTCATCATTTTCTCTCGCTCATACAGCTTCCTCCATATGAGGAATTGAAAAAGAATAACCATCTCACACAGGAGGATTTGTGAGTGAGATAATATACTAAGATAACAATATGCAAATTTCTCAATGTGCACGCTTTTGTTTATATTTAATTCTGAATATCTGTATAAATAAAAATGTAAATGTTCGTTTGTTCAAAATCTTAAATCTCGCGTATTTTTATATACCTATTATATAGATGTCACATGTCTTTCTTTTCCATTTAACCAGACTGAGCCTCAGCAACGCGTGGCCGGATACAGCTAGTAATACTATAAAAATCAACTATTTTGTTTTCCTCGTAGATTAATGGTGTCAATACTCAAGGTGTAAATATCGCAGATAATGGTGGTTTAAAGGCGGCTTATCGCGCTTACGTTGAGTGGGCATCCATCTGGAATGTACAGGAGAAACGATTGCGCGAACTTCCTTACACACCCAAACAAATGTTCTGGATTAGTGTAGCCAACACGTGGTGTTCTAAAATCAGACCGAAAATATTAAAGGTTGGCATTGAGACCGGAGTCCATACTCCAGATGAATTTCGTATTATTGGATCTTTATCCAATATGCCAGAGTTCTCAACGGATTTCAACTGTAGGATTGGTTCCAACATGAATCCTGTGAAAAAGTGTACCGTTTGGTAAATTTTCTTGTGACCGCACCATATATATAATTCGGGTAATGCGATTCCTGGCGAACGAGCCAAAATTTATGATAATAAAATATTGAGACGATACAAACGAGTATAAATCGAGTTCAAATTGTAAATGATATTCAATCAACATTGGGCATAATTAGATGCCAATCGCGAGAAATATTGAAAGAAAAATTAATTCTACGGTCAAATTACTGTGACGCAATTGATCAACAAATAACCGAAGTTGCCATGGGAGAAAAATTTCGCAAGGAAATTGTGATCGAATCGTCAACATCGATGACGAGCTATGATCGATTATTCTGAGTATAACCGGTCCGATGGACAAGAGGCCAATTGAGCGATATTTGTGGATGCTCAAGTAAAAACTAATATTAAAAAGAAACGTTTTATAAAAATGTCACATATTTGTTTCCCCCTCGTATAAGGTAATTGCAAATTACTATATATTTTAAATATCGCGAATTAAATATATTACGATAATTTTTATTCACATATGTAACACTACTCTTGAACAGGAAAATAAATAAAATCACTTCATCCAATAGCTCTGCTTTAAAAAAAACCCTTCAAAACATTGATCTACTATTGAGGTGGATGAATCCGGACAAATCCTTATTCAATATTCGATTGTTGCATCTATAACAAACCATCCCGAAGATCCTATAGCTCGTTGGATCGAAAATCGTATTCCCCAAAAGTTCATAGACTTTGTTGCTATGTCATTTTGTGGACCTGGATCACCACGTATCGAAAGGAAGGATTTTCGTTACGGTGTTCGCAGTAGAAAGGGCTGTAACATAGCAGACTAAACGGTAAAGGGTAAAATGTTCCTTTTCCGTTGGAGAATACTCTCTCTCTCTCTCTCTCTCTCTCTTCGGCACTAAGTTGCTGATTAAGCTCGGACATGAGGCAATAATAGAACGCACTCCACCATCTTGTCCGGCTTTCCCTCGCTACTTCTCTCCTTCTCGTTCTTGTCGTTTTTCCGAGACCATATTTACCTCAATTTCAGTGTATATTCCAGCAGCAGCGTGTATAGGCGTATACTTGCGTAATGAAATTCTAAAAGAACACTCGACGAACAAAAACTTCGATACAATGCGCAGCCGAGTGAATGTATCCTGGAACTTGTAATGGACGTTGGAAAACGTATATGCTCTTGCACATACTTGAACACATTCCATACTTCTTATTTGTTTGCAACCACGTCGATTGGTTCTACATTAATGTAATAAACACATCTAAAAAAAAGGTGAAAATTGAAACTTGTACATTATTATGCAAGTGCCACATCATCATTATTTCGCATTCGCACATCTTTCTCTCGGAGCAAGGGACTTTTCAAAATTTGACTTCCTCACTACTTTTTTAATATAACGTTTCATACACTTCGCGGTTCAAGCGATTCTGTTTATTTTCTTAGAGAATATTTTTCGTGCGTAATTTCGAATCCATACATCCTATATATGTATAAAATAAGTACGGTGAATCGATATTTGGAATTGAATTTGGAGAAAATCGATACAGGCGTTCTAAATATATGGAATTTTCAATTCATCGAAAATTGAAAACATTCAGGGTTAAGCAACCTCTCGCTATCAAGTTGAAGGAGAAAATAAGAGTGCAAATTAAAACTTGTACATTGATTCTTTATGACTATTCGAGCACATAAAGTTTCCCGTGTGCGGAAGCAAAAATAAAAATTCTGCTTACAAATTAAAAAATAAACGAGTAAAAGTTCTCCCTCTGACCACGTACAAGCGGACAGTAAACAAGTGACCTGCTGGCAATAGTTCATTGGCACATTGAAAGTTAATAGTATCGGACAGATCAGAAGGTGACGAATTGAATTGTCGATTGGCCCATAAGTACTCAACAATATCCAATACGAAGTGACAATCGGATAACAGCCGGCAAATATCCAGACCGACAGTAAGATGGGAAAATTGGATGGACTCAGTTAATCATTGGCTCAATTTGGGGTTGAATGCTATATACGAGCTCGCGAGCTCGGTACGGGCTCGTACCTTAAGCAACACGCAAACCGGAGTGTAAAGAGTGACGTCTCTGACAAGGAAAGTACTCGAGGTGTCCCCTCCGATTTTGTTGAAACTCAAGTATGTTATAGAGCATTGAAAACTAAGCGACACGTATTTTTTTTTATCGGCGGAAAAACGGTTTCCAGGGGTGAAACCACCCCCTAAAGTTACACATGTCAAGGGGCGATTTTGCAGTTTCACATAGAAGCAGTGCTTCGATTTTGATGAAATAGAGATTAAAATGTTTCTTGTGCGAAGAAATGAAGAACCCACCAGATAATGAAAAAAATGTATATTTAAGGGGTTGAAACACCCTCGAACATCCACTTTTTGCTCCCTACATTGAAAACTTGCGAATCGATTGGAATGAAAATTATGTTATTGTGTAGCGGAAATGAAATTAAAGTTGACGTGTTTTTGTATTTGTGCGAGAAAATTTTTTTAAGGGGGTAAACTACCCCTATTTGAGTTTTTACATTCCAGGTGTCTCCTCGTCATTCCAAATGTGTTTGCCGATATGAACTCTACTCCTTAAGATAAAATTAATCATTCAACGTTTTTTAAAATGAGTACGAATACTTAAGGGCGTAGACCACCCTTTGTAGCCCCTTTTTTAATAGATATTCAAAAGTTTCCGAACCGCTGCCAAGACATTTTATGATGTTACGATTTTCGTATTTAGATAAACTTACGCATCTACGAGAGGCATAATTAGAAGGGATTATACTATACTTCATTCGCTAACACAACCTTTTTTTATATACTTTTCCTCACTTTTTCACATATCACTGTGGGCGTATTTTTTTATTATTAGCGGTGTTTATATATTATTAAATGATATTACCCATAATAAAGTGACAGGTTTTAATGGAGGAACTAATTTCTCTGTATAGATTTACAATTAGGTGTTACTTTTACCTAAAACAGATGTGCTAGATTCTTTGAAACGGGAATCTTAATAAAGGATCATATGTGTATGACCGCTTTTGACGTACACACTTTATTTACATAGTAACTTTACTCTATCACACGCCATCATCATCTTTTGTACAAATGTTCATTATCTACCGTCCATTGTTATCAACTTTTAACCACAATCATGGTTCATACGCCGAACAAAAATGGTAGTCATCGAAAAGATGCTTCAAGCACAACGATTTCTGATAAGCATTGCCCGTGACACTCACGTAGTGTCACCGAACAGCAAAGTGTTAGTAACGAATTTAGGTGGTAAAACGTAATAGTACTGAAGTTGTAAATTTCTCAATTACGGATAATGATACGAAGGCACAATCAAAAGTGGATTTTGATGGTCAGGCATATAGCTATACTGCTAATATTGAAAATATGCAACCGACAGCAGTGGACGCGCGTTCGGTGCGCGGCTTCGGCGATCTCCCATGTTAAGCAGTATTGGCCGCGGTCAGTACTGGGATGGGTGACCGCTCAGCCGGGCACTGGCTTGCACGCCGACTACTGAGCGGGAGGCAGTTTTTCTGAGTTTCAGATGGTAATATAACTGAAACTCATTAAAAAAAAAAAAAAAAAACAAAAAGCCGTCTGTATCGGGACAGGTTTTCCGCAGTTTCCCTGTGTCCATGGCAAATGCGATACAGTGTAGCTAAGACGTCTGCGGACGCAATGGAAGTTAGGTTAGCTTAGCGAAGTGCGGGTAGGGAGTGATAGGGGAAAAAATGGAAAATTGGAAAAAATGGAATTGGGAAGGGTCATGCGTAAAAACCCGAAAGGGTATACGTTGGAACACACAATAATAATATTGAAAATATGCTCTTGCAGCAACGTGTGAAGAGGCAAGGAAAATGTTATAGAAAACGGATGCGTTAATGAAGTATACTATAATCCCTCTTATTTATGCTTCTCGTAAATGCGTAAGTTCATCTGAATACGAAAATCATACCATCATAAAATTTCTTGGCCGTGGTTCGGAAACTTTTGAATAACTATTTAAAAAAAGGGTTACAAAGCGTGGTCTGCCCCCTTATGTATACGTACTATTTAAAAAAAAAACGGTGAATCATTAATTTTAGCTTGATGAGGAGAGTTCTTATCGCGAAGCACATTTGAAATGACAAGAAGACAACTGGAATGTAAAAACTCAAATAGGGGTAGTTTACACCCTTAAAAAAATGTTTTCGAACAAATACAAAAACACGTCAACTTCAATTTTATTTCCGGTATAAAACAGTATAATTTTCATTACAATCGATTAGCAAGTTTTCAATGTAGGGTGCAAGACGTAGATGTTCAAGGGTGTTTCCACCCCTTAAAATAACAGGAAAATGGTGAAACATTAATTTTAGCTCAATGAGAAGAGCTCGTATCGGCAAGCACATTTGGAATGACGAGGAGACACCTGGAATGTAAAAACTCAAATGAGGGTAGTTTACGCCCTGAAAAAGAATTTCTCGCACAAATACAAAAACACGTCAACTTTAATTTTATTTCCGCTACACAATAGCATAATTTTCATTCGAGGGTGTTTCAACCCCTTAAAATTTTTTTTTTTTTTCATTATCTGGTGGGTTCTTTATTTCTTCGTATAAGAAACATTTTAATCTTTGTTTCATCAAAAACGATGCACTGCTTCTATGTGAAACTGCAAAATCGCCCCTTGACATGTGTAACTTTAGGGGGTGGTTTCACCCCTTGAAACCGTTTTTCCGCCGATAAAAAAAAATACGTGTCGCTTAGCTTTCCATGCTCCATAACATACTTGAGTTACAAAACAGACATACAAAATCGGCGGACGCCTCCAGTACTTTCCTTGTGAGATAGTCACGAAAGTCAACGAATAATTGGACGAAATGGTACAATAGGTCTCGACGATTTTTTTTTCTCTCGATGTAATCAGAAAAATCACACGTCATTAATTGCCACCAATTGGTATTTATCGCTGTAATCGATCTTTACGTGATAACACTGATCTGCAATGAAATCCTCCTTTAAAATATGTTGTCATAAATATGACGATTCAAATGTTCTGAATCTATCCCCGTTGGCCGATTTTTTCCATCACGTCTAGATTATTTTATATGAATTTTTTTTTTTTTTCAAAAATTCGGGTTTTTGTTTAATTTTTTTGCGCGTCAATGTTACAAACAGTGTATATACAAACAGTGTATGCACAAAATAAGTTTTAGCGAGTTGTAAGAGAAAGAAGGGAAGTGCCGAAGGTGATTTTTATGGTAGTACATACGCGCATGCGCAGTATTCGCTGTGACTTCACAACAGTTGAGTGAAAACTTGTCTCTTAATTGTTTACATTTTGTATCAAATATTTTGGTAAGTTTTGCATAAAGTTCATGTTCTCTATATTGGTTTTGAGTATTTTATGTGTAGTTTATGTATTTTTTTATGAGCAGAGCCAATAAATATAAAATAGATGTTTGAAAATTATTTTAATAAAATTTTATGTAATTTTAGGTTATAAAATGCCTCGAACTTGTAAAAATTCTACCGACTGTTTTTGCTACATTTGTGGGGAATTCGTACTAAAAACGCAGCGAAATGTCATGACAGATCTTGTTAAAACAGCTTATAAGCTATATTTTGGATTTTCTATCGATGAGCGAGATAAGAGTTGGTTGCCAAAAGTATGTTGCAATAGCTGCTCAAGAACGTTGAGAGGTTGGCTTGAAGGAAGCCACAAATCCATGCCGTTTACAATGCCAATGATTTGGAGTGAGCCTCAGAATCATGAAAATGATTGTTATTTCTGCATGACATCAACACGAGGATTCTCGAAAAAAAATAGAAATAAGATTGTATACCCGAACGTCCCATCTGCAAAGACACCAATTCCTCGTGGTGAAGGTACTTTACCTCCAATTCCACCAATTAATGAGAAGGTGGAAAATAAAAATATTTCTGGTCTTCAATCTCAATCGAGTTTTCTTTCTGCCGGTACATCTTCATCTTCATACACTTTGTCTGGATCTTCCAGTCCATCTAAAGGACCTCATTTACTTAAACAAGGTGACTTAAATGATCTTGTTAGAGACTTCGGACTTTCAAAATCTAAGGCGCAATTACTTGGATCAAGATTAAAACAGTGGAATCTATTGGATAAAAGTACCAGAGTTTCATATTTTCGTACGAGGCAAGAAGATTTTACGAGTTACTTTTCCAAAGAAGATGATTTGGTATATTGTAATGATGCTGCAGGGCTTCTTCAAGAACTGAGTTTTCCAGAAGATTCTAGTGAATGGAGACTTTTTATTGATGCTTCAAAAATAAGCTTAAAAGCCGTTCTACTCCATAATGGTAATAAATACCCATCTGTGCCCGTTGCACATGCTACAAACATAAAGGAAAATTATGCAAACCTAGAGGTAATACTCGAAAAAATTGAATATTCTCAATACTTATGGAATATTTGTGCTGATTTAAACGTCGTCGCTATACTCACTGGATTACAAGGAGGATACACAAAGTTTTGCTGTTTTCTTTATGAGTGGGACAGTCGCGCAAGAGAAAAACATTACAAAATAAAAATTTGGCCACTAAGAAAAAGTTTAACTTCTGGGCTTAAAAATGTGTCTCAGAAACCTTTAGTGCCAAGTGAGAAAATTTTTCTGCCACCACTTCACATAAAGTTGGGAATCATGAAAAACTTTGTGAAAGCTATGAATAAAGATGGTGCAGGTTTTCAATATCTAAAAACAAAATTTCCTCGAATCAGTGACGCAAAATTGAAGGAAGGAATTTTTGTAGGTCCGCAGATACGTGAGCTAATGAAAGATGAAGCTTTTGATTCGAAGTTGAGCGAAGCAGAAAAAAGAGCTTGGGTGGCTTTTGTGGAAGTTTGTCATAATTTTCTTGGGAATACAAAAAGTGAGAACTACCGACAAATCATTCGGGAGTTTCTTTCTGCTTATAAATCTTTAGGATGCAATATGTCACTCAAGATTCATTTTTTGGACTCTCATTTAGATTTCTTTCCTGAAAATCTTGGAGCCGTATCAGATGAGCATGGTGAAAGGTTTCATCAGGATATAATGCAGATTGAAAAACGCTACAGTGGGAGATGGTCAGCAGCAATGCTTGCTGATTTCTGTTGGTCAATTCGCCGAGAAACTCCAATAGAAACGATGAAAAGGAAAAAAACCACAAAATAACAAATTTTCTCACCATATAATGAGATAACTGACCGATATTTATTCATTTTGTGACTATAATTTAGGATTTTTCACTGTAAAACTTAGACCGTAATATTTTTTTATTTCGTTATGATAATTGATATTTTAATAATATTGTTTGTTAATTAAATAAATATTATATTAGAAATCTACGTATGGTACTTAATTGTATGTCAGATTCCGTGTTTAGAGCACAAAATATGATGAATTCATGCATGAAAACAAGAAGGAGAAAAATACATTTTTTTTTTGCAGACCAGTGTAATTATAGGCAGAATGGTTGGATGACGAGAAGAGACGGTTTGCTCGAAATAAACTCGAGAGAATGTCTAGTAACATTGCATATCACGATGAACATACACTGGGCAAGGAACTTGAGGACTCTTATCAAAATCTCGAATTGTCCGATGAAATTCATTTTCACAGTGTATACAATCTAACTCAATTCAATAAACGTCATATGGCCGGTAAATTACGAAAGTCGTTTAAACGGAACGATTGGATAACCTATGAATTTCCCAAACAATCTTTTCTGTTAGAAATGAGGTTCTTCGTAAGCGAACCATTGTCGTGCAATTTAGCAGCGTCATGCTTAATTTTCGGGCGTCATTGAAAATGAGAAAAAAAACCACGTTTTTAAACACATTGAAAAACAATAATTGGACAAAAATGAGCAGAGTGTTTAAATCTGGGGAAACAATAGAGAAAATCACAAATGACAAATCGAAGAATTGAACAGATTCCCAGCTGTAGCACGTCAAATATCTGTATAAAAATATAAAACACGATTTGAAAATTCGAAAAAAAAACGCTCTACCACTCGGGAGCTTGCGTAAAAATATTTTCCCCCGAAAACCGAATATTCTTTTTCTTGTTTCATCAAAATCGAGCGGGACGTTTTTGACATGAAAGATAATTCTAAATATGCGGCGGAAAAGAAATCTGCCAAGGACTGTTTCTTGCGTAGTCTATACGGAACCTATGTTATGTCGGCGAATACAGAATATATTAGAAAACAATTCTTCGATAAATTCTTAAGAAAAAAATCGATTTCCCGTCAAAAAATCTTTAAATTTTCGAAAAAAATAGTGCCCTTTCTGAAAAATAACTTGAAAAATCTGTTATACTGTTAGAGCAAATCTTTTTGAACAAATTTGTTGTCTAGGTAATATATTTTTTAAACTCATTGAAATAGTAGGACTAAAAAATAGTCGGTAATTTCTCGTTTGTGCTTTGTCAGTGCTGATAAGGTACGAGGTAGCAATGTGCATGTTTCATTTGGCCCTTTTGAAGTTGAGGGGATGTATCACACGCACGAAAATGTTAAGGGGGTTGCTCTTCGTCGCGGTAGTGCAGAGCTCGTAATATTTTCGTGTAATCAGACGGTTGCTCTGAATATACATAAACTTCCTCTACATAATGCTGTGTGTACACATATAGAGCGAGTGGCTTTGGCCGCTAGTCAGTAACGCTTGGACGCTGCAGAACGTATGCAGCTTATATCAGCTCAAGATTGCTCATTTCCCGCTCTAAGACGAAACGGTAAAAGTAAATAATGCTTATTATTTGAACAATTGTATTATACTACGCCAGTTCTTTGCGTTGATTTCGATCGACGGGTAGTTTGATGAACGTCAAACTGTCGAGCAACGTAGATTGCTCGTTTCTCGCTCAACGAAAGTGTGGTAACATTAAATAATAATGAATATTATTTAAACAATTGCGTAACATTACGCATCGATTCTTCGTCGATGTGGATCGACGGGGGATTCGACGAGCGTCAAACTGTCGAGCAATGTGAATTGCTCATTCCTCGCTCTATATTAGAGCGATAAAAGTAAATTACTATTATAATTATTTAAACAATCGTATTCTATTACTGTAAAACTGTCAAGCAATGTTGATTACTCGTAATGTAGATTACTAGGAATGTAATACCGCCCGCTATACGTCGGGCACTACCGAGTCTCCCTCAGTTTTCCTGCAGAGGAGCACTTCGGTTCTTTGTAACGGACTTGATACCGGCCGTTCTATGTCGGGTGTCGTTCACCTTTATTGGCGCGTTTGTGATCGACTACAGTTTCGGTTGGTTTTTATTTCACTAACGCTATTCGGCGAGTTATCGTTTACTACTGCCCGGCAGCTGTGAGATTTACGCTTGCTACTAGGGGGTTGACCACGAATTTTGATTTGCAATTTCTACGAGAATGGTATTTTTAACATGGTCCGTACCGCGAATTCTCAATTGGTACGTTTCCAAGGCCTAAACAATTGTTTACATTTTCTTATTATTCACGTTTCACAACGAGAATTGTTCACTTTGTATAAAAGGGTTCATCATCGTCAGATCTGCTTATAAAGTAAAAACTTCTCATTCCGGATTAGATAAAAAAAAACTTACAGAGTCGAAAATAAACACCGAGTAATTCAAAAAAGTTGCAAGTTGAATCTTGAAAGTTTCATCCTCAAAATTTCACACAATGCTTAAAGCCTCCTCTATAAGGAATGTTTTCTTTCATAATTTTTCCTTTCTCATAGAGAAATCTGGTTGTGTAATTTCGACGAAGCAACTTGTAACCTTTTTCCCTACATGTCTTCCAAATCCCAAATTTATAGAATTACTTAAAATTTCACAAAATTGCAATAGTTTCATCGATTCTCGTGAAAATCGAACATAATCGCCCTTCAATGATACTTTTACTGAAACTACTACAATAAAAGTAATGTTTTATTTGTTATGATAGAGTTAGACCCAATGGCACGGCCAGGGCATTATTTTGACCTTCCAAAAATGCTATTTAACGAATTTTCTAAAACATTTGATATTTTACGAAAAATATACGTGGAAGAATATTCGTTTTCCGGTGCGCACAGCTCCGGAATTTCACGATTTTGCGGAAAGATAAACAGAGGTTATTTTTAAGGGGGATGTTTCAGCTAGAATTGGCAAAAAAACGATTTTTATATTATTATTTATTGCACTCTTTGAGACCTTCCTCACCTATTTACCAAGTTATAGATCGAAATGTTTGAAAAATGGGTGAGCCACAGCGGCACTAGTATAAAAAATTATTAAAGAAATGTGCAAACTCATCGAATTGTCAATTTAAAATTTTGAATGACATATAATATGAACTAATCCACCGATTCTCGTCAAATTCAATACTAACTATCCTCTAAGGGGAGATGCTCATGTTTGAAAGTCGTAAAAAATGTTTTTTAAATTTTGAATAGAATTAAAATAAATGAAAATTAATATTTTTAGGAAAAATGAATATTTTATTTCGAAACAAAAATAATAATTTCTTCAAAATGCTTTTCTGATCACGTGAAAAAATATTCAGCTCGGTATATAACAGAAGGAGTAAGAGGAGTTCAATTAATCACTGGAATCACGTTAGAATATATTTATAGCATTTTTATTAAAACACAAAATAAGTTCGTAGACGAGTGCGAAAGACCTTGAGCGTTAGTGCGACGCGTCTGGTTATCGAAAGAGAAAAAGAAACTGAAGCGACGAAAAATGTCGAATGACAAACATATCACGTATTTACAAAAGCGCCAACTGTACAAGCATCATTCTACGTCTTTTTTATACAGCGTCGTGTGTGTGTGTGTGTGTGTGTGTGTGTGTAGCTATTCCAGGCCAAGTATACACACATATTCGCACGATATCGTTATGATACCATGAAGATCCTTCCATGTGATAGGATGAATTAAAGATAAATAAAATTCAGACAATTATTCGGAATTTTACATATAAGGAACCTAAAATGTATTTTTAGGCAGTTTTCTTATAAATTGAGTGATCTATAGGTCAATTCACTAATTCGACCATAATCAGTATCTCCTGCGTCTTGAAAGTGCTGCAAAAAGAATTTTTTTTTTATTTAACTATATCAGAGACGTAATCGCACGACGGCCAGCACATTAACCGTGTCGTCTTAAAGCAATAAAGTTTCACCGTTTCATGGTTACAAGGTTTTTCTACATTTTTTTAGAAAAATTTTTTTGGCAGTTCTATGAACATGACGCATACATCGTTTGGGAAATTTGTTTTTTATATTTTCAACGGAACCACTTTTAAATGAGGCCATTTATTGTTTTACTATCTGGGCCCCGCGGTTTCACCCGCGTTAAATTTGGATAATATATCTGTTTTATACGCATTATGAGTACCAAACCAAGTGCATCTCATTAACTATAAATACCATCCGGAAATTATGTGGAAAAATAAAAGGACCAATCACTAAAAAATAAACCGACGTCGTTGCTGCTCCTTAGGGTTATAGCATGGAGTTATATGGCATTCCTGATTAAACGGGATATCTAATGCAAAAAGGCTTTCTGAAAACGGATTAGTATTTCCTGAAATTCGCGCGTTTGAACAAACATACATACTCATCAGCTTTATTATAGTAGTAAGCTTATTATAATTTTTTTTATAAAACCATATTTTTTATAAAAAAAAATCTTTTTAACCTTGAAACCGTTGAAACTTTTATGATAAGCCGATAAACTTCTCCCTCTCAGCACAGCAAAGGTGAGGGAAAAGACTCGAACTTGCCGTTGAACCAATCGTCGGGCCTTACCGTCCCCAGTTGTCACGTTTCTTCGTCGGAACAACAGATATGAAAAGCCCTAGAAATACGTTTAGTAAGACAGCTATTTTCTGGAAGTCTACGGAGTGAAGAACTTCTCCTGATTCAATCCCAGTTTGGACTATCACCGTTTCAACGACACCGAGAAATCGTAGTAAGTGTTTCAATTTCAATTCATCTATCAATGCCTTCTCGTTGCCCACATTTTTATAAAAGAATAGAGCGCTGTAACAGAATAATGGTAACTGTTATACCTGCTTAATTCCTAACGTCTACTTCTAAAGCTTGAATATTTTCTAAACAATTTACTGGATTCAACCTTTTAAATCTCATATCTCACTATATTTTAAATCAAATTCTTAGTCATACCCTGAGTCATTTTTCGCACACTTAGGCTCGAAACGGATATAGTTGCGTTTGAAATTGATTCTGTGTATGTGTGGTAAAAAGTGAATCTAAAGAGAAATAATAAACGTTCGGAAAAACTCGTACATATTCCTTAGCGGTCCTTATTACTCGTAACTTTTTTTCGTATCGATATAAATATTTTTTATATGCTCAGATTCTTCAATTTCGTCTTCCCCACAGTGGAAGTCGTTTAAGCTAGTTACAATAATGAGGAAGCAATGTAGAAGTATGTAATTTGTACCCTTTTCTCTCACCTCGATTTCAACAATCACCCTTTTATTTATTGAAATATTTAAAAATTTCATACAACCTTGATATGTCCATTGATTTGACCGAAATTTACGTGTCATCAGTCGGATTCCAACGAATTAGTTCATGAACGTACTTCAACGATAATATAGTATTTACCAAAAGTTGTTATATGAAAAATTACATTGGCGACATGCAAAAAAATCATAAAGTCAAAAAATCGCCAAAGACACGCAGGAAATGAGGTCTTTTGAGAATAAAAATAGCCCCTTAGTACGCGTTCCAAAAAATTTATTTATTAAAATGTTATTTTTCGTAATTTTTTGGAACAAACCGTATACAGAACTTATAACTTCGTCGTCGTCCTCATCATACAATTGTGTTAAATACTAGCCTACTAGAACCAGTTTTCTGACAGAAAATAACTTTTTACAGCATTCAACAAATAACGATCAATATTAATTAATCATAAATGAGACCATTTTCATGGCAAATTTAATAATCTACAAAAAAGTCATTTGAAATTTCTCAATAGAGTCAATAGTTTCGCTGTAATATTAAAAAAAAAGACGAATTTTTGTTCATTTTGAACTTTGAACTCGGATATCATCGGAATGGCTACGTTTATCAAAAACCGCAAGATATCTTTTTTGTAGAGCGTTCAATTCTCTATAAAATATATCATGCGCGTCATCGAACAATATGCCATTGCCGAAGTATAAAATTCCAAATATGAAAAAAAATTTTTCCCATGTTATGTAAACGGGAAATAGAAAATCGCGAAGAGGCGCATGTAATTATTAAAATTAAGAGCTCAAATTTTAACAGGCTTCTTTTTTCACTTTCCTGGAAGTATAAAACCTGGTCCCCGGAGAAAAAAAAGTTGCCCTGAAATGGCACACCCTAATATATATATACCCAACGCCTAAACTCTATTGTCAATGACATTAGAAGTTGAAGATTCCGAACAGAAGCAAATTGTATAATCTGTATATTCTGAAATATCGTTTATGGTAGATATAGTACTTGGGCAAAAGCCTCGATCAGCCATGAAATGCTGGCCAGCGATCATCGCGATATGCGTTCTTGTGAGCATCGAAACAACGGCTGGGCATGTGGGTAAGCGTGGTGAAGAATTTTTTAATTTTCCACGAAGCTTCAATAGATTTTAATGCAATTCAGGTGTACTTAAGCTTAAGGGAAATTCATAAATGAAACTTGACCATATGAACCATATAGTTACCCACCCCGTAGTACCGTCCAAGCGAGCTGAAAAATCAGCATTTGAGTCTCCAGACTTCGTCGAGGAGCAATCCATACATGATCTATGTTTAACGGCGGAATGCAATCAAACCGGTAGGTGAAAGAATATTTCAGCTACATAGTCTGCGGGCATATCACTGACATTTTCGTAGTGAACGAGCGATGAAATTTTAGACGTTTAACAAAGTTAAAATACAAATGTTTTTCAGCATCGACGATTCTGAGGAACATGAATTCTAGTGTTGATCCTTGTGACAACTTCTACAATTTTGCTTGCGGTGGTTTTAGCAATTCACCGACCATGTACGGCAGCAACTATGTCGTGAATCCGTTCAGCGTCCTCAAATGGAACCTCTTACGAGAATTGAAAACGATCATAGAGGACATTGAACCAAATGCATCCAAGCCCTACGCCCTTGTCAAAACTCTGTACAAGAATTGTATGAATACGGGTAAGTTATGCTATTGTTTAAAGATGTGTATTGGGTACTGCTGAGTCGTTACAAATCTAAACGTTCAAGTCGCGAATATCTTATTAAAAAGGTTAACTAAAATTAATTAAGAGTCTAGCGAGGCTCAAAGAAGCCTTAGTATCCTGCAAGTAAAAAAATATAGTACAAATGTTGTATTTTTTGACGTTGCTTCCTCACATAGAAAGTTTTGCGTTCGCGAAAAAAAAATTGTTCTCAAGTTTTTAAAGAGAATGTGTTCAAAATATGTGAAAACGTCAGAAAACGACATTTACTTTAAAATGTCCGCATGTATGGATGTGTGTGCTTGTATGTGCGTGTGTGTGTGTGTGTGTGTGATGAGGTTGAAGAAAATAAAAGTTCTATAACTGTGAATTGGCTTAAATGATCAGGCTAAAATTTGCATGCATACATGAAGCTGCTAGCCCCGTATTGTCTCATAGAATTTTCATGAAATTTTAACTAAACTTTCAGATCTTATTTCATTTCCTATTTTTTCAAAAAATAATTATTAAAACCATAAGTCGTGTTATTTTAGAGATACCCGCCTACAACTTTCTACACATATAAATCAAATACTGTTCACTATTACATTTGAAGAAAATCAATTAAGCCGTTGTAAATTTATTGGAATTTAGGATTTTTCGGACAATCGTTGTAGATGTGTGATGAATCTTTTTTTCATTTTCTTAAAATTCGTTACTGTTTTATTTATCAATTTGAAAGGCTATATATTATTTCACGGTAATTAGGGAGTGGAATAATTCGTTAAACAAAAATGACGTTAAATTATGCTCGAGGATCTTCAGATCGCGATTTAATAAAAATTGATATTTCAAATACAATATATTGTTGTGTGTAGATGACAAACATCGTCGTAATTATCATCGATATCGCAGTTGGAATTATTACGTATTCACCCACAACGTTTTGTCGGGTATGAACAATGCACAAGATGGTTATTATAATTACAATGATATCTGGTATAATGATATAAAATTGATCAAACATCCTTTACAAGGAGAGAGTGTTTGCCCAATCTCATTTCGCAATTAATATTTTATACAAAATGTGTATTCAAAAAAGAGAAAGGTCCACCGTAGGTTGCTGATCGCAACCCCGCATGAACGCGTACAATTAGACAAATGTTCGGACTGAGGTTTTTATATGAAATCGATGTCAATCTGCGGAAACGACGATGTTGAACCAGATCTAGGTTTTTCTCTGGCGGTTGTTGCTCTATCTTTTAAATGCTCTAGAAGAGCAACGCTGAACAGACGATGAAACGATCGATGTCGGTTATTCAGCCTTAGCTGAGAATTTGTATAAATGTATGAGTGGCGATCGCGTCTTTCGTTGGCTTGCGATCGCTACGGTGGATCGATGATAACTCTTTTCTCGTGAGAGAAATACTGACGAACGTGAGACCGAGAATCCACGAAAATCGTCGAGGGAAAACGACGACGATATTCGGTGTATCTCGTAGCTCTTCGTACCTCGTCATCACTTATACGAGGTCTGTTCAAAAAGTATCGCGAATTTTGATTTTCCGCAGGCTACGTATATTCGATTTTCGATTTTTTTGTGGCGTTAGGTTGGTACTCATGTCCCTCACTTGTGCTGAAAAAATCGGCCATTTTGAATGTTTAGTTAATTGTTGACAGCTGTTTTGGTTAGACGTGTTTTGGCTTGTCTTCGATTTTTGCCTATTCCAAAAAAGTAGCTTCCATTGCGATGATTGAGCTTTGGTTTCCACGTCATTACCATAAGCCCATGATTCGTCACCAGTTATGACCCTCTGGAGCAAATTTGGGTCGTCGCGGACCGAGTCCAACAGCTCCTTAGCAATGTTAACGCGACACTGTTTTTGTTCGAAACTGAGCAATTTTGGCATGAATTTCGCGGCGACCCGTCTCATGCCTAAATCATTGGAAAAATTAGAATAGCACGCGCCAATCGATATGTTTAGTTCTTCAGCAATCAATGTTTTCGTCTGTTGTTGATGTGCTCGGGCGTCCGGAAAGCATTTCGTTGTTCGCATCTTCTCGGCCCTCTGAGAACATTTTGTACAACCGATAAACGTTGCTTTGGTCCAAGGTAGCTTCACCATATGCCACAGTCAACATTCGGAATGCGTCCGCGCACTTAATTTTGTTTTTCACACAAAATTTGATACAGATTCTTTGATCCATTTTTTGGAATTGGCAAAGATCGAAGACAAGCCAAAACACGTCTAACCAAAACAGTTGTCAACAATTAACTAAACATTCAAAATAGCCGATTTTTTTCAGTATAAGTGAGGGACATGAGTACGAACCTATCGCCACAAAAAAATCGAAAATCGAATATACGTAACCCGCGGAAATTCAAAATTCGCGATACTTTTTGAACAGACCTCGTACAATCATGAATTAAGTTTTCCAGCACAGTTGTTTGATTAGCTTGTGAAATTTTTGGACTATCTGGTCAAAAATTCCTACATGAATAGGGTACTATGGAGGGATCTCCATTGTACCCTATTCATGTAGGAACTTTTGACGAGATAGTCCAAAAATTTCACAAGCTAATCAAACAACTGTACTGGAAAACTTAATTCATAATTGTACGAGGTCTGTTCAAAAAGTACCAAATATCCATTTGATATTAAGTTTAGACAAAATCGATAAAATCATTCTATATTGATGGGACTTTCAATTTTTTGGAAAAAATGCATTCAAAATCAAGCGAACTTCGCATTATAAAGTAAAGGGAGGGCGAAATGGTGCAAAATCGAACTTGCATATGCGTCCTCATAATTTTTACGCGAATGCACAAAGCCTCCTGCATGAGGACGCCAAAATTGGAAAAGCCCATTGCAAGTAGAGGAAAATTTGCAAAAGCTCAAAAATGATGAGAAAACAATATGCAAATGTCAATTCGTACCATGTTTTTACTGTAAATTTAGTTGCTTATAATAACTCTCTTTAGAGAGTTATCGGAGAGGTATCGGCTTACGGTAGTATACGAGTACATAAAATACGGAAAAATAAAAACCGACAGTTACCTGCATATAAATATGCTGTCGGTTTTTATTTTTCCGTATTTTATGTACTCGTATACTTCGGCGCTAATGCTCAAATGTTGTTTTTCCTCAAAAAAATTCTCTGGAAATACTTTTTCCACCGTTAATAGCATTTTTAGACGTAGATGACATACGCCCATAAGTATATCAAGCTGCTTAGAACCAAAATTCCCAAAACTGCGTTGCCCGTATTAGTTCGTGGAGAAATTATTGTACTACTGATCACAAAACAACGTTATATCACGAAATATGTTATAAATTCAAACAGAGGCGACCGATCTCCAAGGACTCGAACCATTCCGAGAGTTGTTGGAGGAACATGGTGGATGGCCAGTACTCCACGGTACTTGGGATGAAACTAAATTGGACACTCGATTGGTTATTGATTACTTCAGTTCATTCTCTATTACGCCCGATCCGGAAAACAACACAAGCCACATAATGACAGTACGTGTATATGCGTGATAAGGCTGTTCCATTGATTCTCGGAACGGAAATTAGAAGATAAATAATCAATTTTATGTTTTAGATTGAGGGACCGAAACTGGGACTCGACCGCGCATATCTGTCCAATGGATTTAATGACGACAAAGTTCAGGCTTATTACAATTACATGGTGAACGTCTCTGTGATACTGGGTGCCGACGTGAATCTATCGAAGTCCGATCTCAAGGAATCCTTACTTTTCGAAATTGACATGGCCAAAGTAAGTACGATAATTGTAATCTTGTTGTAAGTTGCAAATTGCTTCCTCGAAATTGCACACAATTTTGTATGCCTTCTCTAAGAGGTAGAGAGAATGGAGCTACCTTGTGGGGGGAGCTTTGACCATTGTTCGAAATTTCGGACAGCACAAGAATATTTTGCCTGACAAGAATATATTATACAGAGATAAACTGATTACTTGTTTACGAAACTTCAATCGATGGCGAACATTTTACCTCTTAAACATTCAGTTGTCGAGGCTAACTGTTTTTGTCGGGCAATCCTTTAACAAAATAATATTATCTAAAATTTCATAATTATATGAAAAATAATATATCGAAAATGATTGAAAATTCATTGTCATTTTATGAGATAGTATTTGCAATCGTGTAAAAAAGTTAAGTAACAGAGCCTGGCAGCCTGGCAGCCTTTAGCCAAAGGTGATTCAAGACCAGCTCGAAAACCTCATATACATATACTTATGTAGAAATGATCACTGACGATTTGATAATCAAAGTTATTCTCGGTCGATATTGTGCAGAACACGTTACGTCCAGAGAAAATACGTGGAAACTACGAGAAAATGACGGTGAAGCAATTGATGAATAACTATGCGTCATTGCCATGGGACAAATATTTCCATTGGCATTTGTCACCGGTCGCTCATGTCTCTGAGAATGACATTGTGATCGTTACCCGGCCAACTTACATCGCTAACATGGAAAAACTTATATCCAACACATCAAAAAGGATTCAGGCTAATTACGCAATGTGGATGATAGCATATCGATATGCCGAATTTTTGACCGAAGGTATTCGCGAAAGTCATCGAAATTTCATCGCCGCTACGAGCGGCTATTCCGCACCGACGTCGCCGCTTAGATGGGTCGACTGTGTTGACTCAGTTCGTGGAAGCCTCGGCTTGAGCTTGAATGCTATATACCTAAAACAACACGCAAACTCGAGTGTAAAGAGTGACATCACTGAGATAGTGGCGAACGTCAAGGACCAATTTGACGAAATGTTACGACAGGTCAAGACAATTTTATTTTTCTCTCGATCTAATCAGAAAAATCACACGTCATTAATGTCACTGATTGGTATTCATCACTGTAATCGATCTGTACGTAATAATTATAGGCAGAATGGTTGGACAACAAGACAAGGGGCGTTGCTCGAGCTAAACTCAAGAGATTGTCTAGTAACATTCAATATCACGATGAACTTATACTGGGCAAGGAAGTCAACGACTATTATCAAAATCTCGAGTGGTCTGAAGGAATTTATTTTCGCAATAGATACAATATAACTCGATTCAAGGAACGTCATGAGGCCGGTAAATTACGAAAGTCGGTTAAGTGGAACGATTGGATTGTCCATGGAAGTTTATTGGGCGTCAACGCACATTATTTTCACAAAGAAAATATTATTGGTGAGTTCTGTACCGCAGTTTCTTGAGGTATTTGTCGCGTGGAATAAATTTGTTAAAATCATCGCTCAACATAATACACGTCATTTTTGTGGCATTTCAACGGCACTAATCATTCTAAATTTGAGATAATTACTATCGAAACTCGCGACACTTGTACTTGTATCGCCTGTACCAAACACTCAACACTGTCATCCTTTATCTTGCTGGTGTTTAGACGCTTTTGGAGATATTAATGAAACACCACAAAGGACAAGATTTTCTGAAAGATATCAGGTTATTCAGCGCTAACACAATAAACTATTGTCCATGTCATTCACTGATTCACAAAAAAAAACACCTTTTTTTTTTAATCTCCATGCTTACCCTATGAATTTCATGCTTAATTTTCGGGCGTCATTGAGAATTAAAAAAAACGCATTTCAAAACGGATTGAAAAATAATAATTGAACGAAAATGAGCAGAGTGTTTAAAACTAGGGAAACAATAGAGACAATAGAGTGGGTCAAATAAAATGACTAATTTTTTTTTTCCTCGATATAATGAAAAATGTATCGTTTGACATCTCAAAAAAACCCTCTGCAAGTATGAGCCCTTCATATTTAAATCAAGAGGTCCCTCATCGCGAATTTTCATTTCCCATTTAAATAACATGGAAACATTTTTTTTTACTTCGGAATTTTATTAGACTTGAACCGTTGATGTTACGAGTCTTTTTTAGCACATTTTTGTAGAACATTTGATGCTCTACAAAAAAGCTTTCTTGTGTCTAATCGGTAAAAGTAACCGTACAAAAAATAATCGGTGATAATGAGCTCCGGGTTCTCTCATATTTGTTCGAAAACAATTAGTAATATATTAGTAGTATATTAGTATATCAGTAATATAGTAGTAGTATGTTTATTCATATTGATAATGAGAATTTAAAAAAATTTGAAATTTATGTACTAATAAACGAGATAAGAAGAATCCAGAGCTAGTTATCACCGATTATTTTTTGTACGGTTACTTTTATCGATTAGACACAAGAGAGCTTTTCTGTAGAGCATCAAATGTTCAACAAAAATGTGCTAAAAGACACTCCTAACATCAACGGTTTAAGTCTAATGAAATTCCAAAATAAAAAAAAAAAATGTTTCCTTGTTATTTAGATGAGAAATGAAAATTCGCGATAAGGGACCTCTTAATTTAAATATGAAGGGCTTATACTTGCAGAGGGTTTTTTTGAGATGCCAAACAATACATTTTTCATTATATCGAGGAAAAAAAAAATTAGTCATTTTATTTGACCCACCCTAAGAGACAATTATAAATGACAAATCGAAGAATTGTACAGTTCTCGGCCGCAGCACGTAAAACATCGGCATAAAAATATAAAATACGATTTGAAAAAACGAAAAAAAACGATCTACCACTCTGCAGCTCGCGTAAAAATATTTTCCGCCGAAAACCGAATATTCTTTTTCTTGGTTCATAAAAATCGTCCGAGACGTTTTTGAGATGAAAGACGGATGATTAAAGAAACATTGAACATTTTTTCAAACAATTTTTCAAACTTCGTAATGGGATGGGAAAAATCTTTGGTAAAATAAAAAATATTATGACTAATCGTTTATTGAGTGTACCAACTGTGGTCATGCAAAAGTTAGCACGTTAAGAATTCATGGATAAAAAACTCTCTCACAAGTGACGAAGTTCTTTCCGGTTGAACAATGGTTTTTATGTCAAACATTTTATGTTAATTTTTTTTTTACTATCCAGAAGTTTTCGCTGCCATTCTGCAGGATCCTTTCTACAACATCGATCGACCGAAATACATGAACTACGGCGCCATTGGATGTGTTGCCGGTCATGAAATCACTCATGGCTTTGATAACAAGGGTAGATTTTACGACGAACATGGCAATTTAAAGAACTGGTGGACATCTGGTGAGGAGAAAAGTTTTCTCAAAAAGGCACAATGCATTATTAACCAGTATGGGAATTATACGTTAGAAGCGGTTGGACTTAATGTAAGTATTTTATTAGTTTCAATTAATCAAACTATAAGCATTATTATTATTAACTATATTAAGATTGCACGGCGAACTATATCCGCTTCACAGAACAGATCTGTCAATGAAGATGATAAACAATAGATAAGTTATACATCTTTGTCAGCGAATTCATTTATTGGCTTTTTTTTAAATAGAAACTTTCTATCGTTCGCTAGGGGTAATTCTGGCCAAAGGGTCACGAAAAAGCGACACCGACCACGTGATCAACAGAGCTGCGTGAGTGGGGGTAACGCACTGCTTCCACCCATGCAGTATAAAATTCCAAGTGAAGGTCCTCGCGCATGAAACAATTGTAAGCATTCTGCAATCACACACACGAGCCGGAACGCGCTGGTCGGCAACCAACGCGTAGTGCGAAACAATCACAGCGATGCAGTGGTATCGGACCGGCTCGTCCGTGTGCCAACAGTGACTGCCACGTTGTTTCATGTATCTCTCTACATTATGTAAATATATCGCCGCCGCCGTGTACAAGAGTTGAGGAGAGCGAGCGAGATCGAGTAGGCTTGGCGAGGGGTGTTGTTATTCGTCGGTTTTTAATTGATTTCACACAGGATTTACAAGAAAGTGATGGATACGTTTTATTTCACTGATGGATAGGTTTACATAAGAGGTTTCTATAGAAAGGTTTAGAAGCTCTGTATATGACGGAAAGGCTGGGGGGCGCTACAGTGATGATGCGTTTTTTCCAGCTTATTTGTCCAGTTCCAAAAATGACGACAATTAGTATTTACAACAAGGGGATCGATCGGCGGCGGCGGCGTCTCGACGGGGCCCGGGGGGGGGGGGGGGGGCGGAGCTCCCCTGGTATATACATAGATGTTCTCTGTTCACTGTTCTCAAACTCACGGCAGAACCTCTCCGGTCTGTCGCTGAGAAAAGTACGAGGTCTGTTAAAAAAGTATCGCGAATTTTGAATTTCCGCGGGCTTCGTATATTCGATTTTCGATTTTTTTGTGGCGTTAGGTTGGTACTCATGTCCCTCACTTATGCTGAAGAATCGGCCATTTTGAATGTTTAGTTAATTGTTGACGGCTATTTTGGTTAGACGTGTTTTGGATTTTTGTCTATTCTAAAAAAATGGATCAAAGAATCTGTTTCAAATTTTGTGTGAAAAACAAAATTAAGTGCGCGGACTCATTCCGAATGTTGACTGTGGCATTCGGTGAAAGTACCTTGGACCAAAGCAACGTTTATCGGTGGTACAAAATGTTCTCGGAGGGCCGAGAAGACGTGAACAACGAAATGCGTTCTGGACGCCCGAGCACATCAACAACAGACGAAAGCATTGATGAAGCGAAGAAAATAATATTGGCCAATCGTCGAATCACCGTTAGAGAAGTTGCTGAGGAACTAAACATATCGATTGGCTCGTGCTATTCGATTTTTACCAATGATTTGGGCACGAGACGGGTCGCCGCGAAATTCGTGCCAAAATTGCTCAATTTCGAAGAAAAACAGTGTCGCGTTAACATTGCTAAGGAGCTGTTGGACTCGGTCCACGACGACCCAAATTTGCTCCAGAGGGTCATAACTTGTGACGAATCATGGGTTTATGGTTATGACGTGGAAACCAAAGCTCAATCATCGCAATGGAAGCTGCTTTTTTGGAATAGGCAAAAATCGAAGACAAGCCAAAACACGTCTAACCAAAACAGCTGTCAACAATTAACTAAACATTCAAAATGGCCGATTTTTTCAGCATAAGTGAGGGACATGAGTATCAACCTAACGCCACAAAAAAATCGAAAATCGAATTTACGTAGCCCGCGGAAATTCAAAATTCGCGATACTTTTTGAACAGACCTCGTATGTGCGCGTGGCTGCTTGCCGTGCGATACAGCACCCGCCAAAGTCCTCACCACTGATGCTACCATTTGCCACCATTCGCATTGTGCCTCTCATGCGAAGTACACGTGTTATTGCTGCTTATAGTGTGTATTGCATCATTTCATCAGTTCGCTCATAGTGTTTTCTCAGTGATAATTAATTTAATGTGATCTAATAGACAATAAATAACACTCATCGTATTCTCAATTCAATAATAATTGTG
>OY253746.1:14040608-14111181 GCA_958009045.1 Oxytorus armatus | reverse complement strand
CTCTCATGGTATAATCCACAATGTAATATTGTACAATATATTAATAACACTATGGGAAAGTCAAATGTAGAAAAGTGTAAAGAATATCGAGAAAGATTACGTGCGAAAAAAGCTCTCAATGAAACAAAAAAATACTTTGTAAATGCAGATCAAAAACGAAATTTGTTTTGTCATTCATTACACCCCCACCTAATCTCACTTCGTGAAACGAAACTTGGATAA
Source organism: Oxytorus armatus (assembly GCA_958009045.1). NCBI lineage: Eukaryota > Metazoa > Arthropoda > Insecta > Hymenoptera > Ichneumonidae > Oxytorus > Oxytorus armatus. The sequence continues at coordinate 14,110,959 of OY253746.1, read as the reverse complement.
GATTACTATAAAATTTACGCCTACCAACGAGATGAAAAAGTTTCACTTCTAACGCGTGGCATTCCACGCAATTTTTTTCGTTAGCTGTGCCTCAGCATTTTTGTTCCGTAATACAAATTCAAACATTAGGAACTCTAGTTTATATCTATTTTTGTATAGGATCGATAGAACTGCTTTCATATCACAGTTGTAAATGCGTAACATCCTGAGATAACGAGAGTCTACCCAAAGTTACATTTGAATCCATATAGAAACATTCTTAAGTCACTGGGTATTCTACCGAAATTCGAAATTGACTAGTATACACGGTAATACCCTGGGATTCCATTTTTTCCCATTTTATCTTCTTCATATTTTCTGTTTGTTCTCACGTGTTCGTGTGTGTGTATGTGAGTGATAAGGATATATAAATCAATGTTCCATAATGCGGGCATGGCTAAATCGATTGGGCGGAAATTTTGGACGCGAGTGGAGCTGAGTCCCTTTCGTCTGATATAATTTCCCATGAAGATTGAATTACTCGTTTAGACTTTGCACTATTTCGAACTTGTCAATAAATATCTGTTAAGAGTACAACTCGCGGAATTTTCGTGCAATTGGGCACTTTTTACCCAAACAGATAACAATTACTGTTCGCTATTGAATTTGGTGATGATCGATCAAAGCGTTTTAAATTTGCAAAATTTTAAACTTTTCGCCAAACAAGTGTTTGTCAAGGTGTTATTGTATTCAAACAAAATCGATATAAGCGTTTTAATTTTCAATTTTTCAATGAAATGCATTCAGAATCATGCAAATCTCACACTATTTATTTAAAATGAAAGAAAACAATGAAGATTGATGTTTGGACATTGCTTCCCCATCATTATAGACAAAGCTTCCTCCACGAGGAACAGTTTAGATCGATATTTTGTAAAACTTTGATTTTTTCTGAATTTTACAAAAAGAAGTCTGTGAATGCTGAAACTGACGTCAGAAAAAAGCGTGCCAATTATAAACTTGCACATTAATTCCTCTGAGGGAACCATCATTGAAAAAATAATCTTCTCACACAGGAGGCTTTGTGAGTGAGATAAAGTAATGAGGAAACAAAGTACACATTTGTCAAAGTACATACATGCTTTTATTCACTATTTAATTCTGAATATTATAACACTATAAATATCAACTGTTTTATTTTCCTTGCAGATTAACGGTATAAAAACTCAAGGTGAAAACATCGCGGATAACGGAGGTGCGAGGGCGGCTTATCGCGCTTACAGAAAGTGGGCAGCAGGCAGAAAGGAAAAAACATTGCCCGGACTTCGTTACACATCCAAACAATTGTTCTGGATTAGTCTAGCCAACTCTCTGTGTACAAAAATCACACCGAACATATTAGAGAATCACATAAAGACCGGAGTCTATTCACCAAATGAATTTCGTATCATTGGAACGGTTTCCAATATGCCAGAATTCTCGAAAGATTTTAACTGTACGATTGGTTCCAACATGAATCCTGTGGAAAAGTGTACCGTTTGGTAAATTTTCTTACGGTCATATGCGTATCATATTTATAATTCGATTAATGCCATTCACGGAGAAAGAATAAAAATTTTACGCTAATGAAGTCTTAGGATGGTACAAATGAATATGAATGACGTTAAAAATGTAATGATGTTCAATCGACATTGGACAGAATATAATGCTAACCGCAAGAAATAACGATTAAAAAATCAGTTCTACGGTCGAATGACACTGAAGCAATTGGTTAACTAATAACCGAGGTTGACACGAAAGAAAAATGTCACGCGAAAATTGTCATCGGATCATGAACAGCTATAACGAGCGATAACCGATTATTCTGAGTCTAATGGGTCCGATGTAAGGGGCCAATTGAGCAATATTTGTGGATGCTCAAGTAAAAACTAATATCTACAAAAGGAATAGTTTCATAAAAACGTTATAAAATTTGTATCCCCTCGTATAAGGTAATTGTAAATTAAGAATAAGCCTAATAGGAAAGGAGCGTCAATTGTCCGAATAATCGTACAATACATATACGTATATATGATTTTTGAAAATGGCACAAACGGGGAAAGCAATATACAGAGTGATAATTTTCGATAAACTCAACCATTTTTAAAAATGTTTACCTTTTAAAGAATTTTGTTTTGCTTTTAATTTCCTGCTCCACATACATGATTGTAAAACGAACTAAATGTTAATATTTCACGTACAATAATTTGTTTTCACATAGGTAACAGTATTTTTCAACCGCGAAAGATACAATAAAACCATATCATCCAATCGTTCAGTAAAACAAAAACCTCGACACATTGATCTATTATTGAGAACCGAACAATTCTAAGCGTTAAAAAGAAATTATGGCGATTTTTCGAAAAATTTACAATCCATAAATGTGAAATACCTTGATCGACTTCTTCAGAATTCGATAGCAAACAGTATTTGATGCTGCTATTGCTATCGAATAGCAATAGCAGCTATTTAGGCTATTTGTGTAGAAAGTTTTACCTCGGCAGCCTGAATTTTGCAGAAGTTCGAGCTAGTAGACAATTTTATATTAATTTAAGGCCTTACATACGTCCAGCGGTACCGAAAACGTACCAAAAGAAAAACTGTTTTTAGGAGGGATAGAAATAGAAATTGATAAAAAAGTTCTTACACATTGTTTATTACTGTGTTAAGTTTGTAAACAAATTTATTTCAATTTTTTTTTTCAAAAATTACAACATGAAAAATCACATTTTTTGAAGCACTGTAAAAAAAAAGTTGCTCCACGGTCGGCAGTATTTCTTCGTCAAATGTTGACGGATCTGCAAAATGTAAAGAAATTCTTGTAAAATAAGGTAGTAGTTATAGTCTGTCGAGCCGGATTTTTGAAATTCGGAAAATTAAACAATTTACGGTAATTTAAAAAAAAATGTTAAGTTTGTGACAAAAAAGTCACACTTTAATTGTTTTTATAAAATTTTCTAATTATAATTTCAAAATCCGAATCGACAGACTATAGAAAAAACAATTCCGAATATTTAAAAAAAAAAATCATTAAAAAATATTAAAAACCGTACGAGTTATCATGCCGACCGTGTCAAAAAAAGTAGTTTCGAGAAAAACGCGTTTAAAGTGTCAAGCGAGTTTCGCTCGAAATCGCGCGCGGCTGGAGCAAGAACTTTATGAATTTTTTAAATTTATTTAGTTAACTTACGTCTAATCTCCCATTCCAGCTTCATATTGTACGCCTTCCTTGTCAGTAAAAAATTGTTGTTGTTTATTTTTTTCTAATCGACGAATTGTTCTGGCCTCTTTTGTTGCTTTGGTCGCGCGTCAGACCTTTGTCCTTTCGTCGGGCAGTCACATTATCTACAATAACTTTTGAACTATGGGGAATTTTTACAATCAGCTTACATAGAAATACACCTAAGACTATAAGGAATAATAATCTGTAAACAAAAAAAAATCGATTTTTTGAAAACTCTCGACGTATGTAAGGCCTTAACCATTCATAAAATCTGAATCTTAATATCGAAGCTAAAAGTCGAAGCAATTATGTATAAATATTATTTTAATACTTTTATAAAATCTCGTATGCAAATAATATTTGTACATTATTGCATCCATATTGTAAGCAATGGATCCCGTTTGATGGACCCTCACGTGGTATGACAGATCCGCGAATAGGGTATAATAGACTCGCAATCTGTCCGTTTATATCCGTATTTAGTTCTGTCCATCTTCCCCATTGCCAATGACTACTCGGTAGTCATTGACGACTCGGATCATCGTCTTTGTTTTCCAGGTCAACCCCTCCATAGTTTTCGGTATCCAGAACACAAAGCAACTTCTATTAGGATGATAAATAAAGATGCATTGTACAAATATTTTTTGTATACTTCTTTAAAATCGAGTGAGCACATGGGTCAGGATCGGGTGAAGGCCAAAGATAAAGGAAACCGGGAAAATCACGTATTTCAAATTAAATGTGTCGTAGGATAGCTATAAAGTGTCAAACGAAGTCCCGGTCGATGATGGCGTCATTCCGCAGACCTAGATGAGGAGTGACATGATTTTCGAGATCCTGGTGAATCGCTGCATATGTCAAAGAATATCCAGGGCGATGTCTTCATACGTTTCGATATCTAGGCCACCATCCTTTTCGGAGTCCAGACCGCAAAGCATTATACAGATATTATGTGCACATTTTTTTTTATCGGCGCACACACGAGTCAGCATCGGACGAAGGCTGAAGATAACGAAAGCTACCACGCTTGAATCACCTATTATTACCCATCAAACGCGCTGTCTCAAAGCTATAAAGTTTTGAACGTTTCCAGGTCGGAACGTTTTTGTTCGATGTTTTGCAGCACACTCTTCGCAGAATATATGAATATGAAAATTGGTCACCTTTGTACGAATCCGTTTTAATTCAATGCGATCGCTAATCTCTTTACAATTCTAAAACTTCGCGTCCCTGCTCAGAAAATCCTACTGAAACAAACAGAGAAAAGCAATATGGAATATGTATGACTTTAAGACACGAAATTCTCATTCGGTGCAATTCCGGAGATCTAAATCAGGAGCGACATGACTTGCGAGATCCAGGTCTATCGGTCTTTGCCTGCCAGATTGAGATCTACATAATTTTCGATATCCAGAACGCACACTTCATCGTTTTTGGTCTCCAGTACATAAACCATCTTCTATGAGCTATTCAAATGTGGAAGTTAAAATGAGGTACTAGTATTAGGTTCTCTCTTCCTTTTATCTGTTGCACACATGAACTAGTATCGGATGAAGGCAAATGATATCGAATTGCTATCACACGCGTATCACGTATTTGCCAATAATCACGGGGCCACAAATTTATACATTTTCAAAAGGTTTAAAGTGTAAACGATTTTGCACAATCCTTGCACCATTTTCGAAAGACCTACCAACACGGATATTCTTCCATTCCTTTGATAAACGATAAAAGACTCGTCTGAGCTTCTTATATCACATATGAAACTTCGCGTACCTGTTTAGCCACAACAATAGAGAAAAACAAATATTAATTTTTTTCATTCGCTACAAATCCAAACTTCTATATCTCGAGAAAGGCCTGAGCGACAACGCTGCAATTCTGCAGAAGAAGTAGAACGTCCTCGTTATTTCCTGCACTTTTTGTAAAAATGTATGAACCGGCTCAGATTTCACGTTTTTCTGAATTTTTCCAAAAATGTCTGTAAGTGTCCGCGAATTTCAAGAAACAGCGATGATTTTTTTTACAGAAAGTGATTATCATCAAAGAATGGTTAGTATTGAATTTGGAAGCAATCGCGCAAGAGCGTTGAAGTTTTGTGAAACTTTAGATTCTTCAAGAAATTATTTTTATTGCACTATCTCCTGCTAAGTTTTAAATATTCGGCTTGAATTTTGCATGTAAATAAAATATTGTGGTTGAAGTTGGTGTGGAATTTCACGACAATTTTGTAAAATATTTAGAAAATGTTGCTGACATGTCCAGCTTCTGCAAATTCTCGTACATCGGGCGAGAATTCTCTACTTGAATTGAATATTGTTAAATATGCCCTATTAATGCGTGAATTAACTACAGATATTAGCCAAGAATATCAACCGAGCATTAATGAAACGCGAGGATCAATGAAAAAGTTCTGGCTTTATGCAATTTTTAGTTATTCAAATAACGTATCTGATAACTCTAATCTCTGAAAATTTTTAGATATCGAGGTAAACTTTGTAAATAGATAGAATGTGATTCAAGCACGAGTGGTATAGAATTTCGTGAAAGTAGTTGAAACAGTTCGGATAAAATGAAATTGATTATTTTTTGAATAATCGGGGATGCAGGGAGAAAATGCCGCAAGTTGAATTTGCAATTTGCCTCCTCGAAAATTCATACAGTCCTCACAGCTTGCTCCGTGCGGAAACCAAGATTGAAAAAGATTTCGCAGAATAAGCCTTGACCATGCTGCTTTTTTTCATAGGTTCTCTCAGTAATGTTCCGTATTCCGCTTAAGAAGTTTTAGGGTCTTGTGAACGAATGGTATCATGAGAATCGCTGTTAAAATTGTTTGAAATAGCTAAGTTAAAGAAATAAAAGAATTTCGCATATCAGAGAAATTCTGAACAAAAGATCATGAGTCAGAAACATTAACGAATTCATTTCATAAGAAATTGGAAAAACTCATTCAAATAGAATCAACAATCTTGCGTTCCTCATAGAAGCAAGCATTGTGAATTTAAAGAAAAATGCGGAAAGGAACGTTTACATATGTCAACTTGCACACCCATTACTATTTTTATTTCAATACTCGGCGCCACTCGCGCACCTATAAAGTTTTATCGGTGCGAGCAAGAAGTAGGTTGTGAAACTCGTTTCTGCCCGTGATAATTCTAAATGTGCGGAGGAAAAAAATCTGCCGAAGACTGTTTCTTGCGTGATCCATACAGAACCTACGATATGCCGGCGATTGCGAATATAGAATATATTAGAAAAAACTGTTCTATAAATTCCTTAAAAAAAATTGATTTCCCGTAAAAAATCCTTTAAATTTTCGAAAAAAATAGTGCCCTTTCTGAAAAATGACTTAAAAAAATCTGTTATACTGTTAGAGGAAATCTTTTTGAACAAATTTGTCGTCTGAGTAATATATTTTTTAAACTCATTGAAATAGTAGGACTGAAAAATAGTCGGTAGGTTCTCGTTTGTGCTTTGTCAGTGCTGAAACAGTATGAGGAAGCAATTTGCACGTTTTATTTGGCACTTTTTTAAAGTTACAAAAGATCTTCTCTCTTCTTTATCCTTTATCCTATTTGTGTACAAAGTATTGGCTCGATAACGGAAAATTTACCAAAGTAAGAGTCAGCACGGGCCATTTCCGACGAACTCAATCTTCAAAAAATCCTAATACCGGAAGTGGTTCTTGTTAAGCTCAATACTAAATATCCTTATCCGCTGAGCCTGTTAGTATAAAAAATTTCGATTCTCTGACGGAAAAGTGGGCGAAAGATAGAGCACACATCGCCATTTGTCTAAAGTTTCAAAATCCTGTAAAATCTGAAACCCGTAAGCAATGGTAGCGTAAACTGCATGAAACAAACGAAATTTGAGGCTTTAAATGTGTGCCCGTGTAATTTTCGAGCTGTCGTAGTAAAAATGTCTACCCAAGTAGATTGTCATCGAATTCTGTTCTCAAATCAATTAAAAGAATATCCGCCGAGGCGCTCGACATTCATGGAGTTTTTAATTTTCATAAAAATCAGGATAAGCGGTTATTAATGCTTTGGCCAGTACAATTTTTGGGTTATCGAATAAAAACATCCTTTTATATAAAATAAGTACGGTGAATCGATATTTGGAATTGAATTTGGAGAAAATCGATATAGGCGTTCTATACATATGGAATATTCAATTTATCGAAAATTGAAAACATTCAGTGTTACGCAAACCTCTCGCTATCAAGTTGAAGAAAAAAATAAACGTGCAAATTAAAACTTGTACATTGCTTCCCTATAGCTATTGGCGCACACAAAGTTTCCCGTACGAAGACACAAAAATTATAATGCTGCCTACAAATAAAACAATAAACGAATCCCCTCTGACCACGTACAAGCGGACAGTACCGAAGTGACCTGCTGGCAATAGTCCATTGGCACATTGATACTTAACAGTATGCGGCGGATCCGACGGTGACGAATCCAATTGTCGATTGGCCCATTAGTATTTAACAATATCCAATGCGACGTGACCATCACTCCCCCACTCCCTCGTTAATCGGATTGAATACCAAAATTCTTCTGCCTGATTTTTTTGTATCAAAACCTGAAAAAAATGCGCCACGACACAGAGTTTGTTCTGAGTAATTTCAAGAGTCACGCACCCTGCGTATATTTATGGAATTGTGATATTTCTTGTTTCACTTCGGATTTTAAGGTAAGTGTCTTTACATCAGTAATTTATAATACCATTTTCTTCGATAATTAAAAATAACTGTAATTATTTTCGGCGTATAAATTATCTTACTGAATCATGAATTACTCGACAAAATCTATCAGATTATAATTAACAACCAGACTACTGTTGTTCGCAATTTTCCGTTTTTCGATGCGAATACGGTAAGTCTTATTCCGTGAGATAGAAATGAAAATTTATTCTAACCCATGTACATGCACACGAGTGCTTTCTCATTATTTTAGCACGGTCACGATCGTTGTTCTATTGAGTAGATTTTTTAATCTTCGCACCCTCACAGTTGATGTTCTGTGCATGAGATAAACTTATTTGACACAATGATCATAATATTCAAACTTCTCATCGACATCACGCGGCACCACGTCGAGTAATATTATTAAAAAAACCTGACGACACTTTTATAATATAATGTCATTTTTATCTTCCGAATGCTTTATTTATATATTACCCAACACAAATTTATATATATATATACTTACCGCCTAATCTCTATAGTTAATGACGTTAGCCTAAGTTAAAGATTCCGAACAGAAGCAAATTGTATAATTTGCATGTTCTGAAATATCGTTTATTGCAAATATAGTCCTTGGGCAAAAGCCTCGATCAGCCATGAAATGCTGGCCAGTGATCATCGCGATATGCGTTCTTGTGAGCATCGAAACAACGACAGGCCGTGTGGGTAAGTCGTGGTGAAGGATTTTTTACTATTCCACGAAGCTTGATTAGATTTTGATGCAATTCAGGTGTACTTAAGCTTAAGGGAAATTCATAAATGAAACTTGACCATATGGACCATATAGTTACTTACCCCGCAGTACCGTCCAAGCCAGCTGAATCATCAGTAACTGCGTGTCTAGATTTCGTCGCGGAGCATTCCACAGATGATGTATGCTTAACGGCGCAATGCAATCAAACGGGTAGGTGAAAGAATATTACAGCGACATAGTCTGAGGGCATTCGTTGACATTCTTGTAGTGAACGGGCGATTAAATTTTTGGCGTTTAGCAAAGTTAAAACACAAATGTTTTTCAGCATCGAGGATTCTGGGGAACATGAATCCTTGTGTCGATCCTTGTAGCAACTTTTACGATTTTGCTTGCGGTGGTTTTATCAATTCAACGACCATACCCGATCTCGACTATATCGCGCATGCGGCTACCGTCATCGAAGATAAGATTCGAGGGGAATTGAAAAAGATCATAAAGGATATTGAACCAAATGCATTCAAGCCCTACAGCCTTGTCAAAACTCTGTACGATAATTGCTTGAATACGGGTAAGTGATGATGTCATTTAACGATGTATGTTAGGGACTACTGACTCGTCACATAACTAAACGCCAAGTCGCTCAGTGACCGCGTACTGACTCGTCACATGACTAAACGTCAAGTCGCGAATATCTTATTCAAAAGGCTAACTACAATGATTTAAGACTCTAGCGAGGCTCAAAGAGACCTTAGTATCCTGCAAGTAAAAAAATATAGTACAAATGTTGTATTTTTTGACGTTACTTCTTCACATAGAAAGGTTTGCGTTCGTGAAAAAACAATTGTTCTTCAGTTTTTAATGAGAGTGTGTTCAAAATGTGTGAAAACGTCAGGAAAAACATTTACTCAAAAATGTCCCCATGGATGGATGTGTGTGTTTGTGTGTGTGATGAGTTTGAAAAAATGGAAGGTCTATAACTGGGAATTGGCTTAAATGATGAGATCAAAATTTGCATACATATATGGAACTGCTAGTTCCGTATTGTTTCATAGAATTTTCGTGGAATTGGAACTACTCCTTCAGATTTTATTCTAGTTTTTATTTTTTCAAACAAAATTTGGTAAGACCATAACTAGTGTTATTTTCGAGCTACTCGCCTACAACTTTCTACAGATATAAATCAAATACTGTTCACTATTACCTTTGAAGAAAACCAATTAAGCCGTTCTAAATTTATGGAATTTAGAATTTTTCGAAAAATCGTTATAGACGTTTGATTATCTTGTGCAATTTTCGGGCTATCGAGTCAAAAGTTCCTACACGAATAGGGTACTATGGAGGGTTATTTGGTATTATGTTTAGAAAAAATCGGTAAAATCATTCCATATTTATGGGACTTTCAATTTTTCAACAAAAATGCTTTCAAAATCAAGCAAACTTCGTACTATGAAGTTAAGGGAGGGAAAAATGGTGCAAAATGAAACTTGCATATGCGTCCTCATAATTTTTGCGGGAATACACAAAGCCTCTATCAGGAAGCCAAAATTGGAAAAGCCCATTGCGAGCAGAGGAAAATTTGCTAAAGCTCAAAAAAGATGAGAAAATAATATGAAAAGTTTTTACTGTAAGTTTAGTTGCTCAGAATAACTCTCTAAATATGCAGGTATGAGGCGATTTCTTTTTCCCGTATTCTATATATACTATAGCGCTAATGCTCAAATGTTGTTTTTTCTGAAAAAAATTCTCTGAAAGTATACTATTTCCACCATTAATAGCATTTTTAGACGTACGTGACATACGCCGATAAGAATATTAAGCTGCTTAGGTCCAGAACCAAAATCTCCAAAACAGCGTTGTCCGTATTAGATTGTTGAGAAATTATTGTTCTACTGATCACAAAACAACGTTATATCACGAAATATGTTATAAATGCACACAGAGGCAATCGAACTTCAAGGTCTCAAACCATTCCGACAGTTTTTGGACGAACATGGTGGATGGCCAGTACTCCACGGTACTTGGAATGAAACTAAATTGGACACTCGATTGGTTATTGACTACTTCAGCTCCTTTTCTATTATCCCCTATCCGAGTAACAACATAAACTACGTAATGAAAGTACGTGTATATTCGTGATAAGACTATTCCCTTGATTCTCGGAACGGAAATTACAAGATAAATACTCAATTTTATGATTTAGCTTAACGAACCGACACTGGGACTCAACCGCGCATATCTGTCCAAAGGATTTAATAACGACAAAGTGCAGACTTATTACAATTACATGGTAAACCTCTCTGTGATCCTTGGTGCCGACGTGAATCTATCGAAGTCCGATCTCAAGGAATGCTTACTTTTCGAAATTGAAATGGCCAAAGTGAGTACGATAACTATAATCTTGTTGTAAGTTGTAAGTTGCAAATTGCTTCCTGGAAATTTCACACAATGTTTTATGCCTCCTCGAAGAGGCAGAGAGAATGGAGCTCCCTTGCAAAGGGAGCTTTGACCATTGTTCGAAATTTCGGACAACAAGAAAACGATCAGCGGGTTTGCGTGACGAGAATATGTTATACAGAGATAAAGTGTTCACTTGTTTAAGAAACTTCAATCGATGGCGAACATTTTATCTCTTGAACATTTAGTTGCCGAGGCTAACTGTTTTTGTCGAGGAATCCTTTGAAAAAATTATATTATCTAAATTATATGAACAATAATGTATCGAAAATTATTGAAAATTCATTGTCATTTTATGAGATAGTACCTGAAATCGTATAAAAGAGATAGGTAACAAAACCTGGCAGCCTTTGGCCAAAAGTCGTTCAAGTCCAGCTCGAAAACCTCATATATACTTATGTAGAAACGATCGCTGACGCTTTGATAATCAAAGGTATTCTCGTTCGATATTGAGCAGAACATATTACCTGAAAAGAAGCTCAACCTTGAAATGACGGTGAAGCAATTGATGAATAACTATACCTCATTGCCATGGGACAAATATTTCCATTGGCATTTGTCACCGGTCGTTAATGTCTCTGAGAATGACACTGTGATCGTTACCCGGCCAACCTACATCGCTAACATGGCAAAACTTATATCCAACACATCAAAAAGGGTTCAGGCTAATTACGCAATGTGGATGATAGTACATCGATATGCCAGATTTTTGACCAAAGATATTCGCGAAAGTTTTCGAAATTTCACGACCGCGACGAGCGGCGGACACATGACGACAGTTAGATGGATGGAGTGTGTTTGGTCAGTACGTCAAAGCCTCGACTTGAGCTTGAGTGCTATATACCGAAAACAATACGCAAACTCGAGTGTAAAGAGTGACGTCACTGAGATGGTCACGAACATCAAGGAACAATATGACGAAATGTTACAACAGGTCTAGACGAATTTTTTTCTATCAATCTAATCAGAAAAATCACACGTCATTAATGTCAGCGATTGGTCTTCATCACTGTAATCGATCTGTACGTAATAATTATAGGCAGAATGGTTGGACACCAAGACAAGGGACGCTGCTCGAGAGAAACTCAAGAGAATGTCTACTAACATTGAATATCATGATGAACTTGTACTAAGCAGCGAACTTGACGACTATTATCAAGATCTCGTGTTGACCGAAGGAATTTATTTTCACAGTCAACACAATATAACTCTATTCATGGAACGTCATATGGCCCGTAAATTACGAAAGTCGGTTAAGTTGAACGATTGGATTGAACATGGAACTCCATTGATATTCAACGCGAAATACTTTTTCGAAGAAAATATTTTTGGTGAGTTCTGTACCGCAGTTTCTTGAGGTATTTGTCGCGTCGAATGAATTTCTTAAAATCTTCGCTCAACTTGATAAGCGTCATTTTTGTGGCATTTCAGCGACACTAACCATTCTAAATTTGAGATAATTACTATCGAAACTCGCGACATTTGTACGTATCGCCTGTTACCAAACACTTCCCATTGTCATCCTTTATCTTGCTGGTGTTCAAACGCTTTTGGAGATATTAATGAAACACCACAAAGGACAAGATTATCAGAAAGATATCAGGTTATTCGGCGCTAACACAATAAACCCCATTGCCCATGTCATTCACTGATTCACAAAAAAACATCGTTTTTTCAAATATCCATCCGTAGCCTATGAATTTCCAAAACCATCTTTTCTATTAGATATGAGGTTCTTAGTAAGCAGACTGCTGTCGTGCAATTTTGACGCGTCATGCTTAATTTTCGGGCGTCATTGATGATTAAAAAAAACACGTTTCAAAACGGATTGAAAAATAATAATTGAACAAAAATGAGTAGAGTGTTAAAAACTGGGGAAACAATAGAGAAAATTATAAATGACAAATCGAAAAATTGAACGGCTGTAGCACGTAAAACATCAGTATAAAAATACAAAATATGATTCGAAAAATCGAAAAAAACGCCCTATCATTCTGGAGCTTGCGTAAAAGTATTTTCCCCCGAAAACCGAATATTCTTTTCCGTGGTTCATAAAAATCGTCCGCGACGTTTTTGAGATGAACGACGGATGATTAAAGAAACATTGAAAATTTTTTCAAAAAAGTTTTCAAGCGTCGTAATATGATGGGAAAAATCTTTGGTAAAATAAAAAATATCATTACTAATCGTTTATTGAGTGTACTAACTGTGGTCATGCAAAAGTGAGTACCTTAAGAATTCGTGGGTAAAACACTCTCTCGCATGTGACGAAATTCTTTCCGGTTGAACAATAGTTTTTTTGTCAAACATTTTCTGTTTATTTATTTTTTTCTGTGCAGACCTTAACGCTGCCATTCTGCAGCAGCCTTTCTACGACATCAACGAACCGACATACATGAAGTACGGCTCCATTGGAGTTATTATCGGTCATGAAATCGGTCATGCCTTTGATAACTATGGCAGACAATACGATGAACGTGGCAATGTCAATTACTGGTGGACATCGGGTACGGAGGAACAATTTCTCGAAAAGGCATAGTGCATTATTCACCAGTATGGGAATTATACGGTAGATGCGGTTGGACTTAATGTAAGTATTTTATTAACTTCAATTAATCAAACTATAAACATTATTATTATCAACTCTATTGGAATTTCACGGCGAACTTCATCCGCCTCACGGAACAGATCTGTCAATGCAGATGATAAACAATAGCCAAGTTATAAATCTTTGTCAGCGAATCCATTTGTTGGCTTTTTTTTCGTTATCTGTGCCTCGACATTTTTGTTCCGTAATACAAGTTCAAACATTAGTAACTCTACTTTATATCTATTGTTGTATAGTATCGATAGAATTGCTTTCTTTTCACAGTTGTAAATGCGTAACATCGTGAGATAACGAGAGTCTACCCAAAGTTACATTTGACTCCATATAGAAACATTGCTGTCGCTGGGTATTCTACCGAAACTCCAATTTTATTAGAGTTCACTATAATACCCTCCAATTCCAATTTTTCCTATTTTATCTTCTGCATGTTTTCTTTTTGCTTCCGTGTGTATGTGTGTGTGTGTGTGCGATGAGGATATAAAAATCAATGTTCCATAATGCGGGCATGGCTCAATCGATTGGGTGGAAATTTTGGACGCGTGGAGCTGAGTCCCTTTCTTTTGATATAATTTCCCATGAAGATTGAATTACTCGTTTAGAGTTTACAACATTTCGAATTTTTCAATTCAATTCCAATGAAATGCATTCAAAATCATGCAAATCTCACACTATCAAGTTAAAATGATAGAAAACGATGAAGATTGAAGTTTGAACATTGCTTCCCGATCATTATGGACAAAGCTTCCTCCATGAGGAAGAGTTTAGATCGATATTTTGTTAAACTTTGATTGCATCTGAATTTTACAAAAAGAAGTCTGTGAATACTGAAACTGACGTCAGAAAAAAGCGTGCCAATTATAAACTTGAACATTAATTCCTCTGAGGGAACCAACATTGAAAAAATAACCTTCTCACACAGGAGGATTTGTGAGTGAGATAAAGTAATGAGGAAACAATGTGCACATTTGTCAGAGTACATACATGCTTTCGTTCGCATTTAATTCTGAATATTATAATACTATAAATATCAACTGTTTCATTTCCCTTGCAGATTAACGGTATCAATACTCGAGATGAAAATATCGCGGATAACGCAGGTGTGAAGGCGGCTTATCGCGCTTACGAAAAGTGGGCAGCAGACAGACAGGAACAAAAATTGCCCGGACTTCCTTTCACACGCAAACAATTGTTCTGGATTACTTCAGCCGAGTTGCAGTGTGTAAATACTAATCTGGCAGTATTAAAGGATCTCATTGTGACCGGATCGTATCCACCAGGAGAATTTCGTATCATTGGACCTTTTTCCAATGTGCCAGAATTTTCGGAAGATTTTAACTGTCCGATTGGTTCCAACATGAATCCTGTGGAAAGGTGTACCGTTTGGTAAATTTTCTTACGATTATATGCGTATCATATTTATAATTCGAGTAATGCCATTCACGGAGAACGAATAAAAATGTTACACCAATGAAGTATTAGGATGGTACAAACGAATGTGAATGACGTTAAAAATGTAAACGATGTTTAATCGACATTGGACCGAATGTAATGCTAACCGCGAGAAACAACGAGAGAAAAATCAGTTCTACGGTCAAATTACTCTGAAGCAATTGTTTAACTAATAACCGAGGTTGCCACAAAAGAAAAATTTTGCGCGGAAATTGTCATCGCATCATCAAATCGATAACGAGCGATAATCGATTATTTTGAGTCTAATGGGTCCGATGTAAGGGGCCAATTGAGCAATATTTGTGGATGCTCAAGTAAAAACTAATATCTACAAAAGTAAAAGTATCATAAAAACGTTATATAATTTGTTTCACCTGGTACAAGGTAATTGTAAATAAAGAATAACTCTAATTAGAAAAGAGCGTGAATTGTCCGATTAATCATACACGTACATATACGTAACTATGATTTTAAAAAATGGCACAAATGGGCGAAGTATAAAACTAGCATCAATTTTCGATAAACACGACCATTCTTTTTTACCTTTCGAAGAATTTTGTTTCGCTTTTAATTTCTCACTGCACCTACAGGATTGTGAAACTAACTAAATATTATTATATATTCTCAATATTGTGAACTAAATATTATTATATATTTTACGTACGATAATTCGTTTTCACATATGTAACGCTACTTTTCAACAGGAATAAATAAAATACAACCATATCATCTAATAGTTCTGCTTTAAAATAATAAACCATTAAACTCTTATTAAGTCGCACGAATGCGTAAAAATCCTTAATCAATATTCGTTTGTTGCATTTACAACAAAGCTTCCCAAAGATTCTATAGCTCGTTTCTTCGAAGACCGTATATCCCAAAAATTCAGAGACTGAATCTGAATGACCACGTATCGGAAGGGAAGAAAACGCGAATGGTACTTTCTCCGAAATGTTACAAATGATTGGGATGAAATAAGCTTAGCCACTATAATATGGTGGCAAGAAATGGCTAGGCAGGCTTATTTATTCCCTGACGAACGTGCCGTTTAGTAGAAAAAACCAATAACAATTTGTAGCCATCTATCTCGCACTCATGTGTTACGTAGTGTCCTACGTAGTGTCTACATGTGTTCCTTTTTCTTAAAGGGATATATCACACCCGCCTATCACTTCGAAAACGCGAAATGTACTTACTCCGAAATGGCCCAACCGATTTGAATGAAATGAGCTTAGCTACTAGAGTTTGTTGTCAAAAAGTGGCTAAGCTGTTTTCATCCCGATCGGTTGTACCGTTTTGGAGAAAATACCGATAAGGAGTTTCAGCTATCTCTCTCGCACTCAAGTGCCACGTGGTACATGTGGTCCCGGACATGAGCCAAAACTACAACGCACTTCACCCTCTCGTCCGGCTTTCTCTTTCTACTTTACTCCTCTTCGTTCTTGTTTTTTTAACTTCCCGATCCTAGAGGGGAGTTATTCTAATGACCCCGAAAATCGAAAGTGGAAATTTCAAGATATCTCCACGTTTCATGACACCTAGAATCATTCTAACACGTTTTTGAAAATATGTCTGCCTGTGTGTGTGTGTGTGTGTGTGTGTGTGTGTGTGTGTGTGTGTGTGTGTGTGTGTGTGTGTGTGTGTGTGTGTATGTACGTACGCGAGTAAAATTTTGTCGAACGTTATCTCACGATCATTCGTTTCAAAAATAAAAAAATAAACAAACGCTCTTGACCTAACTTAGTGCCGAAAGGAGTGCGATCTTGATCGCCTCAGCGTTTTCGTAGGTATTCGGCTACAACGACAAACAAAAATGACTTTTACACAAAATCGACGATTTCTCTTTGGCAAACGGTGGGATTTAAAATTTTTCTTATGCAATCGATGCGTCTCTATGGAACTCAGACTTGAGTGAACTATTGGCAAAATCGTTTCAGCGATTGCCGAGTTATTGCAATACAACTTGTGAAAACGCCAAGAAACATTTTTTCTCCAGATCCAACTCTTTTTTTTCTGAAACAACTATGTATTTTGATTTTTTTTACCATTTTTTCACCAACAGATAATTTATATATTAATGAAAAAAAAAACAAATAGGGGCAGTTAAAAATAATTGATCGAATTTTCATACGTTTTTCATGCCCCTCATGGTAGCCTAACTTGCAAGATCGAAATAGCATAAAATACGAGGGAAGTTATTGGCTCGACCCGCTAAGGGTCGCACCCACTTCAAACGAACCTTTATAAGGCACCCCCTCATGGGAGCGAGCGCAGCAAACGACCAGCAATGTACCTATTTGTTTGGCCTGTTCGTTTTTTAAACACATGTCTACCTAAATCGCAGTGTATATTTCAGCAGGAGACTATATAGGCCTAATCTTGCATAATGAAATTCTTGCAGAGCAAACAACGAACATAAACTTTGAAACAGTCCTCCCCCCGATAAGTATAACCTGGCTTAGAATGGATACTAGAACATGGTGTGGCGGACGGACGGTCTAAATAGCGTACGACCAAAAAATCAAATATCAATGGGCGCATTTCAAAATGGTTTTTACATTTTTAAAAGAAAAAATGTCACGAAAGCAAAGCTTCTTTAATGAGAAAGCTATGTCTAATAATAATATTTACTACTAGAGAAGAATGGTCTGAAGAGGTTGAATAAAATATAAACCATTGAAAGAAAAAGTGACACGATTAGCTGACGTTCCAAGTAGACATTTCACTTTTAATTTGCGGTTCTTTTTGGCAATATGGCACGAGCATCTAGTCAAAAGCTCACTAAGCAGAAGTGACAAGAGCAAAGTTCGACACTGGCACTTTGAAGTATACTCGAAAGTGCGAGCATGCTGAAAAGCCCGCGATAGAGAGATAGATAGTGACGAAGAGGAAGGAGTTAATCAGTAGCGCGTGCGAGTTACCAAAAAGAGTTTAATGGGTCAAGGGAAGAATCGGGCGGGCGGAAAAGAAAAGAGCACCGGTTAACGTCGACCAGGCATTAACTTGGGCAAACAAGAGTCAAGAAAATATCGGGCGAACAAGAGAGAGAGACAGAGAGAGGGCAAATAATGGCAGACTTGACGTAATGTAGTTAGCAGCATTGTGTGTAATAATGAGCCAGTGTGTATGTCGCATCGAGTATTCAATGGCATTCAAGATATAATCGATTGGGACGTACAAACGAAATACGGGGTCAAGTGCCCTCGAAGGTAATTGGAGGAGTATATGGGGGATTCCAGGGCAGTACTTCAATTCATCGAAGTAATTGAAGGTGTATACATAGGGAATGTGAGGACAAATCGACACAAGTCTCATTCTCACACTATGAGATATTTGGCAACTAATTCTTTTGTGTTCGTTTTATGATCCTTGAACTCAATTCAATTTTCAATTCAATTTTTTCAATCTTCTTTCATGTTAACCGTTGATTAATAAAGATTTTGTTTCAATAAATCGACAATCAAAACCAACGTTAACACGAATGAACGATTCTTCAAAGAAATTTTTTAAAGTACTGCGTGAAATCTAAAAGTGTTTAAGAATGTAACTTAAAGATGCTTAAATTATTGAGAATTTTCCCTTAAAAATTGGAACATTCTGCTAATCGTCGCTATATTATGATCTTTCAGAATAAAAACGTTCTTAAAAGTCTGAGAATATTTGCAATAATACTCTGTCAGGTAAAAACATATTCAAACCACATTCCCACATCGAACGATTTTATTTTTGAGAGATTTCTGTATTATAAATGTCAAGGTTAGTCTGGTCTTTGGCGTAAACATTTTGAAATCTGACAGAGGATCCGTGAGAATTATTGTAAAATTGTCCAATTTGAATTAATTTTTTTGCCTCATTGGAAATTCGTTTAGGTTAAAAAAATTCTTTATTGAGTAAAGATTAGTAAACAAAGAATCTAAAATAAAATAGATGCTTTTTGGCTTGTCTACAAAAATTCCCGATCAATTTCCGAGAGGTTGAGACCGAAAACTAAGTCAAGTTGGGATTGAATTCCTCGAATACGAATAGTTATACTTGTTTTCATATATGTATATATCGACGCTGCTTACGAAAAGTAGCACGATTCAAATTTCTTACGAAAACTAACACGTTTCGAATTCCACCACGAAAATCAACACGTTTCGATATTCGACGCGAAAACTAGTATGTTTCGGCTTTCATCGCAAAAACTAGCATGATTCGGCTTCTGCCGCGAAAAGTGGAATGTTTCGGCTTCCGTTGCGAAAACTAGCATATTTCGATTTGCACTGGAAGAAGTAGTAGATTTGCCGAACTAAATCGAATAAGATTCAGAACATTCACAAATGTTTTAATAATTTTGTCGGGAGCACTATAAGGAATAAATGAAAAACATTAAGGGTGTATCGCCCGTACACCCTTAAACATTTATATTCGTTTTCTATTAAAAAAATAATAACATTATTGAAAATACGATTCGCAAATACGATACGCAATATTCCACCATTCAAAAACTAAAATTGTTCATCAATGATATTTTTCATGACTTCAAGTTTCGGAGTCAGCGATGGAATTGAACAAAATTATTGTTTATAAAAAGTATATTCTACTTACAGTCTGAAGAATCGTTCATTGTCCTTTTATTTCATAAAAAAAACACAATCTTGGAGTGATCAACGACTCAAGTATTAAGTACAGTATAAGTTTAAAGTACAGTTGACAAAATCTTCAAAACAATCGATTGAGATATCTCGAGAAATGTCAGGTCTTGGACGAAGTAGCAAGAGGGAAAAAAACTGACATCGTTAACTTTGCATACACTGCAATTGTTTTCGATTTTCTTTTCTCTAATTTTTTTTACCATGGTTTTTTTTACTCCAAAATGACGAGGCATTTGCTGTTTGCCATCTTATGATAAGCCTAGCAAACCAAAATTCAAACAGTAAAATATGTATGAAATAAATTCAAACAAAAAATAAAACAGTATAAAATGACAAGCATAAATATTTCGTCAATTTGGAGTAAAAGAAGACGTTCAAAAAACGTGGAGTAAAAAATGAGAAACACTTCCAGTGATACTGAAACGTGCTAATTTTCGCGGCGAAACTCGAAACCTGCTAGTTTTCGCGGTAAAAGCCGAAACATGCTAGTTTTCGCGACGAATATCGAAATGTGCTAGTTTTCGTGGCAAAAGCCCAAACATGCTAGTTTTCGCGCAGATATCAAGCGTGCTTGTTTGCGATCGAAGAGTAGCTACTCGTATAATAAACGTGGAAAACGGACATTCGGCCACTGTTTGGTATTCTTTCTTGCATAAATTTACGAATTTGTTCAACCATCTCTCTCTCTCTCTCTCTCTCTCTCTCTCATCTGAGATCATCAATCGCAAAAACGAACTTGATCGCAACTTTGCACATTGAACGATTCTACATTTTTTTAACGTTTCCTTCGAACGGAACACTGCGTTGAGCTTGATGATCGATACCACCAACGATGAATATTTACACTGCGAGAAATGTCCAATTAAAAACAATTCCCCGAGGTTGTGATTTATTTAATTGAAAGAAAGGTCGTTTGATTAAACTGAATGTGGACCCTGCGATCAAATTAATTCTATCTTAGTGACATAAATCATTGGAAGGCTCGGTTGAAATCAATCATTTATCTGGGTGATGTATCGCAACGAACGATGTTTTTTAAAGAATAAATGAGGAGTGATTTTTGCACGTAAATAATGAATGCGAATGGAGTTTTTTACGTTATCTATTGAACGAGATTTTTTTTTTTTTTTTTCTCAAAGACATGAAACATTTGAAGATCATGGCTATAAGATTCGGATTATTATTTGCCAGACCGACAGGCATAATGACTGGTAAAGACACAAAATGCAAACATATATTCGTAAACAGTATATATAAAAGTGGGTCGTAGCCTCCGTCAACTAATAAGTAGACATCATTTGCTTTTTCAAAAATCTAATTAACTTCGCTTTCGTAATTTCCTTTCCTCTCCAAATATATGGAGAATACGAATTCCCTTAAATATTACTTTAAAAGACCGACGTGTAATTTCCACTCATCACATGTTTATCATTCCGCGTAATTCCCGTACGTAATGTATTTTAATTCTTTCGATTATCTCTCACATTATCAATACAAACGAATAGGCAGTACCGTAAAATCACGAGATTTTCGCCCGTCAAAATTAAAACACGCATTCAAATGTTTATTCCACATCAGAACAGATAAATCTTCATCGATTATCCATCCGTCAGTCTCTTTCTTTAGATTATCGCTTTTTTGAAATTTTATCAGTGCGAAAATATATAGTCGATTACTTATTTTTATCGATCGTTAGGAGTACTCTGTTTTGTGATAATTGTCGATGGGTATCATTTCTCCCTGGAGTCTCACATCTTCTTTGATGATCCTGCAATGTTTGACGATGAATTTGATCTTTTCTGCTTTCATCTCTCGTCTGGCCATTTCCAAGAGCACCAATCCTCCGGAAAGAATGATAAAAATTCAAGAAAATCACGAGGCACGAACGACGAATTCGAATTTTGCGTGAACGAAGCATAGCTGTTGCTTCAACGATGTTCCAGGAGGAAAGACGGCGAAAAATCTTCTCTCTCGATGAGGCACATCATTATTCCCTCTTCTCCTGACGCCCTCGCGACACTTTCTCCGCTGTAATAAATTTGGAGTCGTTTCTCGCGCTAATATTTGAAACTATCTGTCGGGCATATTTGAAATTGTCTCTCACTCTCACGGACTATTCGCAGGGATTTGATCAAAAACCGGAATCGCGAACGTGATCTATGTCTACGATTATCAATTTTATACCCTCGACTGTTATGATCCATCATCTATCTCTCGCGTGTCGCGGCAACCATTTTCAACAATTTCGCTCGAGCAGTTGTGTACGATAGCACTCCCATGAGCTTCAGATTCGAGTGTACGCGAAGCTTTGAAAAATATTCGAACCATTAATAGAAGCTTTCCCTCCCTCTCTCTCTCTCTATCTCTTCCTGTATACAATATAATTGAAAATAATCGAGGGTTAGAAACGAGAAATAGATTTTTTTTATTTTTATTTTTTAACTTACGTAAATGTTGTTCAACAAAAAAAAACTATCACATGAAAACTATATTGAATTTATTGAAACAAAATTTACTAAATTTGTAATTTTATAATACTGTTTTATTGTATGTTTTATTTTATTTTGTATTTTATAATACTGTTTCGAATTGAGAAACGACACATTACCTAAAAAATGATGTATGACATTTTTTTTAAATCCTGAAAACCACATATTAGCCCTCTTGGGTCATACAAATTTGTCAACATTTTATTAGCCTTCTAAAATACATTTTGAAAGGATATATTTAATGAATAAAGATATATAGTACTAGATTGGGTTCGGAATGTTGAAACGAACCTATGAAAATCAAATAGTTTTTTTGTATAAGTCTGTACATAAAAAAAAAATAAAACCAATTGCGTTTGAGTACCAGAAAATGTATTCAAACGAGAAAAAACCATTTTTTTCTTCAGTTCAATATACGAGGTCTGTTCAAAAAGTATCGCGAATTTAGAATTTCCGCTGGCTACGTATATTCAATTTTCGATTTTTTTGTGGCGTTAGGTTGGTACTCATGTCCGTCACTTATGCTGAAAAAATCGGCCATTTTGAATGTTTAGTTAATTGTTGACAGCTGATGTGATGACTTGTTGACAGATCATTTGATAGCCGTGGAAATTGAAGCTTTCATCAACTGTTAAGAGAAGAAAAAAACCATTTCATACGTACAAATCAAATTTGCACCGCCAGAAAAACTAAGCACAAATTACGGTCGGTTCGATACAAGAATTATTGTAAAGCTAAGCAAAATTTCAAATTAAGCAATGGAAAATAGTGATGAAAGGCTGCCGTCACTTCAATAACCGCCGGATAATTCTGTCAGCAAAGATCAAAGTTCTCTCTAACGAGTAGCGAGTAGTGAAGTGTCTCTCGGTGTAGAGAGCTTTTACGCGCTCGTCCTTTTCGTCCAAACGAGAGATGAAAGGACAGCGTAGGCGTACCTTATTAGCATACCAATCTTTGTATGACGTTACTGAGATCGGAAAAAAAATCTTTTCGATTGAAATATAGCAAATGAAAAAGTACTATTATACCGGTGCCTAATATATTTAATATTCAATTCGTTTCGAGTTTACTGTCATTTAACGAAAACCTAAGAGACTTAGGTTTTCCAGCGTTCTTCCGATTTGCCCTTTCGTAGTCCCAAAAATTCGGATCGAAATGATATTCGCCGGTGTCAACACTGGGATGGGTAACCGTTCAGTTCTGAACTCGCTTGAACCCCGACCACTAAGCGGGAGGCAGTTGTTATGAGCTTCTGATGGTAATACAATTGAAACGCCAACAAAATGTAGTGTCCTGTATTGACCAGGTTTCCCGCGGTTTTCCTACGCCCTCGTGCAATTACGATACACTAGTATATTAGGGAAGAATGTCTGCGAACAACATACTGGCGAGGTCTCAAGGAACAGAATGGAAATGAGAAGAAAAAGGGGAAGGACGTAAAAACCTGAAAAGGTATAACGATGGAAACGCTAATACAAAAAACTCTATTTTATTACGATCATTCTACGTTTTTTTGTTCCATCTCACATCTATTCATCATGAAGTGGCGTTACAAAAAAATTTACCAATTAAAACGAAACTTGCAGAAAAATATGTTCTCTTTCACGAGTGTTTCGTTTATACTTCTTACGCTCTCATCCACACATTGTTATTTAACAGGTTTCAATATGGATGAACGATGAATATCGAAGTTTTAAAAAGTTTTAATACCCCTGATTTTTTCCCCTTAGTTAACTCCGCTATCGAAAAAAAAAAAGGCTTTTACCGGATCAGAAAAATACAAGCTTAAAACTCGTCGTACTATCGAAAAAAGTTTGTTGCCGTCGATGTTTAACTAACAATGGTAAGATGATCGAGAAAATGCGGTGATTCATTCGCTTCTATATAAAATCCATAATGCAGACGGTTGATGTATATATATAATTATTGAAGACAGAAGATATATGCATGTATAATATATATGTATATATTTACCTATCGCTTAAAGACAAAATGGCGTATACGTTGTGTATAAGCATAAAGAAGCCCTTGTGCCTCCAAACGCGAGAGATACATAGAGTTGTTTGAATTGGTTCGCGTTCCGCATTTCCCACGGGGATCGTCATCGATAAATTGTTATCGAGGCAATGGGATAAATGGAAAGGGGTCATAGAATGCATACCAGTAACACAGGTGTGCCGTACAATGGAAAAATTTCAGTAAAATAAAATTCACGAGATGCTACAAAAAACCAAATACCGAATTGGAAATATCGTATTATTTTTTTTCTACATCATTCCCTGCTTGTTGACAAAAAAACAAATCCTAACGAAAATTCCGAATCTCAACGAAGAATAAGAATCTAAAAAAAAAAAAGTGGAAGCTGAAACTGCTTTCTCATAATGATTTTGAGTTATGCCATTGACAGGAGTTTTTCATCAAAAAATTCTAATTTTCATAAAAAGTAAAGATCTGAAAACGATGTGAAACGCCCATTCAGATTCTATCCCCACTCGAAATGTAAGTCCCATTTTTTCTTTAAAGTTGCATTTTTTTGGGGAAAATCTTGGATGGACCTAGAATTAATAATCCCAGCTTGTAAAATTTACCCCCCCCCCCCCCCCCCACCCGCCCCAAAAACTCACGACACCTTCGAAAATGTAGACTATACTCGTACTTATTGTTACCGTCTACCGGCATTTCACATGTTCGTACATTTTCTCACTAAATTCAACATCAAACATCCATAAAGTTTTCCGTTCGATAGTTTAAAATTCGCTTCAGCTTCATTAAGGGGGGAAATAGGGTTAGACGGTTCAAAAAATCGATTTTTTTTTTATTTCATAAATTGTTAGTACAACTATTGAAAAATATGTTCCCAAAATTTTAAATGAAAATTCCGACTCGTTCTATTGTTATAAGCCATTAAGGGGGGAAATAGGGTTAGTACAGCGTTTTCTCAATAATTTTCATGAATTTTTTTATAGTATAAAAAATGAATATAATTTATTGAAACTTTGAGAATATTTTATACATATATTTAAGTATATACTATACAATTTTTGAAGAATTTCCTTGAAAAACACCGAAGATATTAGCGACCCCATATTGCTTGTTTTTCTTGGTACTATTTTTTCAAACGCGTTTTTCTGAAAACGACTTTTTTTTAACTTGCGTACACGCTAGTTTGAAAAGTTTTCAACCAATCGTTTTGAAAATTGGCAGTTACTTTCTTCACAGCATTGAGCTCTATACGAACCTAAAATCGGAATATTATCATTATTTAAAATAACTTTTTTTTTTCAAATAAAGTTGTAAAAAATGGCAAAAAATTATGCTTTTTTGTTTTGACCCCTGTAAAAAATTCAATTTTCTATTTTTTTGATAGCATTTAGGTTCCTATAGAAGAGAGACATATAATAAAAGTAAATTCCAACCTCGTTTGATTTCAGATGAAAATTGCGGCTTCCACAATGTACGCAAAATGCTGAGTCTGATTGTGGCCTGCAATATGGGGTCGCTAATATTTTCGGTGTTTTTCAAGGAAATTCTTCAAAAATCTTATAGTATATACTTAAATATATGTTTAAAATATTCTCAAAGTTCCAATAAATTATATTCATTTTTTATACTATAAAAGAATGCATGAAAATCATTGAGAAAACGCTGTCGTAACCCTATTTCCTCCCTTAATGAGAGAGTAAAAAACGATAATTTTTTTTTGTAAATCAAGCAATGTTTTTACTAAATGCTCATTACTAAATGTTCCATCGTCAAAATTTCACACAAGTGACAATCGAGTGAAAAATCACTTAAATACGCGTATACGTAAAGAATCAAAGATCGCTAGTGGTTACGGGCATTGGGGGTCAGACATGAAGGAACTTATTGCCGGTAATCAAATAGACGTAACCGACAAGACTTAACTCATAAAGTCGTGTAAATCAGGCCCTTTTATTTTTTAACACGCAAAGTAACAGCTGCGTCAGTGTGCAATGCAGTGTGCCCCCCCCCCCCCCCCCCCCCCCGCCCCGCGCAGTGTGGTATCGTAACTCTGCCGCAGTAGTAACTGCCCGTACAGAGCAGATACAAACCGAGAGGAGATTGAATTTGTTAATAACACGTGGTATGTACACGGTGAGCCACTAAAGCCACAATTGTCGAGAACATTCAGGAACGAATATACAAAATGCGCTGTCGTGGGTCAAAATATGTCATGAGTCAGAAAGCACTAGTTTTATTGAAGAGCTACAGCGGGATAGAAAGAGAGAGAGAGAGACACCCCATGCCTAACCCCATTCCTAACAAGCTAGAGAAAGTTTGAGGTAGTTAAGCGCAAGCACCGAAAGCTCGTTATTGCCTTGTCCCAAATATATCGTGGATGAAACTACTCGCCAACGACAACGACGAAAAAAAAAATGCTGATGCGTCCAATTGCCGAATATGTTTTTTGTCTGATGTTACAGAGTGTCACGCACTTTCGAGATAAAATAACGATGCTAGCGCGTCAGGTGTTCAGCATTCTACTGTACGAAAATTGGATTTCGATGATTCAGAAAGGTCACGAGACCTTCAAAGCTTTCTCTCCCTCTTTCTCGGGGTTAGTGGATGCGTAGATGTATACTTTGCTGGACGAACCGACAGTATAGTGGACGCACGATCGTTACGCGACTTCGGCAGTCCCCCAACAGCAGTATTGGCCGCGATCAATACTGAGATTGGTGACCACTTAGCCCTGTGACGGTTTGCACGTCGACTACTTAGCAGAAGGTAGTTTTTTCTTAGTTTTCGATGTTAACGGGTTAGGCCATTCCAGAGGCCGAAAAAAAAGGCTTTTTTGGGGATTTTTATCAGAAAAACTACAAAATAAATCGAGATTACAAAATAGGGTATTTATCATACATGTCAGTGACTGTATACAATAATTTTTTTGAAGGGCTCAATTTCAAAATGGCGGCTGTGCAGCGATTTTGCGGTGACGTCTCCGTTTTTGTTGGCCGGAAACATAATTCGGACAATTTTCAACCGATTCATTTGAAATTTTGAATATATGTTTAAAAATACATTGTCCATGGAAGTGCGTAGGATTTTTTTTATATTGCATAGTTCATTTGTTATTAACAATTTTCTGACGATTTTTTAAGCAAATTTTTCAGTTTTCACTTGAGAAGTGCGCCATTTAGCCAGAAATCAATATATCGAAAAAATCTTACGCACTTCCATAGACAATGTATTTTTAAAGAAACTAGGGGGGCTCTGCCCCCCTGCGCGCTTCGCGCGCCACCCCCCCCCCTTTCCCCACCCACGCCTCCCCCGCCCCCGCTCGATCCCCTCACCCAGCCTACTCGATCCCGCTCGCTCTCCTCAACTTTTGTACACGGCGGCGGCGGCGAAATATTTATATAATATAGAGAGATATTCAAAATTTCAAGTTAATCGGTTGAAAATTGTCTGAGTTATGTTTCCGGCCAACAAAAACAGAGACGTCATCGCAAAAACGCTGCACAGCCGCCATTTTGAAATTAATCGCTTCAAAAAAATTATTTTACACAGTCACAGATATGTATGATAAACATCCTATTTTGTAATCTCGATTTATTTTGTAGTTTTTCTGAAAAAAATTCCCGAAAAAGCTTATTTTTTCGGCCTCTAGGGTGGCCTAATCCCTTAAGGGAGGAAATAGGGTTAGACGGTTGAAAAAATCGATTTTTTTTTAATTTCATAAATTGTTAGTAAAACTAGTGAAAAATATGTTCCCAAAATTTAAAATAAAAATTCCGACTCTTTCTACTGTTATAAGCCATTAAGGGGGGAAATAGGGTTAGGACAGCGTTTCTCAATGATTTTCATGCATTTTTTTATAGTATAAAAAATGAATATAATTTATTGAAACTTTAAGAATATTTTATACATATATTTAAGTATATACTATAAAATTTTGAAGAATTTCCTTAAAAAACACCGAAGATATTAGCAACCCTATATTGCTTGTTTTTCTTGGTACTATTTTTTCAAACGCGTTTTTATGAAAACGACTTTTTTTTAACTTGCGTACAAGCTAGTTTGAAAAGTTTTCAACCAATCGTTTTGAAAATTGGCAGTTACTTTGTTCATAGTATTGCGCTCTATATGAACCTAAAATCGGAATATTATCATTATGTAAAATAGTTTTTTTTCGCAAATAAAGTTGTAAAAAATGGCAAAAAATCATGCTTTTTTGTTTTGACCCCTGTAAAAAATTCAATTTTCTATTTTTTTGATAGCATTTAGGTTCATATAGAAGAGAGACATATATTAAAAGTAAATTCCAACCTCATTTGATTTCAGATGAAAATTGCGGCTACCAGAATGTACGCAAAATGCTGGGTCTGATTGTGACCTGCAATATGGGGTCGCTAATATTTTATAGTATATCTCTCTATATTATATAAATATTTCGCCGCCGCCGCCGCCGCCGTCGCCGCCGTCGCCGCCGCCGCCGCCGCCGTGTACAAGAGTTGAGGAGAGCGAGCGGGATCGAGTAGGCTGGGTGAGGGGATCGAGCGGGGGCGGGGGAGGCGTGGGTGGGGGAGGGGGCGTGGGTGGGGGTTGGCGCGCGAAGCGCGCAGGGGGGCAGAGCCTCCCTAGTACTTAAATATATGTATAAAAATTGTATAGTAAATCTCTCTATATTATATAAATATTTCGCCGCCGTGTACAAGAGTTGAGGGGGGAGCCCGGGGCGAGATGGAACGGCGGGGCAGTGCGGGGGGGGGTAGGCCGAGGCGAGATGGAACGGGGAGGGTTGGCGCGCGAAGTGCGCAGGGGGCGGAGCCCCCCTAGTATTTAAATATATGTATAAAATATTCTCAAAGTTTCAATAAATTATATTCATTTTTTATACTATAAAAAAATTCATGAAATTCATTGAGAAAACGCTGTCCTAACCCTATTTCCCCACTTAATACAACTGGAACTGAAGTAAAATTTCGCCGCCCGTATCGTCCGCGGATTTACGCAGTTTACCCGTCCCCTCGTACAAATGAGACAACCCAGTAGTTGAAAAGAGTTTCTGCGGACAAAATTCAGGGAGAGACGAGAGCTGATTTGAAAAATCGAATGGAAACGGCAAGAAAGGGCAAGGGACGTGGAAAACCTGAAAAAGGTATACGATGGAAACACTAATTCACAGTCAGAAAATCGAATAAACGAATGAACGGTACGGAAAAACATTAGTCGTTTTCTCTGTTGGAAAAAATACTCCTAAGCTTTTTCATGTCATGTTCAAGGTAAAAAGAAATTTTGTTTTCCTTTCATTTTGTTTTCCGATCATGCGACATAACTTACCTTTCGCCGTCGTCGTTGAAGGCGTAATCCCCGAGGATAAGGTCGCGCAACCGATAACGCGGTGGTAGAATAAGTGGTAGACACGGATCGGGCTCGTTCGTCATCATGGTGCAAGTAGCTTCCTCCGTAGCTGACAAATCTTTCGTGTTTGTTTTCGCGTAACCCCCTTCCGCCTCGGGGCTGCCGCGAAAAAATACACTCACGAACGCCACCGTAAAGCGCTTAAGGATGAAACCTTCAATTCCCAATGAGAATTTCACCACTTCCCCTCCCCTCCCGCGAGTCTGTGTCCTTTTCTTTATCGTCTATTTTTTCTCCTGTATATTCGTACGACACGATATAAAATGTTCGTCAGCACGAAGATCGGTGATTTTTCGTTGTTTTGATGAACTTCATCGTTCGTTTGTGGTGTGTGAAGAGAATCCAAAAAGGAAAAATCTGTCATTACCGAAAGACAATAATTCTGTTAATAAATTGAAATAATCATAATGGTAAGTTGTTAAAACAAAATATCGATATTAAAACTTTGATGATGCATTCCTCAAGGTCAAATTCGTTTTTCAACATATCTGAGATAAATTTATAGAATATAATAGTTTTTGGTTGAAAATAAAGTTTCGAATGATTTTCTCATCAGGAACGCACAATTTTCGAAATTTTCATATTGTAGAATGAATAAAGGAATATAAAATAAATATATGTGAAAACAAAATGAGATACGCATACGTACTCAGGGTTGAAGGGGGAGTGGGGAGAAAAGTTTCGTTTTAATTGAAGTACATTAATTGCTACTTTTAATTATTCCATGCGCTGTATACAAACGCAATTCATATGTATTTCATTTTTATCGGAAACGTCGCTATTTTCAAGATGAAATTTTTTTGGTATACTTCGCGAGATATAACGTGTGCACGGCGCGGCTGTAACGTTCAGAAATCACAATGCAATAACGCAGTAAAAGATTTTATACTACCCTAGTAAATTTTATAACACAATCTTTATATAATACGTTCCGGCGGAAGGAAGTGATTATTTTTACTATCGTATTTTAACATTTTACGCCCTCTATATTTTAGTATCTTAATTTTCACCCACGCAGGGCGGTATCGCACAAAAACTGTAAATATCTGTTTGTTTGCTGTCACCGACGATGTTGAACATCCGTAACTATTTTCTTTTACCATAAATTATCATTTTAGTTACTCGAATTTTACAAATTTATGGTCAAACATCTGGTTTGTTCGCGCTCACAATGCGACTCGACTTATTGTTGCGAGTCAAACAGGGTCGTAAATCCTGTTACCGAAAATAACGTTCGACACTGCGATGTCGCGAACTCCAACGCCTCAAATTAATGAGATGAAGGTAGTTAATAAATGATAAAAATGCTCCACGAATAAACTAACACCAAAAATTTATTCACAGAATATTTACAATTGTATAATTGGATTAAAGTTGACGAGTTTTGTGTGTGAATGAGAATTTAACACTTCGCGTTGTATTGACGAAGAATTATTGTGAAGTTAATTGTCTAACGAGACTTTAGTGATAATTCAAGAGAGGCAGAGATCCGCGCTGGGTGGACTCTTTTTGTACGCTCTCTGAAGGTTTATGATAAATGAGAATTTGAAACTTCGCGTTATATTGACGAAGAATTATAGTGGTTAAATGTCTAACGAGACTTTATAGATTATTTCAAGAGAGGCAGAGATCCGCGCTGGGTGGACTCTTGTTGTGCGCTCTCTGAAGGGTTGTCAAGGCTCAGATATTAACACTTCGCGTTGTATTGACGAAGAATTATTATGAAGTTAAATGTCTAACGAGACTTTAGTGATATTTTCGAGAGAGGCAGAGATCCGCGCTGGGTGGACTCTTGTTGTGTGCTCTCCGAAGGGTGTGTGATCACTGTCCTTTGAGAATTTTGAAAAACTAAAAATGAAGATGATGGGAGTGTCCGAGAATCTCTAGATGCTGGAATTACTGCGATTGATTGGTTAAGTAAAAATAAAAAAGGGATTTTCGCACCCGCGTCGCTCGAGTCATGAAGGTCCGCCTACGGCGTACCGGCGTATTGCAGGCAGCCGAAGCGGGTACCTCATCGTCTTGCAGCCGAGAGAGATAAAGTAATAAAACACGAGCTCGACGCTTCGAAGCGAAGAGTTCGCTGTCCCTTTTTTTTTGGTAATCCTAAGAACGTGCTCGCCTCTAGGTATTGCTGGGTTAACGAAACGCGAATTTTGACTGTTTGAGAAAAAATGAAAGTGCAGTTTAAATTCCATAGACCCTGAAAATTCCCGGACCTTCCTGTCATATAAAGATTAAAATAATTGCTTATGGTTCGATGCAGATGTTTTATAACTATTTTAAAGAAAATAAAATTTTACTCGTTCCGTGCGCGACGGAACAGACCCCCCCTTGAGAGAGGATCGATCAAGATTAAAATGAGCAATATCTAAATTACATGTACGTTATATGGTTAAACGAACATATAAAACAAAGCTTGTTGCTGTCCACGGGCTTGTTAGCCTTAAGAGGCTAGATTGCCTTGGCACTATCGCTGTTGTTGTCGACGAGTGGAAGTGGAGCGAGCTTGCAGACGTTTCTGTCGAAGGTCCCCCTGGAGGTTTTAACGCGCACGACGCGTATGATACCGTCCGCACCGGGTCGCGTCTCGACGACTCTGCCCATGAGCCATCGGAGTGGTGGTAAATTGTCCTCCTTGAGAAGGATGAGAGAACCCTCTCGAATGCTGTGAGATTCTCTGAACCATTTGTGGCGAATATTTAATTCATTTAAACATTCCTCATGCCATCTGGCCCAGAAATCCTGCTTCATCTTCTGTATGTGCTGCCATAATGACAGCCGATTGGCCGGCGTTTCGTGAAGATCAATTTCCGATATGCTCGTTAATGTATTGCCAATCAGATAATGACCAGGTGATAATACAGGAGGGTCGTTGGGATCTGATGAAATAGGAGTTAGAGGACGGGAATTGAGTATCGCTTCAACCTCGGTAATGAACGTGCAAAATTGTTCGAAAGTGAGCAGTTGCTCGCCTACCACGCGCTTCAGATAATGCTTGAAAGATTTTACCGCAGCCTCCCAGATTCCGCCGAAATTCGGCGATCGTAGTGGAATGAAGTGCCACCTGATGTCGTGCTCGGTGCAGAAGCTGAGCGTCCTTTCATTGTGTTCCTCTAAACGCAAGTGCTTCATTATTTCCTTCCAAAGTCGTTGCATTATTAGTTTGGCGTATGTGACGACTGAACCGAGAAGGCCTAGTGAATCGAAGATTCTGGCGATGTGCGAAAGAAGGCTTCTCTTCGTGACACGCTCGTTCCGCGAGATCGGGCTGACTGTGTTTACGATCGTGTCCAGCTCCGAATTCCAGTGAACGCCGAGAGTTTTGATCGTCTGATCTTGTCGAGATTGCAGCTTGAGATTGATGCTCGCCGACGGCAATCCTTCGAGATGCCGCGGCTCGTTCGACGCCCATTGTCGGAGGTTAAGACCGCCTCGCTGTAGGAGTGCATTGACCTCATTCCGGAGTTGAAGCACCTTGTCGAATGTTGCTGTTCTCGTCAATAGATCGTCGATGTATAGATCGCGTTTGACGATTTCGGCGGCCCGTGGGTAGTCTGCCATCTCATCGTTTGCTAATTGATGGAGACAGCGCGTTGCTAAGAATGGCGCGGGTGACAATCCGAACGTCACAGTATTTAATTCATAAGTGACAATTGAGCCACTGGCGTCACGCCATAGAATACGTTGGTACTTACGATCGTCTTTGTGGACCGTGAATTGACGGTACATTTTCTCGATGCCTCCTGTGAGGACATACTGATGGTTGCGAAACCTCAACAGTATTGAGAAAATGTCGTCCTGTATCGTGGGTCCTACCATGAGGGCATCGTTGAGTGATAAGCCAGTGCTGGACTTGGCAGATCCGTCGAATACGACCCTGACCTTGGTAGTGAGGCTGCAATCTTTTATAACTGCGTGGTGGGGAAGATAGAACCCTCCCCCCATTGCAGCATCGTCATGGACCTTGGACATGTGTCCTAGCGCTAAATATTCCTGAAGGACGGCGTCGTATTGAATTTTCAGCTCGAGGTTTTTAAGAAGTTTCTTCTCGAGTCCGATGAGACGTTTCGTGGCCATCAACCGTGTCTCGCCGATCTGACCCTTCTTGTGATTGAAAGGGAGTGCGACAACGTACCGTCCCTCCTCGTGTCTTTTCACCGTTTCTTGGAAATGCACTTCGCAGCTTGCTTCTTCTGGTGAGGCATGACGACTGGCGTTGATTTCCTCGATTTCCCAGAGGCGTTGCATGATGTTGTCGATGGTAGTGGCATGACATTGTCGAGTGTAAGGCGACAAGCCGTCCGTCGGGATTGCACCACCGATAATCCATCCGAATCGCGTTTTCTGCAGATATAGATCTGGACCGCCGAATGGAGATAAATTAATCTGGCCGACGCAAAGGGCGGATAACGTTGTTCCGGAGCCGATCAACATGTCGACATCGGCTGGTCGATCGAATTCTGGATCCGCGAGCTGAATGTTGTGCGGCAGAGAGATTGACTTTTGTGCAATTTTTTCGTCAGGTACGAGTCCCGCAATGTTGTCGACTGTGAGAAAATTCAGCGTCCTTTCGAAATTGTAGAGTCTCGATCTTAGCTTCGCGGTCACGAGATTATTGCTGACGGTCCGAGTTTCGTTCATTGCTCCGATGGGAATTGACAATTTAGTCTTTGGCAATTGAAGACGCGTTGCGAATCTTTCCGTCATGAAGTTTGTGTTCGAGCATGTATCGAGTAAGACATGACACGGTCTGAGTCTTCCCGAGGAGTTATACACGTCGATTTTTGCTGTGACTAAGAGATCACGCGAAGGGATGCTGGCCACGAGACTCGTGACTTCCGGATTATCCGACGCGACGCGCGGCGTTGCTAGTCAGGATTGCGCGTTTCTCGAATGAGATGGCTCGCCTGTCTCGGACGTCGATGGTGACGATTCCTTGAAGTGCAACAATGTGTGGTGCTTTTTATCGTACGTTTTGCACGTGGATACCGAAGTGCACTGTTTAGTGCTGTGACCGGGACGTAGACAATTGATACAGATGGAAGTACGAGACGCTACCTTGTGCTTTTCCCTCGGTAAGAATTTCGTAAACTCCGGACATAAAAACAAATAATGTCGAACGTTGCAGATGCTGCATTCGTTGATCGTCGTGGTAGCGAAGGTGCGGATCTGTCTCGAATTCTTACCCTTCTGGTTCTGTTCGGAGCCGTTTGATTTTTCTTTTTTGTGCGCGAAAAGCGACTTGTCCGATGCGATTACGATTCGACGGAGGAAGGAGATTAATTCATCGTACGTTGGCAAATCTCCCTCCTTTTGGGACATCCTCCACTGTTTGCGAGTGGTCTTATCTATTTTGGAAAGTGCTATACACAGCAAGAGCGTGCTGTATTTGTCTTCTGACAGAGATTTTAGCGCGGAGTTGTGTAATTCTAACGTGTTTATGAGTTCGTTGAGGTCTTGGGCCGAGTCTCTTTGCATCGACGAGATGTTGAGATTCTCTGATACGTGACGTTCGCGTATCCTAGCCTTATCTTCGAATATCCTTTTTAAGAGGGTCCATGCGCTTCGATATCCTTCGTCCGTCGTCTCGAATTGTTTCACGAGTCGCTCAGGTTCTCCGCTAACGCATGAACGCAAATACTTCAGTTTTTCGGTGTCGCTGAGACCCGGTCGACGCCCGATTGTCGACTGAAAGTCATCTTGAAAACTCAACCAATCTTCGTATTTTCCGGTGAATTTAGGAAGTGATTGCTCGGGAAGACGCGTCAAAGTCGGCTGATGCGACACGAACGGACTCGGTGAGGAACGCGACGTGTTATTTACGTTGCTAATTGCTGCTGACAATCGACTTGCCTTATCCTGTAGTTTATAACATTTAGCTAGGAGTTTAGTATACTCTTCTTCCATTGTTGCTTGTTCTGCATAATGATCGATCTCGGGTTCGAGTTCTTGTAAATCGTTCGTGAAACCGTCTAACATTGTAAATGCGCTTCCTACCCGTTCCATGTGTGCCCTTAACGCGTGGATATCTGGATCCTCTTCTGACCGTTCCAAGAAGTTCTTAAAACTAGTCAACATTGCCTTGATCGCACCGCGTTTTCGAACAAGCTGGTTTCTTTGTTTCACTTCGTTTCCGATAAGCGGCATGATTGAGCGAGAGTGGAGCGATTATAGGAATAGATATACGGTTATAAACGATTGGCAATATGTTTGTTAACGAGCTTACCCCTTTGAAGAGCTGACGTCGTCGATGGCGATGATAGAATCCGATGTGGAGGGTGAGTCGATCTTCCTGTCCTGGCGTCGGTGGAGTCGGCGGCGTCCAGTCCTCTGGAAGCACGCTTCACTTCACCTTATTTGATAATGGTTTTTATTTTGAATCACAATTCACTGTATTCGTAGGTGATTCCGGAATCTTGATATCCGGCTCGAAGGACCAAAAAATGTTCGCGCTCGCAATGCGACTCGACTTATTGTTGCGAGTCAAACAGGGTCGTAAATCCTGTTACCGAAAATAACGTTCGACACTGCGATGTCGCGAACTCCAACGCCTCAAATTAATGAGATGAAGGTAGTTAATAAATGATAAAAATGCTCCACGAATAAACTAACAGCAAAAATTTAATCACAGAATATTTACAATTGTATAATTGGATTAAAGTTGACGAGTTTTGTGTGTGAATGAGAATTTAACACTTCGCGTTGTATTGACGAAGAATTATTGTGAAGTTAAGTGTCTAACGAGACTTTAGTGATAATTCAAGAGAGGCAGAGATCCGCGCTGGGTGGACTCTTTTTGTACGCTCTCTGAAGGTTTATGATAAATGAGAATTTGAAACTTCGCGTTATATTGACGAAGAATTATAGTGGTTAAATGTCTAACGAGACTTTATAGATTATTTCAAGAGAGGCAGAGATCCGCGCTGGGTGGACTCTTGTTGTGCGCTCTCTGAAGAGTTGTCACGACTCAGATATTAACACTTCGCGTTGTATTGACGAAGAATTATCATGAAGTAAAATGTCTAACGAGACTTTAGTGATATCTTCGAGAGAGGCAGAGATCCGCGCTGGGTGGACTCTTGTTGTGCGCTCTCCGAAGGGTGTATGATCACTGTCCTTTGAGAATTTTGTAAAACTAAAAATGAAGATGATGGGAGTGTCCGAGAATCTCTAGATGCTGGAATTACTGCGATTGATTGGTTAAGTAAAAATAAAAAAGGGATTTTCGCACCCGCGTCGCTCGAGTCATGAAGGTCCGCCTACGGCGTACCGGCGTATTGCAGGCAGCCGAAGCGGGTACCTCATCGTCTTGCAGCCGAGAGAGATAAAGTAATAAAACACGAACTCGACGGTTCGAAGCGAAGAGTTCGCTGTCCCTTTTTTTTTGGTAATCCTAAGAACGTGCTCGCCTCTAGGTATTGCTGGATTAACGAAACGCGAATTTTGACTGTTTGAGAAAAAACGAAAGTGCAGTTTAAATTCCATAGACCCTGAAAATTCCCGGACCTTCCTGTCATATAAAGATTAAAATAATTGCTTATGGTTCGATGCAGATGTTTTATAACTATTTTAAAGAAAATAAAATTTTACTCGTTCCGTGCGCGACGGAACATGGTTCATTCAACCCTCAAGTTCGGGCAAATTTTGACTCGCTATGGATATACCAAAAGTAGATTGATCGTTCGAAAAGTTTCAACGTGATCTTAGACAAGGTTATGCTTTGGCAAGTGAACGACTAAAACGTTGGAGAATTGTTGGTACGCATCTATAAAGGAAAACTGATGCGAATGAAGGAACGTGTTGTAAGAATAGCACTATAGCGACCAGAGAGGATAGACTATAGTTAGAGGTCGCTATAGTCACGTTTCCCCCCGAATAACGGACCGACGAAAATAATGTCTAATATCATTTATTATCATTATGATCGGAATACGAGCGAATAGATTGACGAACGGCGTCTCGCACTCTCCCAGCGACCACGAAGTGAGATGGTCTTACATTTGTTGTGCGTCGAGTATATCGTAAGACACAGGTGTCTATATCTTTATATCTACCTGTATACCAGATCTTAGCGTATTATAGACGTGTCGTAAATAGCGCGAGTGAAGAAGCGTCATTATAAGTGTCGACTGCACAACGAACAAATTATTGGTTGGGAGAGGTAAGATCGGCAAATTTATGATTATATAAAGAATAATAATGCGAGATAAATTATGATCAAGAGTATTCTCAATCATTAGTGTTTTAGAGAGAGCCTGTTGAAGGAACCAAAAATGAAAAAGGGAATCGTTCGACGAATCAAGTGACGCAACGCCCTCGAAACAAAAAAGAAAACAAAGAAAAAATAAGCGAAAGAAATTTCTATTATCAATATATGTGTGTGAATGTGTAAATTTATTATGTATGTATCTTGCGGCATCTTCAAATTATAACGAATTTTAAACGATCTCGAGTCTCCAAAATTAGGAATAAAAAACAAATAAAATTTACAATCAAATATTACTAATTTTAAATAAACAACGAACAGAAAAATAAATTATAAGATAAAAACAAAAATTGTCATTATTTCCAAATAAAATAATCATAATAATTTTAATAGAGAAAAGAAATTATTACAGTGTGGATTGAAAAATATCTACGCAATATATGTACAAAAAAACTGAAAATTGAAACTTGCGCATGGCTTCCTCTTCGTTTTCGAAAATTTACAAATCTCCCACTATGCGCAAGTGGTTTTATTCATTTTGGTTTCCTCATAAAGAAAGTTGAAGGTAAATATGATTTTCCGAAGGTGCGACACATTCTAAACATAATGACATTAACAACTAAAAATCTTTCTTACACAATAAATAATAATCTTTAATATTCTTTAATTCACAGAAGCATAACTTTGATCCTACCAATCATTTTGTTTTTAAACTTTTTTCAGTTAAATTTATCGTGTGTGCATTGTGTTAATTTCTATCCTAAATGAGAAGATAAATGAAGAATTTTATCGGGCGAATGGTACAGCGCGATTCAACGAAGACAAGCTTTTTCACTGAGTGAAAAAGACGCTCAAGAAATTTAATTATTTAAGATTTATTTATTAGGCTGTAATTTATTCAAGTGAAATGAAATCGATTACGAACATTTATTTGAATTGGATAAATTTGATTTCGGTTAAATGAATCTTAGGGTAATAGAATTAACTGCAAATTTATCTTATTCTGACTTTTAAACCAATTTTATCGTGAATAATTGACAAGAAAAGGAAGAAAAATGGTTCGTGACAAATTGCTAAAAATTGTCCTATTCCTGTAAATATTTATTATTTATGAATTACTTTTCTGAATCAAGTAGACATTCTTCCGATCCGAGGGACGCCGTATAACTAACATCCTTGTTCTATTACGGAAATGTGCATACTGTTTTTCAAGTCACAGTAGTAAAAACGCCAGACCTGCTATTTAACTTTGCATAATGTTTTTTCAATTTGTTTTCCGACACATTTTACAAAAGAGTTACACTTTAATCTCACGATAATCACGCTTTTATCTACATAACCGCATGGGCATGTCTTGGGTCTATTCTAAATTGTAATCTAGGCTCGAGAGCCTGAATGCACGAGAGTAGTTAAGACTTCGTGACTCGGTCGCGAGGGGGATGTTAACAGCCCACGAGCAACGGCGCTGAGTAAATATCCTCGCTGCGTCGACGCCGTGATTATGAAAGTTACACTATCAAATTAGTACACTCCATGGGAGGCCGATTTTATCGTTTGTCGTGTGGGTTGAGAAGATTGGCCCGAATAATAGAAGAACAATTTTAGCCGGCACCTGTGAACGATCAATGTACGGCTACGGCGCTCTCACATGTTAAGCAATGTTGGCCGCCGTCATATACTAGAATGGTTGACTATGCACTGGCTAAAACGCCAAATGCTGGGTAGGAGAGCGTTTTTCCAAGTCTCCCATGGCAAGACAATTGAAGCTTGGTAAAAATATAATCGCCCTGTATCGGCTAGGTTTTCCGTAGTTTCCCTATGGCCACGTGAAAATGTGATACAGATAGAAAAGAATTGCTGCGGATAATCTGAGAGAGGAGTTTCAAGGAATTTAATGGAAATAGGAACAGAGGGATAAGGGATGCAAATACCTGAAAAGGTACACGATAAAGACACGAATAATAAAAATTTAATAGAACAACAATTTCTTAAATTACCCTACTATGACGTTGTCGTGACCGAGTTATCATCGATTGGTCAAGTAACCATATCTTCCCTTGTGTATGCGACGAACCAAACAGAAGGAAGCGAATTTCACGAATGCAAGTTTCACGTTCTAGCCTCTAAGTCGTCGAACATTGGACACGAGGCGGCAAATAAAAGGGGGAGAATCTTTCAAGAATATCTGGACCATAACAAAAAGATTCCCGAGCCGTGATATTAGATACGCGAAATGAGACAGTTATGATTAATGTGGGCTAGCGTATGTGTGCCAGGTTGACAGAACGATGGTCAGAAAAAAATATGATCAAAGGGCCCGAGGTTATTTACGAGGGAAATACACTTTTCAACGGGACTACACGCTCGTCCTATACGTAATCACCGATTAGATTATATAAGATCACGAAACCCTCGACTATCGCGTGACGCTCCATCAAATGTGTCGGAAATGTCTAATTTCATTACATTCCGGCCGATAACGATATTTTGTCCTGTTTTTTTCGTTGGATTGTAGATTGAGCACAGCGACCTTTTTCGTTCAACATCAAATTGTCAATTGTTGGTCGTTCAATTATCAAATTACCGCACTTTATCTTTCACACCATGTAAAAAATGAGATATTCAATTGAATTAGTAAAGAGAATTTAATTATAAGTCAAATCGAAAATACGAAATAACGTCGAGAACATTCGTCACCGAGCGCCCCTATGTGTTGAATTTTAAATCTCAATAACGAGTTTACAGAGTATACATATATAGCCGGAGGGTTTTTTTTTCCCGTGGGGAAATATAAGCCGATAATGTACCAACGCTGGAGCGGGTGTGGATAAAAGAAACTTCGTAGGCTCATGAATTACAATTTTCGAATTGAGAAAGATCCGAGAACTGAAAGGTACGAGTGTCTTCGTGAATTTAGATTTAGGAATGGAACACGTGTTGAGATAAGAAACAAAATATGGTCGAAGGATGTCTATAGAGAGAGAGAGAGAGAGAGAGAGAGAGAGAGAGAGAGAGAAATTCGCTGGGGCAATATCGATTACCAAACAATAAGGTGAGCGACTTCTATTTTTTGCCCATTTTCTCCGCTACCAACTGTACGATTATATATACGTCTATCCTCCCTCGTTCCTCACGTCTATAAATGAGAGCGGGGACAATTGTAACACTTTTATTTGCCATTGACGATTTTCATTGAGAAAGCAAAAGATCGATCGAACGAAAACGATTTATCGATAAACGGTGAGTTTTCAACTTTAAAATCGCAGGTCATTAAACACTCGACACCCACACAGATCTACAGATGCTGTAGAAATTGTTTTGCAATTGCTCTCTGATCGTTAAGTTTTTCCCTCAACACAATTGTTCATAAGCAAATAAGAATAGCATGCACGTATCAACCATTGCGATTCGTGATTAGAGAATCAATCTGTAATATATTGTCGGGTCTCATAATTACTTCAAAGATATTCGCCACGATCACATTATTCATTGGAAAAAATTTACAAACGGTGAAAAAGTGAAATATCGTGAGAAAAAAGTGAATCCGAGTCGTATGCCAGAAACCTTGTTTTCTACATAGATACTGTCTTAAGGGAGGAAATAGGGTTACACGGTTCAAAAAATCGATTTTTTTTTAATTCCATAAATTGTTAGTAAAACTATTGAAGAATATGTTCCCAAAATTTTAAA
This sequence comes from Oxytorus armatus, assembly GCA_958009045.1. NCBI lineage: Eukaryota > Metazoa > Arthropoda > Insecta > Hymenoptera > Ichneumonidae > Oxytorus > Oxytorus armatus. Next base: position 14,069,355 of record OY253746.1, on the reverse strand, counting down.
TGAAAATTCCGACTCGGTCTATTGTTATAAGCCATTAAGGGGAGAAATAGAGTTAGGACAGCGTTTTCTCAATGATTTTCATGAATTTTTTTATAGTATAAAAAATGAATATAATTTATTGAAACTTTGAGAATATTTTATACATATATTTAAGTATATACTATAACATTTTTGCAGAATTTCCTTGAAAAACACCGAAGAAAATTTATGACTGCCTTGACTTTGTTTTTCTTGGTACTATTTTTTCAAACGCGTTTTTCTGAAAAGGACTTTTTTTGAACCTGCTAGTTTGAAAAGTTTTCAACCAACCGTTTTGAAAATTGGCAGTTACTTTCTTCATAGCATTGCGCTCTATATGAACCTAAAATCGGAATATTATCATTATCTAAAATAATTTTTTTTTTTCAATTAAAGTTGTGAAAAATGGCAAAAAATTATGCTTTTTTGTTTTGACCCCTGTAAAAAATTCAATTTTCTATTTTTTTGATAGCATTTAGGTTCCTATAGAAGAGAGATATATAATAAAAGTAAATTCCAACCTAGTTTTATTTCAGATGAAAATTGCGGCTTCCAGAATGTACGCAAAATGCTGAGTCTGATTGTGACCTGCAATATGGGGTCGCTAATATCTTCGGTGTTGTTTCAAGGAAATTCTTCAAAAATTTTATAGAATATACTTAAATATATGTATACAATATTCTCAAAGTTTCAATAAATTATATTAATTTTTTATACTATAAAAAAATTCATGAATATCATTGAGAAAACGCTCTCCTAACCCTATTTCCCCCCTTAAAAAATATACAGCGAACTGGACAGCGGTCTATCAATGTTGTAGCAAACGCCAAACACAGCGTTCCAATTGCCCCCGGTAACCCCCACAACAAGAGACCCCAAAGCTCCGTTCGATATATAAGCTCGCATGTATTGCTCATTCTTGAATAAGTAAAAGAGTTTATCGAAAGGCCAGACGTACAAAGCTATACCGAATAACAGAAGCACTTGAACTAAATGATATAGCTTTATAAAATTGTACGGGAGGAAAATGTCAGAGAATTTGTCGATTACGAGAGGTAAATTTGTTTGCAACTTGGCCGAGCTAAAATATACTCTGAATTTTAAGTTCATTTCATAAATTTCTTACCTCCAAAGACCCCCACTTACTTACGTCGAGCAACTAAGAAAAGAAGCATTGTTTTCGTTATACCGAAACGAAATTACGTTTTTAATAATCAACCTGTGCATTTTTCAACTTTTTATAAAATCATAATCCGACGAAAAAATATGAATTTCGGTTTTTTTTGGTTCGGATGAATTATACAATTTCTTCTCAATTAGATAAATTGTGGGTTATCAAATTTTTCAACAAATCAGATATTTTAATTTTGTTGAATAATTGTAAAATGCAAATAAATTAGAATTTTTTTCATCCGAAAGCATTAATATACTTTAAAGATAAAATACTGAAGTTTCAATCACGATTCACTTTGTACGAAATTCTGTATAACAGCAATTTCAAGTCTTTCTTCTATTCGTCCATCCATCTACTTTTCAATATTCAACATTGATAAATAACATCGAGCTGAATTCATAAATCAGTGAATGCGTTTGACGAGTACGAATATACAAAAGAATTGTTCTATACCCTCGTGCTCGTAAAAATCGCCACGGGGGATACGAGAACTGTGCTGTATGTTTTATTTGATGCTTGTCGATCGTGAATTATCCGGAGAGACGGGTAGAGGATATTGCGATTCTCTCCGAAGGACTGTCTATCAGAGAGATCACCGTGCAACTCTCTACCAATCGAAATGTGAAATTTGATTATTTTCTATTCTTCTCGCAGGTGCCAATCTCACTGACGTTTTATGTCGCACAGTGAACGGTGAATAAAACTAATGATAAACAGCGTTGCGATAGTAGTACTAAATTCTTTCATTCACAAACTAATTACCAACTTTGTATACAACAAAAAATCAAATAATCTCGCACCGTCACGATGTAAATCGCGTTGTGTTCGCCATTCTAAATATCGATCGTGAACTTCATCCCAACGTGATTATTTTACACTTAAATGAATTAATTCAAAAAAAGAAATTACAAAAAGAAACATAAACGACTAAATTCGTTAGAAAATTCTTCAAGTTTCCAGGGCAACGTAACAACGGGATGTGTAGAAGCGCGATGTTGTCACACCGGTCACAGAACTCGCGGCACCGTCGCACGTGCACATTGTATTCAAACGGAGTAAGATTCGCGAGGCGTACCGGCCGACGTCCCGCGTTCTAATGACGCGTCGAACGCCCGGCAACCCGACATCAACGCCACCCTCATATAACACACAAGCCATTCGATCTTTCTCACTAGACGTCCATAACACCTGGCCCAACAATCCTCCACTAGTATATATACATTATTAGCAAAGGTAATCTATCACACATTTCTCACGGTTCACGGCTTTGATTATCACCCCCTCTTAAGCCAAAAGACCGTTGGTATTAGGGAAGACTAGGGAGGTATGACAATGTGGAAAGTTGGGAAAAATAACAATAAAGGCACAATACTTGTAAATTGTTTTCCATAAATTGACGGAATGGTAAACTAGTCCTGAACAAACTCCAATTAATTCGACAACTATTGAAAGAAGCAGACGTAACGTGATTTATAATTTGTTGAAATCGAGAAGCATTTTTTTACACGTCGAAAGTTCGAAAGAGTACGCCAGTAATAATGCGCAGGCATCAGGTTACACGATGAGACAACCGTTGGATGAGAAAAAGTAGCCAAACGTCTCTAGTCTGCCTCTACTCTTTTTGTTAGATCACTGGGTCTCTATCCTACAGACCGTAAAACCGTATTTAGTTAAAGGGTGGAAATAGAGTTAGGACAGCGTTTTCTCAATGATTTTCATGAATTTTTTCATAGTATAAAAAATGAATATAATTTATTGAAAATTTGAGAATATTTTATACATATATTTAAGTATATACTATAAAATTTTTGAAGAATTTCCTTGAAAAACACCGACGATATTAGCGACCCCATATTGCAGGTCACAATTAGACTCAGCATTTTGCGTACATTCTGGAAGCCGCAATTTTCATCTGAAATCAAACGAGGTTGGAATTTACTTTTATTATATGTCTCTGTTCTACATGAACCTAAATGGTAACAAAAAAATGGAAAATTGAATTTGTTACAAGGGTCAAAACGAAAAAGCATGATTTTTTGCCATTTTTACAACTTTATTTGCAAAAAAAAATTATTTTAAATAATGATAATATTCCGATTTTAAGTTCATATAGAGCGCAATACTATGAAGAAAGTAACTGCCAATTTTCAAAACGATTGGTTGAAAACTTTTCAAACTAGCGTGTACGCAAGTTCAATAAAAGTCGTTTTTAGAAAAACGCGTTTGAAAAAATAGCAAAATGCTGAGTCTGATTGTGACTTGCAATATGGGGTCGCTAATATCGTCGGTGTTTTTCAAGGAAATTCTTCAAAAAATTTATAGTATATACTTAAATATATGTATAAAATATTCTCAAAGTTTCAATAAATTATATTAATTTTTTATACTATAAAAAAATTCATGAAAATCATTGAAAAAACGCTGTCCTAACCCTATTTCTCCCCTTAATGGCTTATAACAATAGAACGAGTCGGAATTTTCATTTATAATTTTGGGAACATATTTTTCAATAGTTTTACTAACAATTTATGAAATAAAAAAAAAATCGATTTTTGGAACCGTCTAACCCTATTTCCCCCCTTAATTTCAGCATTCAGAGCTGTCGTTTCCTCGTAATAATCATTAGTATTTCCTTGAATGGCAATAATAATAACGTTATACAACTGTACATCCAATATATTTATATTATATTTCATCATTAGCATTTACTTGAATCACAATAATAATAACGTAATACAACTGTACATCCAATATATTTATCATTTATTTCGCCAGCAACTTGACCACCAAATTTAAAACATTTTAGCAGCTCGGCCTGCAACACCAAAATACTGACATTATTTATTTTTCATTTATCAGTTACGAAAATATTTGGAGACCAGTGTCGCACCGGAGTTCAAGAGTCTTGTGCTTGAAAACTATCCTTGTGAATAATCTCAAATACTCCACGACAAAATTACACAAACACGGAAGTTACCGTGTGACTCGAAGGGTGTAACGGTGAAAAACGCAGAAAAAACAAACATTGTACGGTCGCTCTGTAGCATCCCATCGATTGAGCGGAGGGTGGAGAGAGATCTGGGACTACCCACGTGTGTCATTACTATTCTACCCTCTCGATGTAGCTCAACCAGCGATTGGGTAGTACAACGAACGTCGTTATTGATACCATTGGAAAATAGCCTGGGCTCTGAAACCCAAAGGTGATATATCACTCGATATTATTTTTATTACCTAATAAATAATTCAACTACGGTCAGAAATCTACATGGCATTTCGATAACTCGATCGCAAGGTGTTTATTCATTGATGGGATAAAAGAATGAAGACTCGAACTCTTTATTTCAGTACACCGAGAATGTTTGTAATATTATGGAAAGGTTTTATTTTTATTCTTTAGAATGATAATATTACAAAATTGTTTCGTGACTTACGATGAATAGTGCAGAGAACGAATAGAGGTGGCTTCGCTATAATTAATTTCACTCAAGCTTACAGACGAAGCAATTTAGTGGTCGTCAGTACCAGGCATCTAAAGCAAGTGGAGCCATTGTTGCGTTATGATAGCTGTTACAAAGCCAACCGCAAGGGTAACACAATGTCGACAAAGTGTCGTGATGAGACGGAAATAGCGGAATGTAATTAAAAGTTTCTCAAAACGTGTGTCCATCGATAGGATAAAACAGAGCGTTGCACACCGGGTCTCTATCTTATCAGCATCAGGTAACTTAAAGACCAGGTATAACAAAGTTCGAATCGGTGCTACCATCCTGCGACCACCTGAAACATCAATGATTGGTGTGGGTGAAGCCTCATAGGACTCCTGAATCTCGATTATTCTACGGTAGATGGCAACACACTATTGCTAACGAGATTTCATCCATTTTAAAAGGTAGACAAGTACCTCGGTCGGTTAGTTCGTTCCATCTGCTTCCGAAGAAGTCACCTTTCAGAATACCTTTACAGATCATTGGGATGCTGCGAGACAATCAAATCGATCCAAAACTGATCGTGAGAAAAAAATAGCTTCAACAATGATATCGATTCTTCTGAAGAGATAACCTCATTGATTATCCCTTCGTCACTTGAAGTGAATTGAAAAAAAAACAAAAATGTTAAATCAATAGTCCAAACATTCTTTTGGAAAAACATCCTCGGTATAATCCTGAGACGCATTCATTTAAAAGTTCAACTACCCGGTTAAAACCCCCGGAAGGTTTTAATGCAGTATCATCTCTTTATTTATCTAAATTCAATGCTAATCAAACGAATCAATGTTTCCAATATTCCCGTGAAAGGACGAAAGAGCTAAATCATGAATGTTCTACCTTTAGAACTGAGTGGCGGTAGAAGACTCTTATGCGATATTATCTACGCGATCCATTCAACTAACAATGAGTCGACGAATATGGAAAGAATATTCCATAGATCAGACATGCCCTCAGAACACCCGCCAAACGACAAATTGTCTTATCGGAGCGCGAGGTTGCCCCGACATGGAATCCCAGAATTGTCAAGAATTCGGAATTGTTAGCCGAGATAGACGTAATGGTGTACTACGGAGAGGGCGCGCGGGAACGCGCCGTTACATAAACGTCGTCGAACTCGCGAGGCTTGCGCTCCGGGCCACCGCCGCTACTATACGCCACGGGGAAAGGGGGATTACTTACATAATTCGTGAATTTTCGAGCCAGGCGGCACATCGCCGTTTGCCCGCTAGGCCGGCTGATGTAGGCCTCGCGCGGTCTCGGGCAATCGTGAGCCGCGGGAACGTTTGGCGTATAAGCGGAATATTGACACGCTAACGAAACCACAAGCTCTTACGAGAGTAACCAACTCCCTCCCGCGGCGCCGTTGCTTATGTGATCCTCGGTTATGTCGTGTGCCGAAGCTGTGCCCTGCTCGGCGTCTGCTCTTCCCCTCTCAACTCGCCGTTCAAGTTTCTCGCATGTACAACGTGCGTGCACGTGAAAAAAAAAACAAGGCAGTTTCGTAACGGAGTCAAATGTTTCAAAGTCAAACGTAGCATCGACGAGAGATCGACAATGACGATTACGACAAGGCCGCACGGTTTTGTGAAAATTTCGCAATTCCGGAAAAGCTCTTGACTTTCAGAGGCCGGTGATAAGATAGACGATCGATATATTACTCGTGTAGGCTGGAATAATCCACCTGAGTATCCATTGCGTCACAAAACGTCATTGCAATATCAGGAGGGCGAATATTCTTTTGCTTTTTGTAATAGTGACCTCAAATTGGATTGTTTATGGTTTATTTTCACTTGGAGGATAGGAAGATGACGAGTACTTTGTTGAGATCTTATGTTTTTTTAGAAACATCGATTTAACATTTTTGTCGGTGGAAGAGAACTCAAAACATAAACACAGGTGGTTGTATCTGTCGATACTGATAACCCTCTCGATATGTAGAGTCAATTTACTCCAAATATCGACAGGGACATTGCCCGATCTTACTGAAACATGTTTTTTTTTCTTTCCCTTCATCACCATAAAGCAATGGCGTAGAATCGACGCAACTCGACGCTCATGAATGCCTGTCTCCGCTATTAAGTCACGAATTAGCGAATATGTAACGAGCTGCTTCTTCACCGTTGCTAGCTCATCTATATATCTGTATACGTATCCTAGGAGCGCGACTGCGTTATTCGTTTTTTTTTTTCTTCTTTTTCGTCCGTCCCCTCGTAATCCGACTTACGTAATGACGGATAATGTAACCAAATGTATGTAATGCTTGCATAAGGCAAACCGAGGCGCTACCCAACCTACGGAACAGCGATGTATCTCGCGAGCGGCGGGGAGGCGGCGGCGAGGAATCGACGCCGACATCGCCGCGACGCTGCTGCCACCATCGCGGCACGTCGCCACCAAGGTATAATCCATTGTTTGGCAATGGTTATAGCACGTTGTGTAACGAAGCGGTCAATTGTGACGGCGATCGATGGAACTCAACGTCGTAGGAAACCGTGTCGAAGATCGCTCCATGAATAGCTTCACGAGAGCTTCTTTGTCCCTCCTTCACCCTCGGCCCCCTCTTGACCATTACCCCTTTTCCAACGTACGCCTTTGGGTCCTTAAAGGCACTCGGAAAGCCACTCGACTCTTTCGACATCCCCCCGGCAAAATTCCGGTTCTGCCAATGAAAGCTGGCATCTATTTTTGAAATATAGGGGAGGTCGAAATATAGGGTGTCTCGAAGACCCCTAACCTGTTCCAAGATTGATATACATTTATATATCTTACTTTGGTATTGACGTCTAGACCTTTCGACAGGCATTGCGTATACTTTGGTAAAGTTTGGTAGATTTGAATAAACAACTTGAGTATTTTGTGTGGACGTGTAAATTGGATATGAAAGCTTGTACTGTTGTAAACATTGTATACTTAGGGTCGAAAGAATTTTTTAGAATCAAGTCCGGACGTTCGCGGATTTTGTTTTTTTTTTGTTGGTATTTTCATTCGAATGGCGGTCGTAAATACATAACAACCAAATTACTGAATGTTCCACCTTAAGGGACAGATTGTACATGATATATATTGTTAAAAAAATAAATAAAAAAAATGTTGGTTGAAGAATTTGAGAAAACTAAGAGTAAAGCTGTTGAAGAGTGTACAGGGGACATGAGGTAAGTTTAAATTTGTAATTAAAACACTCGACTTTAACATATTATGTATTTATTTATATTTAAAACTATACAATCATGTTTATGTACTTATTATTATCTTAATAGCCACTGATTCGGTATTTCTTCATCCCCAGCTTCATTTTCACGTCTTCGTTTGGCTCCTTCTGATTCTGAGTACCATTCGTACTTTTCGGATGTAATGGCTTTCTTTAATAAAACTTTCTATACACATTTCCTTGGCCTCGTCTAGCTACACCACCAAAGTTAGTGTTTCTATTATCGGCTGATCGAGCGACAACTTTTAGTTCCAATCCATGTTTTTTTAGAGCCTCTAACACACGGTCCTTTATAATCTCTGATGTTTCTCCTGGTACATCGTCAGAATGAAAAAGTCGAATCCTGACACCGTAAATATGGTTGTAATAATGTACAAGAATCGGTATTAATTTTAGATCTTTTCTATTGCAGGCATCGATAATGATGGATACAAGTTGCGCGACTTTCAGTTCTTCTCAAACTTCGGAGAAAATGTATGGCCCAATCACACCTACAGCCAATGCTTCTAACTTGATTTTACTTGCACTAAACTTTGAATTATATAGTTTTGCTATTAATTTAGATGTGCAGTTTGAAGCATTGAAACTAATGTCATGTATAACAGCATGGTATGCAAAAACTAATTCCTTAGCCACGCATCGAAGATCCTCTGAGGTTGGTTCTTGCTTCCTAAAGAAATTTGCAATCGAAGCCATCTGTCCCATTTTTAAAGCATTTTTGTGTTTAAGTACCGAGTGCTCGGTATGTGTGATCCAGGCAAAAATCGCAGCGTGTTGCACTGGCGGTGGAGAGGTGGATTGTAGTCGGTAGTTGATTAGCAGTGTGCGCGAATATTATAAAAATCCGGACGTAATTAACTAATTAACGTAATTAACTAACTAAACATTCAAAATGGCCGATTTTTTAGCATAAGTGAGGGACACGAGTACCAACCTAACGCCACAAAAAAATCGAAAATCGGATATACGTAGCCCGCGGAAATTCAAAATTCGCGATACTTTTTTAACAGACCTCGTATAGGCCTGTTGCGTATCTCCTGCAGCGCCGCCCTATCGGTAAGATCTGGCAACACAAGGGTGACGAAACGTTTATTATGGCTTCGAATAGCAGTGAAATTATTCGCTCAAATTGAAATTGCAGCTTTGTCGATTGCTTCAATACTGAAGCTAAAAATCCGGAGTTAAAGTTCTATTGTTTTTCATCAAAAAGTTATGAAATAGAAAGAAAGAAACGATGGATTCAAGCCGCTAAGAGAAGGTAAGTTAATGTATGATTATTTAATATATAAATAAGGTACAGAATTATTTCAATCAAATTTTTATTATGTGGATATATAATTGTCATAATATGTTTATAGAAGTTCTGAAGCTTCTCGGGACATTCAATTCTTTTTAGAATTATCTTCAATCCTTTATCTTGTGAAAGACATTCATAACTGTGATATGTAGCACCAGTTTGGAATTTTAATAATTCCTCATATACGAAACGCAATTCTTTCAAATGCTTCTCTTTTTCTTGCCTGTGAAGAGCTCTTTCTGATTTAGTTGATTTCCCAGTTTGCACGTATTTCGCAAATGAACACTCTAGCAGCATAAGTTCTTCTTGTACGTGTTCAATTTCATCTACCGAGGAGCATTTTTCCAAAACAGCTATTCTTTGTGAAACTAAACTGCCTACAGTGTATCCTTTTTTGTATTTTGCAGATTGGAAATTACTAGGCTTATTCCACATTAGCGGCTGGTCAGTTTTGGATGTAGTACATTCTTCATTGACATAGATGCACACAGCTGCGACGTTTTTACACCCTCGTTTAGATAGACCAGCCTTACAAGCGCAATTACTATATGAAATCGAACGATCGTTTTGCAACTGAAAATTATTCATAAATTCTTTCATAGCTGACCATTAATTAATTAATAATTAATTATCAAATTTAATTAATTAATTATATTATTTATATACAGTAGTTTTATTTGACTTACCGTTTGTTTCCAATATTTTTAACAAAATTACTTACAGAAAATGTCTATTAATTTACAAATATAATAAACTTACTTCAATTGTGATTTCATATGGAGGATTATTTATTTTAGTTTCAGGTAAAACTTTCCCTTTTGCGATCCGCGAAGCACCGTTGTCGTCTACAATCTCTCTGACTTCACTAACGTGATTACTTCAGAATAATTTTATTCCTAATATATTAAGGGAAATAGACATAGAAAACGTGGTATTTTTTCATAAATAACAGTTAATGTAACGTTAAAATTTTATTTTGCATTTTCCGTATGAAATATATTGCGTTTTATACGTCAGCAAAATTTATTTATCAATAACCACGTTCTCATTCAACGCGTATATTCTTACAAATACAATACCTTTGGAGATAGATTTTGGACGAAACAATTGTTCTTAACATTTTGAAAACCGCAATAAATTATAAGGGAGGTCATTTTGTTGAATAGGAATAATAAACGTTTCATTCTCTCTATACTTGTGTTAATATGTCGTATTTTTGCGCCAGCTGACCACCTTCGTTATGCCTTCTATGGACCGATAGTAGGCGCGTCGATCGACCACGGGAGAAGGCAACAGGCCTATACTAGTTAGCAATGTGTATAAGGATTAAAATTTATGTTGAGAAAATCAATATTACATTACAATGTTACAGAATAAATATTACATTACCGGAAATCGCTATACTTCCATTTTCATGAGTGTATTTGCCCATTCTTTACGCGTTATATAGACACGCGATTGGAAGATAGAAATGCCATGTGGAATTTTGGTGTCATAGGATTGCATCAACCATTCCCATTCATGTTACGACTGTTTCAGTTAAAAGCGGGGACGCCTCACCGAACAAACACAACGACAAAGTCAGTCGTAAAGATAGCATTCCATTTACGTTCACGATTCCGCAACGATCTGGAATCGCGCCCGGACATGTGCGGCGGCGATGAAGAACACGCATGTAACATCCAGGAAGAACGAATGTCATCAAGTGACGAACAATTTATCTTGGGGTTTCTTGCTCGGGGATGCTAGCTGCGTACTCTGGCGAGGACGATGAAGAGACGAGAGCCATGAGCTTCGATGGAACCTATATTCTGAACGCGCCATGGCTCTCTCTCTCTGTCGCCTCGACGAGACGACCAACATTATGCACGCTAACGCTAATTGAGCGATGAACGTGCGGTGTGTCGGCACGAGTCCAACGTCGCCCCCTCTTTACAAACGAGGAAATCGATTGTTTGCGCGCGGGTGTCTCACTCAGAGTTCCTCGACTCTCTGATGTGTGTCAGCATCGGGAATTGCGGAATCGAAGCGAACTGTCGACGGAGGATCGGGGGTATGAGCAAAAACGAGCAACGACTCGGCTTGGCGCTGTTGTGGTTGGCTGATTATTTGCTATGTTCTTCAAGCCGCAATATGATTCTCGTTCGTCTCATTTCGGACTAGTCTTCCCGATGATTATCGCCAACCGTTATTGCTTCGTCGATATCCATATTCCACTTTTTCTTACTGCGAGCTTGAGAAATCGTGTTATCTTCCGTAAATAAATTAGATACATAACGAGGGATCGTGGATTGTCTAATCGTTCGTTAATAACGCGGTGATCATTATGTACAAACCACTAATCGTTATTGATCACTCGATTTGTCTTTATACTTGGTTCTGTTCCCTTTCCAGGTATCGAATGTATATCGCGCCCGCATATCCACGTCACTGAAATAAATGTCATTCCTCAGGGAGGTCTGACGACCATCATGACGAGTTGCTTTATAAAATCATTTATTATAACACGTCTAATTACCCAATCGTTGAGTAACATGACTGGCTACACGAGAGTATTAAACCGTATGACACTAATAGTAATAATGAACGTGTGCGCGTAATTCAAATGGGTAGCTTCAACTATCACAATTTTTTATATACGATTAAAACAAGAGTCGTTCGATGTCACAAATATTGAAGCGAAAAGTGACAATTTTTTCGATTTAAAAATATAATAATATCCAATGCAAAATTTAGCTTAAGGGAGGAAATACGGTTAGACGGATCAAAAAATCGATTTTTTTTCAATTTCATAAATTGTTAGTAAAACTATTGAAAAATATGTTCCCAAAATTTTAAATGAAAATTCCGACTCGTTCTATTGTTATAAGCCATTAAGAGGGGAAAGAAGGGTTAGGACAGCGTTTCCTCAATGATTTTCATGAATTTTTTTATAGTATGAAAAATAAATATAATTTATTGAAACTTTGAGAATATTTTATACGTATATTTAAGTATATACTATAACATTTTTGAAGAATTTCCTTGAAAAACACCGAAGATATTAGCGACCCCATATTGCAGGTCACAATCAGACTCAGCATTATGCTATTTTTTCAAACGCGTTTTTATGAAAACGACTTTTTTTTAACTTGCGTACACGCTAGTTTGAAAAGTTTTCAACCGATCGTTTTGAAAATTGGCAGTAACTTTTTTCATAGTATTGCGCTCTATATGAACCTAAAATCGGAATATTATCATTATTTCAAATAATTTTTTTTTTGCAAATAAAGTTGTAAAAAATGGCAAAAAATCATGCTTTTTTTGTTTTGACCCCTGTAAAAAATTCAATTTTCTATTTTTTTGCTAGCATTTAGGTTCATATAGAAGAGAGACATATAATAAAAGTAAATGCCAACGTCGTTCGATTTCAGATGAAAATTGCGGCTTCCAGAATGTACGCAAAATGCTAAGTCTGATTGTGACCTGCAACATGGGGTCGCTAATATTTTCGGTGTATTTCACGGAAATCCTTCAAAAATTTTATAGTATATACTTAAATATATGTACAAAATATTCTCAAAGTTTCAATAAGTTATATTCATTTTTTATAATATAAAAAAATTCATGAAAATCATTGAGAAAACGCTGTCCTAACCCTATTTCCCCCCTTAATATCCTTTGATAAATTTCGATTGCTTGTTTTTAATATAATTATTACTTTAAGTGCCATTGGAGCAAATCCCTTGTACACAAATGAGCCAAAAACCACTCAACGCGTAGGCAAAAGAAACAACAATCCCCATTATAGAAAAAAAAACCCGCATCCATTAATTAAACATAATGATAAAGAAATGAGGAGAGCCATAAAGAAACAAGCGTTCGACGATAACGCCTGATATGTTCTGGTATGTTGTATGCAGCGATGTATCACTTAGGATGAAGAGACAGTTGTTTCAAGGATCGGGAGCAGGGTTAAAAGTCTAAACGTACATACGAAGCAGGGTTAAAGAGTCTTCTAATCGGCTTATGCAAGAGAATCATGTTCTACCCGGATCCCCGCGATACACGTTGTGCGTCGTTTCAAGCGAGCACACTAGAGTGGTGGCTTAAAACTCGAACTGCATCGCGGCAACGCAGTTGAACTGATTACTCTTGGAGTATGTGTACGCCTCAGTGCAAGAATGTGTGTAAGCGCGAGTGTAAGTATATGTGTATAACGCAAAGTGTACACGAGAGAGAGAGAGAGAGAGAGCGAGAGCTGGGCAGTCCTCTTTGCGCGTTGACGTTACTATGTAGCACGACGAGATCGCGAGAGGCTTGCTGTCCTCCGCCACGATATCGCTGTTGTAACACCCGGCTATAGAGCCGGGACAAACGATATCAGCGATAAACGGTGCGGTGAGGGCATTACTATATGCATAACGGTGCCACGATAGGTACCAGCAAAAGCTTCGGAGAGATCTGTCGACCTTCGTTCCCCTGATCGCCTCGACTACACACTCTGTTTTCCTTCGTTCTCGGCTGTCATATATAATAATCATTCTTGTCTCACCTACACCTAGTCGAAAATTGAACGGTCGATAAATTCGAAGTAAATCAAACACAACGTATAATTTATGGAATTTCCTGGCTCAGCTCGAGTTTACAATAAACGTTGTTTATTTTTTTCGCACCCGAGGTCGATTCGATAATTGCAGTACAAATTGGTCAATTAAGGGTCAACTTTAAAAGGCTAACGAGCTTTTTTTTTCATTGTCTTGAGGGAGTGCTAGTCTTTCCGGATGTTATGTGGAACTAATGTTTACTAACGGTTCAGCTAAACGACGGTTAATACGAATCTGTTAGAAATACTGATCGATTGTATTGAAGACGAAGAGATCATGATAGATTAGGCATTTAGCGTCCTCGAATAATGAAGCAGTTAAAGATGAACAAATGTCTTGCAGCTTTTTGCCCACAGAGACCCAATTTTTTTAACCCAATTCTGTGATACGATGTTGTCCTTAGCCGTTGAGTTTACTCAAGTAAGTGATTATTAAATCGAGTGAATATTGACGAAATCAACTACATAATTCATCAATTCAATGAAGCCCGAATTAAATTTATATTCCAACACCAGTAACTGCAGATTTAGTTGAATATACCGATTCTTCTTTCTCGGTGTAGCGATTGGAACGTTGACCTCAACTAGGACAATACAAATGACAAGATACTTTGTGAATTCCGCGCAACATGATGACTGCACACCGAATAAATGTACGGTATGACCGAACGAATATGAACAATATAAAATAAATATATAGATGAATATACCGCAACGGTTGTGTGTCGTGTCACGGCAAGTGTTGCCGCAAGTTAGAAGCTATACAACGGGCCGTTAGATACGGCTCGTTTAGCATGACGCAATGACAAACTCAACAACGAGACGCTGAACGACGAGCAAAACATCAATCCCGTATCATACTCGTAGAATGCGAGAGAAAAAAAAACCCACAACAATCAACACCAACCACGCGGATTTCCGTTTGCAAATTCTTATAAGTGTCCTGAGCATTAGTGTCGTTACTTGCCCTCCATCTAACCTCTACGGTACCATGTATCAACATCGGTGACGCGCGCGTTTTGCGGTGATACTTTTTTTAAATGCTCGTACTTTTACTATCGCTACCGTGCGTGGATTCGTGCTACACTGGCTCCGCTACATATATACACGTAAAACGCATCGAGGAAGCCGACCGAGAGAGCACAATACCGCGTTATAATACGCTTTGAAACGTGTTATATCCACCGCTACACCCACTATAGACCGAATTACGTAAGCTCTAGCCGATGCCGGGGATCGAGAAACAGGGCAGGCGGAGGCAGCAAAGACCGTGATACTTTCACGTCAGATTTTCCGCGGCTGCTATATACACATTGTGTTTAAAAAATATGACTTGGTGTGTGTGTGTGTGTCTGTGTGAATGTGTATGTGTGTGTCCCAAGCGCCAAGAAGTTGCATGATTTGCTGCAGGAGCTCAACAATCTGCAACACTTAGGATAAATTGCGGAATGATGTTGATAGGAAGGCCGAAAGATATCGATTCCATCAGCATTATCATTCTCATTATTTTTATCATTATTGCTATTATTACGGGTGAATCTTCATTTCTTTTTCAACCGATGCCGTCTCGTTATTGCCAATTAACATCCCGACCAGAAGTGTCGCGACAAATTAACCGGTTTATTATAAATCCAATCATACCGACGCGCGGTCGGTGGTTGTCTTCGGCGTACGTCCAAGTCGAGGAGTATCGGACGCGGTTAATACGGGAATGAATAACCGCTTAGACGTGCGTTGGCTCTTGCACGCTCCATTACCGATCGGGTCCTGGTTTTCTCAGTTTTCTGATGGTAATACAATTGGATTTAGTAATATGTACCCGACCTGTATTCCGGTCAGGCTATCCCCAGTTTCCGTGTGCCATCTTGCATTTGCAACACAGTAGTGCAAAGAGTGAAGTCAACAATACTAATTAACACGAAGGGGGAGCGAGGAGTCTTAAGGGGGGAAATAGGGTTAGACGGTTCCCAAAATCGTTGAGTGATTTTTGGCTCATTTGTGTACAAGGGATTTGCTCCAATGGCACTTAAAGTAATAAGTATATTATTAAAAACAAGCAATCGAAATTTATCAAAAGATATTGAGGGGGGGAATAGGGTTAGACGGTGCAAAAAATCGATTTTTTTTTAATTTCATAAATTGTTAGTAAAACTATTGAAAAATATGTTCCCAAAATTTTAAATGAAAATTCCGACTCGTTCTATTGTTATAAGCCATTAAGGGTGGAAATAGGGTTAGGACAGCGTTTTCTCAATGATTTTCATTTTTTTATAGTATAAAAAATGAATATAATTTATTGAAACTTTGTGAATATTTTGTACATATATTTAAGTATATACTATAAAATTTTTGAAGAATTTCCTTGAGAAACACCAAAGAAAATTCATGACTGCCTTGACTTTGTTTTTCTTGGTACTATTGTTTCAAACGCGTTTTTCTGAAAACGACTTTTTTTGAACTTGCGTACACGCTAGTTTGAAAAGTTTTCGACCAATCGTTTTGAAAATTGGCAGTTACTTTCTTCATAGTATTGCGCTCTATATGAACCTAAAATCGGAATATTATCATTATTTAAAATAATTTTTTTTTTTTGCAAATAAAGTTGTAAAAAATGGCAAAAAATCATGCATTTTTGTTTTGACCCCTGTAAAAAATTCAATTTTCTATTTTTTCGATAGCATTTAGGTTCATATAGAAGAGAGACATATGATAAAAGTAAATTCCAACCTCGTTTGATTTCAGATGAAAATTGCGACTTCCAGAATGTACGTAAAATGCTGAGTCTGATTGTGACTTGCAATATGGGGTCGCTAATATCTTCGGTGTTTTTCAAGGAAATTCTTCACAATTTTTATAGTATATACTTAAATATACGTATAAAATATTCTCAAAGTTTCAATAAATTCTATTCATTTTTTATACTATAAAAAAATTCATGAAAATCATTGAGAAAACGCTGACCTAACCCTATTTCCCCCTTTAAAGAATGGAATTGAAATGGGAACAAAGGGAGGGGAACGCACAAACCTGAAAGCGTGTACGATGGAAACACTGATAAAAAATATATATAAATCCAGTTCAGAACAAATTGACAGATTCAAGCTGGCGTGTCGATATCAATCTGAGGAAAGAAGAGGGCGGGGATACTGATTCGATAATTTGCCTCAATTATTCTTAAATTTGGTTAAACCGGTGTATATGTTATCGAATTATTAATCAACGTAGCATTTTCAATGATCAATCATCATTTGTACGCGTTATTTAAACGCACATACGTAGACACATTATAATTCCAATCTTCAATTCCGTGCCGGTATATTGTATAACCGCATACCGCATCTAATAACACAACTGTCAGCGTTGCTCTTGTTGCCGTATAATTACGAGGTATACGAGAGTGTGAGCATTATCAAGAAGTCGATCTGGATCAACGACGCTTAATTACGATAACGCAATCTTCGAAATGCATTTTATACCATGTACATATATGTAAACGTATACAAATATACGTTGAAGTCCGTGATTATTATGCAGGCCTCTAATCTTCGACTCCTACAACATTCTTTTTTCTTCCCTCTCCATCGAAGAAACACCACTAAATAGCACGACAGATATTTGCTCCGCCGTGTTTGTCTGGCCGATCGTTAATTTGCCTCGTGCGTTTTCTTTGTTGACCACACACATGCACACACGCTCACAGAAACGATTATATGGACACCGCGGTTTATGTACTCGCGCATACGTTCAATGAATTCTCATTGCCAGCATGGCCTTTTATAGGCTGTTTGTATACGTATGGATATAGTATTGAACACTCGTCGTTCGCGATTATGCAAACCTCGCTCGTGATTCTCGAGAAACGCGAAAGAGAGACAGATAATAACGATAAAATATACCGGAGTGGCAACAATAATCGTTTCGTCGATTACAAAATTACGAGGGACCGCGAGCCCGGGACGATGAGGATCGCGTGCTTGATCTCGTAACTTTACTATAACCATGTACATTTGTGTATAGATATTGAAAATGGCCATGATCGTTCACAGGACAGACGTAACGCAGCGAACGAGCGTGCTTTAAATTATCCCCATTTCTTCTGTATCAGGCCCAACGATTGGCAAAAATTTCACATGTTATTTCGTATTGACGCCTATACGAGTGTAAAGTCAACGAGATCGAGTTCGGGTTATGAAGCTTGTGCGCCCAGTTTAACCACCTTGTCAAATTGTCGACGTGTTGTCCGTTTTTTTATCCTTTTCTTCTTCTTACCTTGCACATTTTTTTCGCTGCCACTGCGTCCCGTATAACCGTACGTTCGTAATCGTCGCGGTAGTTACGCGGGAATCAATCAATTCAATGAAACGAAACATTATATGTCGCTGGTAAAGGCGAACGATAAATCTCGAAAGTTGACGGGTCGCAAGAGCCCCGATGGGATGTATACGCGATTAGTTCGTACTAGACGTCGGTGTCCCGCGGGTTATAACTGTACTGTGTATATAAAACTTCGACTCTTATACCTCGAGGCACAGTGGAAGTGAAGAAAAAAAGAAATTCATCAAGTTAATTGAGCCATGACGAGTGCTGCGAATTAATTTTCTCGAAAATCTCCGGAGCCAAGGAATTATATATATATGCCCTTTTTTTTTATTTATTCTACACCCACTTCTGTGCAGACACGTTGCCCTTTACAGACTCGTTATTTTATTCCGAGGTTGACATAAATTCTTGCACGACGTTTCGCACGTGTCCGAGGTTGATTTCGAATGGAAATAACATTGTTGCTCATTGGATTGTCATCGTGGAATGTCAAGTGGTAAATTCGAATGATGAGCATCGGTGCTTATTATTTGCCAACTCTCCACTGATTCTTTTCACTGAAACGTACAATCTCGAGTGTCAAAACGAAATAGAACGCGTAAAAGACGAAGACGTGAAAAGCAAATGTTTACGTAATCGCAACGCTATCCAAGATGGTGAAATCCGGCTTTTTTTTTGTCCACGTCATACACGGAACTCTGGACGACCCTCAAATTAAGTAGTGATTTGATATTCGCAATAACCTCATAGATTTATTATCGCGTTCGTTTGGGTCCGTTTAGCTTACACACGAACGTCCGGATATATTTCGTCGTGTCGCGAAATATATCGAAAATTGATCCGGTGGAATTTTACGAGCGAGTATATATATATATATATATATATATATATATTAGGGTGATTTTTTTTTTCGCCTATTTTCTTTTTTGAGTCCCCACCCGAAATTTTGTTGGATATGTCGAAAAAGAAATTCCCTGAAAGTTACAGTCCTTAATATTAATTCTAAGTACTCTCCCAAAGCGTGAGAAGATCTTCCATCTAAAATACACGTAAATCGAATTTTTTTTTTCTCAAATTTCTATAACTCAGCCGCATTTTATGCTATCATATTGTTCTTGTTTTCGATTTACTCAGAATAGAACAATCTAAAAAAGTGCCTTTTGCCGCGAAAGTGTAAATTGTAGTGGTGAGTTGGTACGGGTCACTAAAGTTGATTTTTACCCAAAATTCTCGTTTTTTTGCTGTTATCTCCGAAACAATTAACTTTACAAAAAAAAATGTGAATATAAAATTTGTTGGAAATTTAATTTCCTACAAAAAAGGTCCTATCGACCCAATTGCTTACATTAATATTTCTTGAGATATTGAACTTTATTTTCTTTAATTTTTTTAATTATTTAATATTTCATATTTTATAAATTTTATACTACTTATAGGTTAAAGTTCAATATCTCACGAAATATTAATCTAAGCAATTGGGTTGATAGGACCTTTTTTGTAGGAAATTAAATTTCCAACAAATTTTATATTCACATTTTTTTTTGTAAAGTTAATTGTTTCGGAGATAACAGCAAAAAAACGAGAATTTTGGGTAAAAATCAACTTTAGTGACCCGTACCAACTCACCACTACAATTTACACTTTCGCGGCAAAAGGCACTTTTTTAGATTGTTCTATTCTGAGTAAATCGAAAACAAGAACAATATGATAGCATAAAATGCGGCTGAGTTATAGAAATTTGAGAACAAAAAAATTCGATTTACGTGTATTTTAGATGGAAGATCTTCTCACGCTTTGGGAGAGTTCTTAGAATTAATATTAAGGACTGTAACTTTCAGGGAATTTCTTTTTCGACATATCCAACAAAATTTCGGGTGGGGACTCAAAAAAGAAAATAGACGAAAAAAAAAATCGCCTTAATATATATATATATATATATATATATATATATATATATATATTTGTTACTCAGCCATAAAACAGAGAGCCCGGGACGCAAACGCGGGGGATTATATAGTCAAACGCAATAGAGCGTTACGCGACCGGTTCTCGTTTTATTACTTAACTTATTACTATATTGCTGTACTCGTTTACGCTCGAATTTAACCGCAAAATATCTCTGATGGATTCGCATTATCGTGATGGCTCTTGGGTATTTTATTATTAATTGCCGAGAGGGGCGGGAGGAGAATCAATCGATTTATGAAAATTGTATTCGATTGAATGCAGAAAAATGATGATAGAACGTCGAGTTCTTTCGAACGATTTATTTTTTATTTTCACAATCGAGTGGTAGTTACAAGTAAGGTCTGTGATAATGACGACCCTGTAACACAATCCTGCGAATTAACATAATTTTTCATAAGTTATTTTCGTGGGAAACGCTGAAACTGATTTTAAAACAACAATTAGTTCAATTATTGACTGAATTTTTTTTTTTTAATGCGCTGTTTTGCGAACAGCCCGACTTCACTCGGTACGACTCAGTATCAGAATTTTGGAACGCGAAATATTTTTACATTAAGGGGTATGGCCACGGTAGCGGGTATAAAATCACGTGCACATTTAACAATTTTTTTTGTAAGAAAAAGTAATTTATTCATAAAACTAATTACACATCGAATTAGTATAAATACCAAGCTAATAAAAAATATTTTTTTTTGTTATACAAAATGGCCGACTACTGTTATTTGCTTTTGATGTCTTTTTTTTCAAGCCTGACATTTAGCATCCACAATTTTTGACCTAGAACAAAAAGGAAAATTCTCGTTGATCTACATCAGCATGCCTAGAGAAGTAGGTACGGGATTTGAAAAATATTGTTTGATTCGAATATTGTAGGCATTTGAAGTTAAAAGGTGAATTTCCAGTGAAAAATGTTGTATAAAACTGCTCATAGAAGGCATCGGTTGAGCAAAGAAAAATATCGATTTTTTGACAATTCTACCGTGGCCACATCCCTTAAAGTCGAAATTGACGACCTTACAAAACCTTAGATACACACTTTCTATCATAGTCGAATGACTTCTTTTAACTTTTGATTCAACATATTGACCATTATGACTATTGAATGCAACGATTGGAATTCGAAATGAGTGACCTCAAAAACCTTCGATTACAAATTTTCTCTACTATCCAATCATCGTCTATTGATCGGCTTGATTCGATTCCATCATTTTGTATTGACATTCAATTTTCTTTTTTCCTCGTAAACCTCTAGAAGTTGACTGGTTAAGGGGGGAAATAGGGTTAAACGGTTCAAAAAATCGATTTTTTTTAATTTCATAAGTTGTTAGTAAAACTATTGAAAAATATGTTCCCAAAATTTTTAATAAAAATTCCGACTCGTTCTATTGTTATAAGCCATTAAAGTGAGTAGCTCTCCTTCAGGCCCCCAGCGCGCTATTATTTCAAACGCGTTTTTCTGAAAACGACTTTTTTTGAACTTGCGTACACGTTAGTTTGAAAAGTTTTCAACCAATCGCTTTGAAAATTGGGAGTTACTTTCTTCATAATATTGCGCTCTATATGAACCTAAAATCGGAATATTATCATTATTAAAAATAATTTTTTTTTTGCAAATAAAGTTGTAAAAAATGGCAAAAAATCATGCTTTTTTGTTTTGACCCCTGTAAAAAATTCAATTTTCTATTTTTTTGATAGCATTTAGGTTCATATAGAAGAGAGACATATAATAAAAGTAAATTCCATCCTCGTTTGATTTCAGATGGAAATTGCGGCTTCCAGAATGTACGCAAAATGCTGAGTCTGATTATGACCTGCAATATGGGGTCGCTAATATCCCCGGTGTTTTTCAAGAAAATTCTTCAAAAATGTTATAATATATACTTAAATATATGTATAAAATATTCTCAAAGTTTCAATAAATTATATTCATTTTTTATACTATAAAAAAATTCATGAAAATCATTGTGAAAACGCTGTCCTAACCCTATTTGCCTCCCTTAAGTATAACGTATTACGAAGTATTACGTGTTCGACCTCAGTCGTGCCATAAGCATCTAGAGCTGAAGAATGCCAAAGCCAATTTACAACTAATCCCGAACTTCTTAACATCATATTTTCACAATGCTCATGAGAAACACGTCAAAATAATCCGTGAAAAAAAAGCAGTTGCAAATAAGTGAGCTGTTCGAAGGAACGAGAAATCTGATCGCTTATACGACATTGACATAGATGGAACGTCAAGTGTATTAAGCAATTCTTTCGTTTGTTAAACTACCGGCACGGGAATATGGACGTCAAAAGAGCAGCCTCAACTCGTCAGTGTCCTATACAATCATATGTTGCAGTCATCATGAACAGGACAGTCGGATGGAACACATGGCTTTGTTCGTTTCGGATAGCCCCATTCCGACAATATTTTCACAGCGCCTCCTCGACGTTCACTACAGCGCGGCCAATAGCCCACGAGTTTTGAAGTTTACGTAATATTTCGATGCATTTACTCAACCGCGGACGCTGACCATGAACATATTGATTCCCGCGGAAGCCGCAACTAATATCATACTCCTCCTGTCCACAAAAAGTTATAATCGATATGCGCCGTGCAGTTTGCTGGTGGGTTTGTCACAAGTCGTTCTTTCTTGCTGCTCGAATCTCGCCAGAAATCGCACGGTCCCGCTATCTCTGTATCACCGATGCAGCATCGATTGCACGTCACTCAATTGGCATTGGCTAACTGCTCATGATTATGGCGATACAGCTCATAAAAGAAATGCTAAATAAATGTGAATAATAATCCAATGGAAACGAGTCTTTAATACACCCGTAGAGTAATAGATTATACATCGTCGCGGTGAAACGTGCATTCAGCAAAAATCATTACAGAGATATAATACTAGTGTCATTATACAATTTTTCCTACTTACGTCTGTCCCACACGTTTCGCACTTTCAAACATTATATTGACCTCTATATCATCGTACAATCGTTGATACTTTGAAAACATGGGAAATTCCATTTATACATTTATTTATTCCGTAAATAATTGATGCTAAATTGTACGTAATAAGTGCCAAATGAATTTTATTGCTATCGAGTTACCGTTAGAATACTATGTTCGTATATATATGAATATATATACAGTGGGTCAAAAAAGTATTCATACACCTTGTTTTTTTGCGATAACTTTATAGACATAAGCGATACGCAAAGAAAGCCAATTTTATTTAATAGTACATCAGGTGCAGAGATAAACTGCAAATGGAGAATTTTTCCCAGGAATAATAGAAGAATTATGCCAAAACAACGAAAATTTTCGGGCAAAATAAGTATTCATACACTTACGATAATAATGAAAACCGACATCATTATAGTTGTTAATTATAACTAATATTTGGTGTGCATCCCTTTTGCTTCAATCATCGCCTCGAGTCTCTTAGGCATGGATTCTACTAGCTTTTGCGTTGTTTCTTTTGCTATTTTCGTCCATTCTTCTAAAAGCATTCTTTGGAGATCGGATTTGTTTGTTATTTTTCTTTTTCTAATTTCTACATCCACCAAGTGCCATAAATTTTCAATAGGATTGATGTCCGGAGATTGTGGTAGTGTAATCAATTGTTTGCGGACATTATAGAGTAACCGTTCCCTCGTTTTCATGGCAGTATGTTTCGGGTCGTTATCTTGTTGGAATTAGAAATTTCCATCCAGGCCCATTTTATCTACACTTGCTTTCAAATTGCTGCGCAACACGTCGATATACTTCTAGGCATTTATTGTACCATCTATAAAAGCCAGATTACCAACCCTATAATATCCCATACAGCCCCAAACCATGACGCTTCCTCCGCCGTGCTTTACGGTCGGTATTTGATTTCCGCCAGACGAATTTTTTTCCATCAGACCCGAAGATGTTAAACTTCGATTCATCCGAGAATACGACACGTTCCCAAAATTCTATAGATCTTTGTACTCAGGTTTTTGCGGAACCTAAACGTTTTTCTCGATTTATATTATTAATTAGTGGTTTTTTGCGGGCAGTTCTGCCGTATATTTGGGCGGAATGCAAAACGTTTCGAATAGTATGGGGACACACGCTCTTCCCCGATGTTGACGCGACATCATTCGCTAAACTGCGAGCACTTGTGAACGGTTTTTTTGTAGCCTCTGTAACAATACTCCGACGCTCTCGTACCGTTAGTATTCTCGGTCGACCGGTTCGTGGCTTATTTTCTGTGCTGTTTGTTCTTTCGTATTTTTTTATTATATATTGCGCTGTTGCGAAACTTAGATTTAGTTCTTTACTAATTTTTCGATAACTTTCACCGCGTTTCCGAAGAAAAATCACTTTATCTCGCATGGATATTGATATTTCGCTTTTCTTTGCCATCATGTCTGTTCAGAGCTTAAAGATTTTCTACCGCATGGAATAGGTCAAAACCATTGTGTAAACGAAGACTCGTTTACATTGTACGCAGAGGTCAGACCGTCTGTCAGTGAATATCGAGGTTTAGCAGCTCAATCGTACGTGTACAAATACTTTTTGGGCCGACAATTTTCGTTTTTTTTTGCATAATTCTTCTATTATTCCTGGGAAAACATTCTCCATTTGCAGTTTATCTCTGTACCTGATGTACTATTAAATAAAATTGGCTTTCTTTGCGTATCGCTTATGTCTATAAAGTTATCGCAAAAAAACAAGGTGTATGAATACTTTTTTGACCCACTGTATATGAATAACCCTCTGCCTTATATTTTCTGTTGGGATATACTCGCAGCTGAAGATCGCCACGGCGTGACGTTTGATCTTTCGAGATAACAGAATCCGATGAGAGAGATCATTCGGAGAACACACAATGTTTGTGGCTATATACTAAAGACGATACAGCCATTGTAGAAACATTGTTGTTCAACACGTATGTTAAAATAGAATTGAATGTCCTGATTGAGAAAGGAACGATTCAAGGTTAGGGAAAAATCTGATCACTGATATTTCTTTCATCGACATATCGGTTCACTTTTAACCCTCCCCAGAAGAATTACGGAATTGGAGACTACCCTGGGGAGGAAGGTCCCCAATCTCAAGATCCTGAATAATCTCGGCGCGCACTACTCCTTCAATAACCAAACAAGATTTGATAATATATTGGAAGGTTTGTCCGAAAATTCAACTTCTGCCAACAATCAGAATCGGTCACTCAGAAGCGAGACAACGTATATGTCTTTTTATTTAAATTGTAGCCTGTGCAATGTGTTGAAAAGATGAAGAAAAAGGCGTCGTTGCTCGTCACAAAAGCTGTCAAAGAGGAAAGACATCGAGTGGAAACGGAGGAAATGAACACGATTGCGTTCATGAAACGATAGTGTCTACAGTCTGTCGTAATGTATTGTATGTAGTAATACGACGCATTCTCTACGACGCACGTCTTATATAATGTTAAATTCTCCCCCACAACTACAAGACATTACGATACACGATAAACCGTTCAACGACGAAGGTGTTTCTTCGGTCTTTGTGACCACGTGTGTATCGCAAAAACCTGAAGACATTATGCAACTGAGACGGAGTCGCAGGAACAAAGCTTCGATGTAACTCGGACAAGGCTCGTGAACGACATTATTAAAAAGCAACAAATGTGACGGGTATTTGTGTGTCAAAGCATTTTCACTGTGAGCAAAGGAAGAGATAGAATTCCGGAGATCAAATTATCACGTTTGTAACCGCAAAATCTGATCGGCGAAGCAGCAGAGAATAATATATAAAAAAAGAAAACGATATCGTAACTTGGAAATGCATAATGAAAATATAATCATCATTGAAGCCTATGTACACGTTCTACATTTACGATCTCGAAGAGTTCTGAAAGAGATAAATCCGTGGGGGAATCGGAGAGATGCATCATCGTCAATTCATCGAGAAACCGTTGAAAATATAGTATGCGCGTTATGTGTACCGTCGTATAAATCATCTGGGCCGGTGATTGAGATTAATTTACCAAGTATCGAATGTCTTCCGTTTTATCCATGTATCTGCATGCTAATTATCGGCTTGATTATAAATCAGCTCGGTTATAATACATTTATTACGAACGGATCATCTAGTGATAGTCGGAAAATCAATGTACAAGTTTCTTAACAGGTTTATTACCGCTATGCGATTTACTTCGTTAAAACTACAAAGTAATAGTAAGTAAAAACACTATAAAGTAATCGTAAATTATGTATTTTCATAATTATTTGGATATCTATGAAACTATGTCAAGTTAAGGCCCAAATACAACAGCTGTCTTATGATTCTTCACTCGAATTGGTTGCATTTGAATTTCAATGATGTGTCGTTATAATATTGATGTTTCTCATTGCAATCCCGCCATCAGTTAGACTCGAGTGTCTAAATCGATTCGAATTTGCGTTATGCCGGGTATTGTGGTCAAATTTTTGATTCTCGTTCCTCTTTTACTTGGAACAGATATTCCTAGAAGGATCCATTATCATTTCATCATTCCCAGACCTTTCTGCAAAGTGTGTATGATATTGTCGCAAGACCTGTATGTTTCATTCAACGTTCACATGTCTGATGTTACTTAATTGGGTTCGCAATGTTCCCACTAGACTCCAGCAACCGCGAGAGTTGTAGTATTTGAAACTTTTTGCAACCTCTCGAACGACATTACCGGACATTGCTCACAAAGGAACGATCGATTGACCGTTATAACCATACTCGTTAAGGTAGTAGTCTGGTAACTTAAGCCGATTTTCATGTCTTTTTTGGAGGGCGTTTTTTGTAGGAAAATAAAAATGAATCGTTTTGGATGTTTAGGATGTTTCTATTTACATATTAAAGGTACAAAAAAAAATTTGTTTGAAAAAATTTAATAGTTTATTATTATTATTATTATTTATCGAAGTTGGCGCCTTGAAAAAAAAGCGCGTGGGTGGCCCCGGTGATTTTGGCTCTTGATGTTATCTGAAATCAAAAATTCTTGATAATTCTTAATCTATAGATATGTCATTCTGGTCGGAATTACTGAAGTTAAATTTCATGGATAAATAACAAAATGGCGGACTTTGGAAAAAAAGTCCTTTTATTTTAGCAAAGAAGGGGTTGTAAAATAAAAAGAAATTTAACTTCAGTAGTTCCGACCAGAATGACATGTCGATAGATTAAGAATTATCAAGAACTTTTGTTTTCAGATAACATCAAGAGCCAAAATCACCGGGGCCACCCACGCGCTTTTTTTTCGAGGTGCCAACTTCGATCAATAATAATACTAATAATAAACTATTAAATTTTTTCAAACAAATTTTTTTTTGTAACTTTAATATGTAAATAAAAACATCCTTAATATCCAAAACGATTCATTTTTATTTCCTACAAAAAAACGCCCTCCAAAAAAGACATGAAAATCGACTTAAGTTACCAGACTACTACCTTAACCATGTGTTTTCTCCTCTTGTCGAGGGTTCCGTTGATTTACTGACTCCACGGTATGCGTATCCAGCGAGACACACTTTTTACCTATATCAGGATCACTCGCGCGGGCAAAGTGTCGCGCAAATGTGCGGTTAACCACACACGTAAGCCGAAGCATTAAGGGGGGAAATAGGGTTGGACGGTTCAAAAAATCGATTTTTTTTAAATTTCATAAATTGTTAGTAAAACTATTGAAAAATATGTTTCCAAAATTATAAATGAAAATTCCGACTCGTTCTATTGTTATAAGCCATTAAGGGGGGAAATAGGGTTAGGACAGCGTTTTCTCGATGATTTTCATTAATTTTTTTTTAGTACAAAAAATGAATATAATTTATTGAAACTTTGAGAATATTTTATACATATATTTAAGTATATACTATAAAATTTTTGAAGAATTTCCTTGAAAAACACCTAAGATATTAGCGACCCCATATTGCAGGTCACAATCAGACCCAGCATTTTGCTATTTTATCAAACGCGTTTTTCTGAAAACGTCTTTTTTTTAAATTGCGTACACGCTAGTTTGAAAAGTTTTCGGCCAATCGTTTTTAAATTTGGCAGTTACTTTCTTTATAGTATTGCGCTCTATATGAACCTAAAATCGGAATATTATCATTATTTAAAATAATTTTTTTTTTGCAAATAAAGTTGTAAAAAATGGCAAAAAATCATGCTTTTTTGTTTTGACCCCTGTAAAAAATTCAATTTTCTATTTTTTTGATAGCATTTAGGTTCATATAGAAGAGAGACATATAATAAAAGTAAATTCCAACCTCGTTTGATTTCAGATGAAAATTGCGGCTTCCAGAATGTACGCAAAATCCTGAGTCTGATTGTGACCTGCAATATGGGGTCGCTAATATCTTCGGTGTTTTTCAAGGAAATTCTTCAAAAATTTTATAGTATATACCTAAATATATGTATAAAATATTCTCAAAGTTTCAATAAATTATATTCATTTTTTATACTATAAAAAAATTTATGAAAATCATTGAGAAAACGCTGTCCTAACCCTATTTCCCCCCTTAATGCTTCGGCGCCATATAGATGCTCATTGTCACAGATAGCCTATATAAAGAAAACCATGCTTCGCGATTGTGGTTTCGTCACTGTGTGCGGTGTGTGATGAGTATATGGCTCCCACCGATGTGTAGGCAGAACATTCGTGATCGTTCTGACAATAGAAATGCTCATGAAAGGTTACGTGTTTTCAGC